>SJYA01000791.1:69405-82481 GCA_006410615.1 Neotragus moschatus | reverse complement strand
AGGATTTGAAATAGCTCAACTGGAATTCCATCACCTCCCCTAGCTTTGTTTGTAGTGATGCTTACTAAGGCCCACTTGATTTCATATTCCAGGATGTCTGGCTCTAGGTGAGTGATCACACCATTGTAATTATCTGGGTTATGAAGATCTATTTTGTACAGTTCTTCTGTGTATTCTTGCCACCTCTTCTTAATATCTTCTGCTTCTGTTAGGTCCCTATCATTTCTGTCCTTTATTGTGCCTATCTTTGCATGAAATGTTCCCTCAAATTTTCTTGATGAGATCTCTAGTCTTTCCCATTCTATTATTTTCCTCTATTTCTTTGCATTCATCACTGGGGAAGGCTTCTTCTCTCTCCTTGCTATTCTTTGGAACTCTAGATTCAAATGGGTATATCTTTCTTTTTCTCCTTTGCTTTTCACTTCTCTTCTTTTCACTGCTATTTGTAAGGCCCCCTCAGACAACCATTTTGCCTTTTTGCATTTCTTTTTCTTGGGGATGGTCTTCATCTCTGCCTCTTGTACAATGTCAAGAACCTCCATCCATAGTTCTTAAGGCACTCTATCAGATCTAATCCTTTGAATCTATTTGTCACTTCCACTTTATAATCATAAGGGATTGATTTAGGTCATACCTGGATGGTCTAGTAGTTTTCCCTACATTTGTCAATTTAAGTCTGAATTTTGCAATAAGGAGTTCATGATCTGAGCCACAGTCAGCTCCTGGTCTTGTTTTGCTGACTGTATAGAGCTTTTCCATCTTTGGCTGCAAAGAATATAATCAATCAATCTGATTTTGGTATTGACCATCTGGTGATGTCCATGTGTGGAGTCATCTCTTGTGTTGTTGGAAGAGGGTATTTGCTCAAAACCAACTTAAATTACTTGCTTTAAATTGCAAAGAGATTTAATATCAGGTTTGAACTCTGGATTCATCCTTTCCATTGATCCTTACTATTGATCTCTACTATTTGATTGTATTGTGGCTCTTCTGAAATTGTCATTTATCAAAACCCTGGAGAAATTATCCTCAATTTTTTATGAGAACCAAATAATCATTCTCTTTCCTCTAGAACCTTTACCTGGACAACTCCAAATGTAAGTTTTTTATTTGTTGACATAAATCCTTATAAGGAAGTTCTGTTTTCAGATGAATGGAGACTGATTTACTGGTTCCAAAAATAACTACAAGGTAGTTGGTAACAGGGAATAAAATAAGATTAGATCTTTAAAGCACAGACTCTCTTCCTGTGCAAGAAAAGTTGTAACTCTTGATATTCAAACTGCAGGATGGCTCAATAGTTTCTCTGGTTAAAAGGCCAATCTTAAACAATAGATAATGCACATTAATTTGCCTAGGCAGTCATGAGTTAGAGATCAGTATAGGGGACTAATGAATTAGCAGTTGTGATATAAGATTTAAAAGATATTTTGAACTGGCTGGAATTAAAAAATATTAATCAGGATAGAAACAAATCTCTTTAAGGCAAATCATTATTTTCTGTTCACTCAGAGGATAAAACACATAATAATATGACTACTGAACATATAACTCAGCCATATCCTCCTCCAAAAACAGAAATAAGAAAGGAAGAAAAACATGTTATACATGCAGGTACATACTGCTTTAAATAAATCCAACATAAAAATTCATATTTTCTAACATGGAAAATTAGGTCATGCCTTTATTTCAAAGGACTTGTTTACATCACAAAAGGACATGGGTATCTTCTTTAAACTGAAATAATCTGTCTGAGGCCCCCAACTCTACTACTTTCTGTATGTCTTGACAAATTACCTACATTTATTTCCCATAATTCCACCCATTAACAGAGTTGGTGAGAGACATTTACCCAAGAAAGCATACATTCAATGCTTTTAAAATTGTAAAGCAACATGCAAAAATTAGATAAGGCTTTAAAAACAGAATTTGGATAACAAAATTTGTATTTCACACATTTTCATGAATTAATCTGTTGTAGAAAGAGGGATAAACTGGTTTGTATGCTTTAATTCACACTGTATTGTATCTAAGAGTTTTTATTCAGGTATTGAATTTGGCTCTTTCTGGTTATTTTGATTGACCCAGCCATTGAGGATGATCACAATGACATTATTGTGGTTTTAAATAGTCATTCATATAATGTGATTTTGCTCTTTCCTAAAAAGGCAATGATTTATAGGCACTATTTCAAATTAATACTCACTCAGGCAACATTATCCAAACTGTTTCTTCTAAGAGCACTGCAGACATCTATGGAGCCCAATTTAAGGAACACGAAGGAGGAAGTTACAGAACTCAGTCCTCCTTAAATAACAAGCAATTCAGATCAAAGCAGTTGCGGGGGCAGGGTAGGAGGGTGAGAGTTGGGGGGGTTGGTTTTGATTCCAAATGGCTTAGAGGATTGCAGAGGTGCAGACCTCACAGGAAATGTCATTTTCTCTCTTTCCAATTCTGAATGTTAATCTGAATGATGTGATCCCTAAGCAGCTGTTCACGGGAAAATATCTTGGTTTCTGGTCATCTATGCAAGTATTGTCCAAGATAATGAAATACTCTTAGAGTTAAAAATCGAAAATTAATTTCTATAATCAGTTCTTTTTTTGTAGCTTTTGTGACCAGCTTTATTACCTAATTGGTTAAATTTAATAATTTATTTATATATATTACATATATATATATCTAATTGGTTAAATTTAATACATTGATTTGTATATATTATAGATAAATAAACCTAATACATTTATTATACTGAAGGACAGGATAGCCTAGCATGCTGCAGTTCATGGGGTCGCAGAGTCAGACATGACTTAGCGACTGAACAACAACAATATATTTATGAAATTAAATTGACAAGTCTCTAATTATGACTTATTACCTGTATCTGGGCACATTAAAAAAAAAAATCAAACACAGCTTCCTTTATGGCAAGCATTAACAGGTGATACAGTTGCTAAACAAACACCTTTAAATAACTTGTGTTTATTAGAGAGATGAGAGTAGCATTCACATTCAGAAAAGCA
Source organism: Neotragus moschatus (assembly GCA_006410615.1). Lineage (NCBI taxonomy): Eukaryota > Metazoa > Chordata > Mammalia > Artiodactyla > Bovidae > Neotragus > Neotragus moschatus. The sequence goes on along the minus strand of SJYA01000791.1, from coordinate 79,458 downwards.
TCTTTTTTTCAAGCCTCCAGCACTTTCTGCTGCTGCTGCTGCTAAGTCGCTTCACTCGTGTCCGACTCTGTGTGACCCCATAGACGGCAGCCCACCAGGCTCCCCGGTCCCTGGGATTCTCCAGGCAAGAACACTGGAGTGGGTTGCCATTTCCTTCTCCAATGCGTGAAAGTGGAAAGTGAAAATTGAAAGTGAAGTCATGTCCTACTCCTAGAGACCCCATGGACTGCAGCCTACCAGGCCCCTCCGTCCATGGGATTTTCCAGGCAAGAGCTAAGCATGGTTGAAAAACATGATTTGGTTCACATTCAGCTCTAAAAGAAGAATGTGTAGAGATGGCGGTATAAGAAATTCCCATGAAAACAGGTACTCATAGAAATCAGTATGTGTTCACTACCTGTGTTGATTTAAATGCTACAATTTATTGTGCTCAATCACAAACAGTTGCCTTCACTGTGTGAATTCACAATGGTCTTTTTGATGGAAAGAGACTAGACTCTGGAAGTCTAAAAGCTATCACTTTCTTCTCTTTGGTCTTTTCACAGCAACCTCTGGGTAACAACATCTCTCTTTCTCCACATATCTTAAAAAAGATTTAACTACATGACGTCTTGAAACTTATTAGAAGGAATCTGTATAGCAGTTCATATTTAAAAAGCTCCTTAAAATCATTTACTAACCAAAGTAGGTACTAAAAGAAAACACAAAATAGGACCCATCAAGAACCAAATGGACTTCCCTGGTGGCTTGGATGGTAAAGAACCTGCCTGCCAACGCAGGAGACATTAACAGACTCAGGTTTGATCCCTGGGTCGGAATGATCTCCTGGAGAAGGGAATGGCTACCCACTTCAGTATTCTTGTCTGGAGAATTCCATGGATAGAGGAGCCTGGTGGCCTATAGACCATGGGACTGCAAAGAGTTGGACACGACTGAGTGATTAACTCTTTCAGTTTCACCGAGTTAGTGAAGAACTTTTCTTTGTCTGTGTGGTCATGTAACATAGAATTCATTTTCCCTGACTTAACATTAAAAATAATTATTTCTTTTACCTTCTGTTTTTACTTTCTAAGAAAAATATGTTCATGAAAACCACAATTCCACAACCCTGTATACAACTCAGGTAAGCACTTGCTCAGGCTGGAAAATGAGTGGAATTTGTTGGTTGAAAAAACTATGGTGAAGAATTGTTTTAAAGAACACTAGCGTCTATTAATGTCTTGCATTATGAAAAAATTAACAAAACGTGGTGGTGCTGTAAATAATCAGTTAAGAAAGCTCACATGATCAACCTTGAGGAACAACTCAGTGTATTGAGTATACAGTTGGAAAGTACTGGCTATGAGTTCTTACCAAGTAGGATATGCCAGGAGTCAGTGTTGGCAGTACAGTGGTGACCACAGCTGGCTTCAAAGTTGAATATGCCAGAGACAGACCAACAATCCTGGCAGAAAGGGCCTTGAACTCCAAGTGCCACTGTGTCACTAGTCAATGGCTATCACCCACTAATATACTAACCAGTCGCCAGAAGTCGTTATTTTTTAGGAGTCCCTTTATGTAGTTTATGATATCATTTTATGACATTTTGGAGGTATTCCTCAAGTTATTGCTTTAGATAACCACAAAACACACGTTTAAAAGTTCCTTCTATACTGCAGGCATCTATATCATATACTTTGAGTAGCCATAATATGTGATTATAAAATTTGTGATTATAAACTGGTAATTTAGCATATTGGTAAAATACTAAGTTGATACATCCTGGAATTTTTTAAATCTATAAGAATTCCTATAATTTATCACCATACTTTGGCATTCCTGCCAATTCATTTGCTGAGATATCTCATAATGATTACTTATAAAATTTTAGAACTGCAATGACAAATAACGCATTATACTCACAATGATGCAACTAATAGTCAAATAGATGAATTTATAGAACTTTTTCCTTTAAAAAACTACAAGTTTTGGTATAACTCTTAAATCATGATATTTCCACTGCCTCTCACTTGCCAGTGCTAACCTCTTCTCTCTCAGCTGATTCATAAGTTCTGTCCCTTCTTTAAATCCACCAAATCTGCCAAATGTATTTTCAGAAAGCCCCTGCATATTTCATGTTTATCCCCTATTGAAACATCTTGTTTGACTCACAGTGGTCAAATCTTTAACTTGGATCTTTAACTCGACACTATGAGGTGGAGCGATGAGGGAAAGCTGCCTATACAGGGGCACAAACTGAGCTGAGTTTTGAGGGGCAATTTAAGAGTTAAGCCAGCCAAGAGAAGGGAAGGGGGAGTCAGAGAAGTAGTAGGGAGAGGAACTGAGCAAGATAAATAGCTGGTGTTTGGTTGTGTGCCAGAGTAGTGGTGATAGGACCAAGTTTGAGAAGATGCAGGCATCAGAGCACAGAGAACTTGAAATGCCATGCTGAATTAGGAATTTCACTCCTGTAGAGAATGGCAAGAAACTGAAGGCATTTAAATCAGGAAATGGAGCACAGCGATTATAAAGTTTACTACCTAGGTAGAGAATGAATTGGAGTAAGGCCAGTATAAGCAGGAAGAGGTCTTATGTTCCAAGTAAATTTTTACCTTCTTAACATAGAATTCATCTTTTACTACCACTTCTGGCAGTCCTACATCAGCACTTCACATGTTAATGGATGATCAGTCAATATTTCCTTGTACATTCACAATATCCTAGTTACACATATTCAATTTGCACTTAATCCTTCCTGTAGATCACCTCAGTGGAGCCAAAATGGGAGGATGACAGTTGCATATACGCTTTTGTCTTAGAGTGGATAGAAGGTGCTCAAATATTTCCTGTTGTTTCTCTGTCATTCTGAAAATAAAGAGAGGAAGAAAAAAATTTCCCCGAAATGTAGGCAGACTCTTTCTAAGTGATGAGAAAAGCTGACTATGTTCACTGTGGCAAGGTTGATTCTATATCTGCATAATATATATTTACTGTCATTCTCTTATCTTTTTGGTGTGTATATTTATTTGCAATATTTTGATATTCTATAATAAGTTATGATCTGCCAAGAAAAGTTTAAATTTATATTCCTCCTTCAAAAGAAAAGGTCATCAAGATACCATAATTCCAATGTGATCTTCCTCACCACCATCCTGTGACCATACTAGTGAGATTTAAGATTTAGTGGGAATAATTTATTAAGCTTCTAATGAGTAATATTTTCTTCTGGATATCAAGGAGTTGCAGAACTTTGGTTATGATGCTTTGGCGAATTAATACTTTTAAGCCTAAAGCTGACTATTCCAAGAATACAAGTATGTGAATTTTTTTAATGGTAATAGCAAGCTGTGTTTTCAAATGCTCAAGTTCTTTTTTCTGAATATGTATTTTCATTTAAGTCTACATATTGAATGGGCTCCTCAGCTCATCTTAAAGCACTTTTCTTAATAACAGAGCAACTGTTTTTATGTCCTATATCCGGTCACCATTAATGGAATTACACAAAAGATATACAATAGATTTTTCAATAATTCTATTATAAGAGGACCTGAAATTCTGCTTGTTGTTCTTATCCTAATAAGTCAGGGGATGGTTCACTCTAATACAAAGATTAAATATTCTACTAATTGTAATTCTACTAATTGTCTATTCCCACTTGCAATACTCTTTTTACTATTTACTCTCCCAGGAGTATGATATTTATGTCTTCATACATTTGTGTACATGCACAAAATAGCTGGAGTCCAACATTTACCTCAGAATGGTATAATTTAAAATTCTTGAATGTCATCTGAGATAGTACCAAATGATCTTGTTATAGACAATATTAATCAAGTCTGATATATAAATTCCAGAGGTTTTAGCAACATATTTGTTATTTATATTTCATTATTATCAAACATATGCTTGTTCTCTCAGAAAATTAAAAAAAAAGTTTTTAATAATTTCTATTGATCAGACCAGAAACTCAATTTGAATATAAAATTACTGTTGACTGTTTGAAGATAATATGTATAGCCTTATTTTAATACATAGGAAAGAATTTAAAGCTGATATCCAAAACAGTTAGGAGAAGGTGAACAACATATGCCTAGAATATCTAGCTCAAGTGAGCTACCATGTGTTCTCATGACTAGAACTTACTAACACAGGGCATAAATAATATTAATGTAGTCTTTAAAAAGTCTAAGTGAACAGCTGTCTTCTCTTAAGGTAATTTCAGATACCTTATCTGGGACGTAGAGCAGTGTACTTTTATAATCAAACACTGTTACATTTCAATTGACTCTGAGGCATCGCTACTCATGTCCTCACTCAAGATCTTATGCATAAAAGATGTGTTGTCACCATTATCTAGGGATGAAGAGTTAATTTTTTTGTAATCACCATGTTGTTAACATTCTATTTCCTTTGACTAATTATAATTGGAAGAATTTCTGAAAAAAAAAAAAAACATTTTTTTTAATCCTCGCAATTGATCTGCTAGACACTAGGCTATATCATATATTAGGCAGACAAGGAAGTACATTAAATCAGGTGGCACTACTGATACTTTACATTCACAGCAACACAGCCATGTTCCTGCTATCCTACCATCTAACTTTTTTCCCTTCTTTCCAGAATTCTCCTACTTTGTAAAGGACTAGTCACCTTGCTCCCAGAACTGCTTCATTCCTGGAATTCCTTTTTCGGCAACAAATAATTCACACAGGATTTAAACAATGTCCAACAACCTTCACCCTCACTGCCCACCCCCCCCCCCGCCCCAATAATACCTATTAATTGTCTTTTTTGCTACCTTAGCCAATTTTCATTCCTTTCCCCCAAAACCCTTCTGATCACAGATATTCCTCTTGGCAAGGAAAACCATTTAAGTAAACAGCATGCCTTTGGTTGACTTCCAAAGTTGCAAATTTTATTATGATATTGTTCATTGTGTTTATAAGTATTACATATGACAACTTAAAACATGACTTCCTTACCCAGGCACCCAAGGGGGAACTGTTATAATAAGTAAAGCAGTAGTATTTTCAAAGTAAATGTAATAAATAGGATATGGACACTTAAACTTCTTCCCTTTGCTAATATAATAATGTACTTGCAATTCGTAAATGAGTTCTAACTTTTATAAAAAAATTAAAATTTTCTACAATACCGACTCATCTCACAATGCTGCTATAGACCTCAGTTACGTCTCCCCACCCCCCAAGAGTTACAGCCAATTTTAAAATGTTCGACAATTTAAAAATAACATCAAAAGTTAGAGTAATTTACAATGAAAACCACTCACTTATATAAAGGCATTAGAGAGAAGCTGACAAGTTAAAGAAACCTGCAGGGTATTTACCAACAAAATCATATTTATCTCATCTCTGCTTTCAGAAGATTATCTGCTGCTTCAATCTTACAGGTATGTCAACCATTCAGAATTCTCCAGAGCCCTGGAGCTAAAAGCAGATAACATTAGGGTCACTTCTTCCTGGAATTTATGTTGATACAGGATTCTTTCCAGACCACCACAGTTTCAACAGTCGCCTGTCTGTTCAACTTTAGAGACAGGACAGTAACATTGAAACAACACTCACAACCATAAGAAGCCCTCAGACTTCTTCAAAGAACTTTAACAGTATACACAAACCACCCCTGGTAATTGTTCCATAGTATGTTAATGCTAAATTCCTCTGAAGCTAATTTCCTCTTTGAGTCTCAGAAGCTTTGTTCCTTAGTTGGACTCAAGCAGTTACAGCAGAAGCATCATGACAGGGCCCTTTGTTCTACCATATCAAATCTGTGAACTGTGTAATATTCAGGCTGTTCCCCTAGAACACTCTTCCTTCAACCCATTACCTATGTCCAATCCTGCTGATTTTTTGAGACCTAAAATCCCAATTCCTCCAAGAAACTTTTCAAAATTCCCTCCAGATAATAGTCTAACTCATACTTTTAAACTCCATAATTTGTTGGCTGTTCTTCCTTTGGGTAGCTTGCCATTTTTTATTTGATTAATACATTTTTTAGACAGCATTTTCCTTCTACAGAAGTTGAACTCCTTGCTTTAAAGCAAAAAAAAGTGTATGTTTAGTTCAGCACCTGCACAGTGCCCTGAATGAAGACTAGACACAACAGAAAGTTCTTGAATTCACCACACAACATGAACGCACCATTTTCAAGAGAACAAATCATGTGTGGGTTTGGAACTAAGCGTCCAATAAATGTTGAGAAACTGACAGACTTTGCATATGTGAAATGGATCCTGATATCTATTTCATGTAACTGTTTGAAGGATACAATAAAACGCAAACATAATCTTGAACAGAGTTAGGCACAGAGTAAATGCTCAGCAATGCTCCCTTTCCTTTTGTTCAGTCCCTATATTTACTGAATATTTGATGTCTGCTTGTTCTTCCTCGCCATTCTCAAAGGGTAGGAAAAACATTTCATGTGCCTTCCTTGTGTTCCCCTATGCAGAAGCAGCTAGTTTGGTTTCAGTTTAGCACTGAATCTGCACAGACTAAAGGGGTACAATGAGCTCACTGGTCAAACACTGGCCTCAGTTGTCCTGGGGTCTTTAGTCAGATTCCTAAATGTAAATTAGGTTCTTTTTTTCCATGTGCTATGGCAGTTCTGTGTCACTGAAATATCTCCGCTCTCTCAGAACTTTATCAATTATATTTAAAGGAAAAATGGGAATGGACCATAGACAGGCTTGAGTCTAATAAAAATCCTACTTTGTATTAATTACCAGAAAGCTTAACAATGTAACTGATGAGTAGTTTAAAAACTAAGGCTTGGGAGTTTTTCTGCTACTTACTATCTGTGGGAAATTGTTACCTAACTGCTTAGTAAAGCAACCTACCTCACAAGCATTTTTTTTTCCCCCTGGAAACATAAATAACATAATGAATACACGCCACAAAGTCCAGTTCTTGGCACATAGTAGGCACACAATTACATCAACTCTAAACAGCTTCTTTTTACCTTTCAAGTATGTAAATATTGATTGCCTGACCCTTTAAAATTATTTTACACAAATGGAAAATAATACAGCCTCTCAGTTTCTGCTGTTTTAGATATCTGATCTGGTCTGCAAGCATTTTTCTTTTTCTGATTCTACATTTGTCATTTCTCAAGTTAATTTCCTAGAGAAACAGTTCAACATTGCATGAAACAACTGGTAAGCCAACTTAACTGTTTCTTTCCTCTTCTCTTTTCCATAACAAGCCTAGAATACTTTTATATTAAAAAATTAAACAACTAATAAAATAATTATTGGGGGGCTCTGATCATCTGACTTTTAGCAAGAGAGAAAAGGTATTTCACATTCTCTAATTTTTAGAACTGTTTTGCCATCTTCTTCCTCTTCTACCTCCTTGACTATCAATTACTAATATAATTAAAAAAAAAACAAACCTTGTTCACTTCCACAGTTTAATTTTTTTGGAAATACCAGGGCCGTACTCATGAATGCGTTGGCGGGGCACAGCAAGTATGGCAGGCGGGACTGCTGCTGGCCGGGTCAAAGTCCTCTTCTTTCTCCTCCTCCTAGTCAACCCGCGGGGTGGTGTGATTGCTCCCCAGCCCAAAGTCTCCTACCTTTCACTTCCTAGATGAAACCACTCGCTCCATACACTGGGTGGAGTGCCCCGAAATATCTAGGCGAGGCCCACAATCCCAATTTATAGGTTGTAGGAGAGCCGGTACTTTCAGGTTTTCTTTTTAAAAATATTTATGGAGGTCACAGATCCTTTAAAAATTTTAATAAAAGCTAGGGGCGCTTTCTCCCAGAAAAAAAGACCATATCAAATTTCTGCACAGAGTTTCAAAGTGTTTATAAATTCCTGGAACCTCCAGATGAAGTCCCCTGGGGTGGGGGGCCTAGGGGAGTAGGTTAAGGAAGGAGTGAAAATCTTGGACTGAATTCTTTTCAAATATATATATATATATAAATACACACGTATATGCATTTAATATACATAAATACATACATGACAAATCTGAGTAAGAGGTTATTTTAAGAAAGAGTGCTTTTCCAAAGTAAGCTGGTCTGAGTCTGGAAGCACGACTGGCCGTACAATGGGCCGGCAACCAACAGGTGTGCAGAAACCGGGTTCTGCACCCTCAGGAAGAAGCAAGAGGAAGCAACTGGGCGCTGAGGGTGAACGGGGGGTAGGCAAGGGATAAAGGGCAGGATGAGGGTGGTGTAGGGGACAGCGGGGCTCCACTCACCGTTGCCCGCGAAACTGCGGCCCTTCCGGGCCAGGGTCTGCTGCACCTGCTCCTGGATCCGCAGGCTCTTGACCGCCTGGCCGCTGCTCCCCGCCAGCTTCAGCTTGGCCTCGGAGGGCAAAGCCAGGCTGGAGCTGTCCAGCTGCCCCAGGATCTGCTGGCCCAGGACTGTCCGGATGTAGCCGCACTCCGCCAAAGAGCCGGGAGCAGCCATGAGGCCGGAGCTGGGGACCAAGCTGCTTGCCTGCCGCGAGACCTGCGGGAGAAGCTGCGGCGGAGCCTGGGACACCCGTGCAAGCCCCGCCCCACCGCCCCGGCCCCTCCTCCGGCCCCGCCTCCGCGCCGGTGAGAGGCCGGAGCTGAGGAGAGATGGGCCTCGGGAGAGCTGGGTCTAAGGCTGGAGAGGGGCGCGGCTCTAGCTCGCCTAGCACTCGGCTAGGGAGCTGGGCCGAGCGGACCTCGCGCGCCGACACCTGGCGAGTTGAACTGCTCACAAGGAAGCAGGAGAGGGGCGCGGTCCGCCGTGGGGCGTGCACACTCTCCGAGGCACCTCGGATCCTGCGGGCCGCGGCCGCACCCCGCTCTCTATGCCTCGCCCGGCCTCCGCCTAGCCCTCGAGAAGGATGTGATTTCCGCCTGACTGCCGGGGTCGACCTGCAGGCACTTGCTCCCCGCAGGGTCAGTGCTGTTCTTGGGCCGAGGTTTGCCTCTGGGATCTCCGAGGGAGTAGTCTGTCTGGTTCGTCAGGCTCTGTCAGACTGTTTGAAACATTTCCTGGATCTGAGATGAGAAGGGGCTATTTGATCAGGCGTCAAAAGGCAGTAGGAGAGAAACGTGCTGAGAAGACGATCTGTGTAAAATAAATGACTTAAAAAAAATATTTTTTTTCCCTTCGTACAGTTTTAGGGACTGTCCTTTTTGCGCAGATGCAGTCCCGGAAACATATGTTCTTCCTTACTGAGAGTTTCTGTTTTCTCTTGCATATACACAAATTGTACCCAGTACACTCTTGCTCACCCACTCCTCTCTTATGAACACTCCTACACAGAAGCTCCGATAAGAGAGCAAGCACGCTTTCAATAGCTGATACTTTTAAAGTCCTTTTTAGGATAGGNCTTCCTTACTGAGAGTTTCTGTTTTCTCTTGCATATACACAAATTGTACCCAGTACACTCTTGCTCACCCACTCCTCTCTTATGAACACTCCTACACAGAAGCTCCGATAAGAGAGCAAGCACGCTTTCAATAGCTGATACTTTTAAAGTCCTTTTTAGGATAGGCTCTTTGTAGGGCTCCCATGGAAGCGGTCTATGACTTTTCACTCGTGTATTCCACAATGTATGAAGTCAAGTGGGCCTTAGAAAGCATCACTATGAACAAAGTTAGTGGAGGTGATGGAGTTCCAGTTGAGCTATTCCAAATCCTGAAAGATGATGCTGTGAAAGTGCTGCACTCAACATGCCAGCAAATTTGGAAAACTCAGCAGTGGCCACAGGACTGGCAAAGGTCAGTTTTTATTCCAGTCCCAAAGAAAGGCAATGCCAAAGAATGCTCAAACTACCACACAATTGTACTTATCTCACATGCTAGTCAAGTAATGCTCAAAATTCTCCAAGCCAGGCTTCAGCAATACATAAACTGTGAACTTCCAGAAGTTCAAGCTGGCTTTAGAAAAGACAGAGGAACCAGAAATCAAATTGCCAACATTCGTTGGATTATCGAAAAAGCAAGAGAGTTCCAGTAAAACATCTATTTCTGCTTTATTGACTATGCCAAAACCTTTGACTGTGTGGATCACAATAAACTGTGGAAAATTCTGAGAGAGATGGGAATACCAGACAACCTGAC
>SJYA01000791.1:20143-67526 GCA_006410615.1 Neotragus moschatus | reverse complement strand
GATTGATGCTAAAGCTGAAGCTCCAGTACTTTGGCCACCTCATGTGAAGAGTTGACTCATTGGAAAAGACTCTGATGCTGGGAGGGATTGGGGGCAGGAGGAGAAGAGGACGACTGAGGATGAGATGGCTGGATGCTATCACAGACTCGATGGGTGTGAGTCTGCGTGAACTCCGGGAGTTGGTGATGGACAGGGAGGCCTGGCATGCTGCAGTTCATGGGGTCGCAAAGAGTCGGACACGACTGAGCGACTGAACTGAACCAATACTTTGTTAACTACAGAGGACATGATGAGCTAAACTCAACAGAAAGAGCCCTTGACCTTAAAGCTTTCAAATTAAGTCACTCATCCTGCTTTCCCTCTTTGGACTTGAGAGGCAGAAGGAAAAACATCTATCCCCAGTAATAAGATAATTTCCATTTGATCACTTGGGATTCTATGTCCACTGTCCCTCAAATCACTCAGTTATTGCAGAACTTCACTTATTCAGGTTTCTGGTGGCTAGAGAACACAGCTTCTCCTGTCTCCATTTTCCTATGGCATATCCTTCTGTCTTTACACACACACTTAAAGCACAGTATAAGGCCTTCCAGGGGATCAGTAGGAAAGACTGGACAACTGGTGTGGCGACAGTTCTGCCATCCTTTCTCAGCTGGCCACATGGCTTAAGTGAAGCCATGTAGAAGGTGGGTCTTCTATGCAATTCCTCCTATCCCAGTAAACCGAAGTCGCTCAATCGTGTCCGACTCTTAGCGACTGCGTGGACTGTAGCCTACCAGGTTCCTCTGTCCATAGGATTTTCCAGGCAATAGTACTGGAGTGGATTGCCATTTCCTTCTCCAGGGAATCTTCCCAACTCAGGGATTGAACCCAGGTTTCCCGCATTATAGACAGACGTTTTACCATCTGAGCCACCAGGGAAGTCCTATCCCAGTAGGACTAGTCTTAAAGTGGATTATATCTTGGGAGGGCTTCCCAGGTGGCGCTATTGGTAAGGAACCTGCCTGCCAACCCAGGAAATGTAAGACATGGGTTTGATCCCTGGTTTGGGACGATCCCCTGGAGGAGGACATGGCAACCCTCTCCAGTATTCTTTCCTGGAGAATCCCATGGACAGAGGAGCCTGGCATGCTACAGTTCATAGGGTCACAAAGAGTTGGACACAACCGAAGTGCCTTAAAATACAGGCATGCATACCTTGTGGAGGACTTACTTATATAGCCAGATGTAAATATCCAAACCTGGTGCTGAGATTCAACTGCAAAAGAGAAGGGTGAACTGCAGGGGAAGTGATGATAGAGACTTCCAACATTGAATTTCACTCCTGTCCTCTTCTTCTTCCTCCCCCCACCGCCCTCCTGGTAGCTTCCTCTGGCAGCTCTGTAAATGCTGCTTGGAAAGATGATTTAAGTACCTGTCCCACAGGGTCAGCTGGGCCATTCCTTGGTTTTTGTGCCTAATAAACTCAGCTCTGCCTCCATATAGATCCTTCAGCAGGGGAGTGGAGAGGAATGTTTCTCATTTATTTATTTGATTGGTCCAAACTTCATTTACTTTCTTCCTCTCAAACTGATTTTTTTTCCCCCAAGTGTAATATTGTAGTTGACTAGCCTAATAATATCCTATTGAGAACGTAGAAATCTTGGTAATGGGTAGTTGGGTGATTTGACAGGATAGTTAAAAGCACCGAGTTGTGAATGAGGCAGATCTGGGTTCAAATCTTAGCTTGTCCTTTTATAGTGTAGCCTTAAGCAAGTGTCTTTACATTCTTAAGCCTTAATACTCTTACCTATAAAATGGGAGTAATAAAAGTACCCACCATGAAGTGCTGCTGTGAGAATTAAATAAGTGGTTCATAAGAAAAATCCAGTGAATCATTGTTCCATACTCTTTAACAAACATCCCCTTGAGTTCCACTTTTGTATTCCTCACCTCCTTCAGGTCTTTGTTCACATATTATCATTTGGGTGAGATGCTTTGTTTCTGTCTCTCTCTCTCACACACACACATGTGCTTGCACACACAGAGTCACTTATTATCTCCCTTCTTTGCTTCATTTTTCTTCACAGCACTTACTTTCATACATAGGCTTTATATTTATAACTGTTGATTATTATTTTCCAACTGGAATGCAAACTCCTTGAAAACATGTTCTTTGTTTTGTTTACAGTTGTCTCCAAGACCTAGAATAGTGCACATAGTAGATAATAGAGATGTTGGATGAATGAATGAATCATGTATAAAAGCACTTAATATAATTTTGTGGCATATAATGAGTGTTCAACAACTCTTAGTATTCTAGGTATTCTACTAGTTAGCTATGTAATAGTCCCAGTAAATAAAAAACAACTAAACTGAGGTCATTTTGAATACTTTCAGAATTCAATTTCATTAGAATAATTCCTTTGAAAACAAGATAAACATATAAATTAATTGAAAGAATATCGATGGAGATGAAAATCCTATTGCAACAGCAATAATCAATTATAGGGTAAAGGAATGCAGACTCTGGCACTGTGCTCCAAGACAGTCTTTAATGTGCTTTTCTTCCAATAGAGTGCAGTCCCTTTCATGTTCTTTGTATTTCCTGGCAAAGTTGCCTAGCTGACTTCCTAAATTGTGAGCAATCTCTGTGAGATAACTATTAAATGTAGTTTCTACCCAACAAACTGAAGCATGGAAATTAAATGCTATGAATATTTTTGTGGTATATGGGTGTTCTACAATCTGCTACTATTTAGTATTTAGGTTCAGTTTTGAAAACTCTTCCATCTCTTCTGTTTTTCATTTACCAACAGAATCTGATAAAAGAAAAAAAGTAACACCACAGGAAGATTGAAGTGGACTATAAATAACAGATAACAATTATGAGGCTACAGTTTCTATCATAGAAACCTATGATAAGGATTTAAAACTTCTTTAGTTTTAAATTTGCATTTTTATTTGATTTACACACAATAGCCTTAAAACACTAATCTTTTATTTTTTTCAAAACTATAGTTAGGTCTTCCTCAGCATAATCTTTACTGTTTTTAACCATAAATAAATTCCAATATGAAAAATCCAGAAAGTTACGAAAAGACTAAACACAATATATCTTCTGGCAGAAATAAAATTTTCATAGAGAACCTCAGTGGCACCCAAAGTTTTTGGTTCAGATTTAAAAAATAAACTCTAACACATTTTCATCAATGTCTTCTCTTGTGAAATATTTTCTTGTTACTGTTTGTAGGCTACTAGTATCTATTGCTTAAAGCATATTTTCCCAAATTCCCTGGTGATTCAGTGGTTAGGACTTGATGCTTTCACTGCCGTGGGCTTGGGTTTGATCTCTGGACAGGGAACTAAGACCCCTGCAAGCTGCCCCTGCAAGCTGCCCAGCACAGATTAAATAAATAAATAAGTAAAATATTTCCTAAATTAGTGTAAAAGACTCAGCAGATAGAAAATGTAATATAAACCATGGGTTTTAGCAAATGGATATGCTGCCAAGGCAATGGTAGCAGGCTTATCAATAGCCACATGCATTGAGGCTGAATCAGAAATGGAAGCTCTGAACATTAAGTGCTGAACACCACACTTTGATGGGTACTTTGAATAACAGTGAGGGTTACACTGTTTATCTTTAATGCAGATGTTCATTTTATCTGTTATTTTGTATATATTATGAGTGTGTTTGTTTTTAAAAGACACCAAATATGGTGTGGGAGATGGAAACCAGGTGGCCAACCATGAGGGCTAGCAATGAGCAATTTGTTCATGCAGAGGCTTTCAGAACAGTTCCTTTCATGACTGTTTCTCATGTATGCTTTTGGCACGTCAGTTAAAATATTACATTCTCGGTGGATGACTCCAGCTGCTACATAATGTTGTCAGATCTTTTGTCTCATGGCCAGAGAGGCTGAAGGGAGGGAACAACTTTGTGGATTTTCATTATACATTCTTGGCTTCATATGAGATGAATATTAAGATTCTTTGTCTCTGCCACAGAACCTAGCACTAAGATTTTTAGTAAGTGCTCAATAAATAGTTATTTGAATGTAACCTCCCACTTATAGGCATTTTGATCAATTAGCTTGCCTCTGAGTGGACCCAGGTTCAGTTGAGCAAAAGGATCCTGACCGTGGTGGCCTGGCATGAAACAAATATTTCAGGGTGACTTGAGTGCCTAAGGAAGCACAATGCTTAGTGTTTTTTAAGCTTATGAAGGTATCAAAGAAATTTGGTAGAATTGACTTTTTGTAACTTTGTGGAGGATCTAGTGCCTTTGTATCATGCATTGTGTAAATTTAAAAAATTATTACGTTTTTTTTCTTAAAAAAACTGAAAAAATAAAAAAGACATTTTGCAGAGGAACCAAAAAAACACAAAGATCAAATTGCCAACATCCGCATGGATCATGNTGAAATATTTTCTTGTTACTGTTTGTAGGCTACTAGTATCTATTGCTTAAAGCATATTTTCCCAAATTCCCTGGTGATTCAGTGGTTAGGACTTGATGCTTTCACTGCCGTGGGCTTGGGTTTGATCTCTGGACAGGGAACTAAGACCCCTGCAAGCTGCCCCTGCAAGCTGCCCAGCACAGATTAAATAAATAAATAAGTAAAATATTTCCTAAATTAGTGTAAAAGACTCAGCAGATAGAAAATGTAATATAAACCATGGGTTTTAGCAAATGGATATGCTGCCAAGGCAATGGTAGCAGGCTTATCAATAGCCACATGCATTGAGGCTGAATCAGAAATGGAAGCTCTGAACATTAAGTGCTGAACACCACACTTTGATGGGTACTTTGAATAACAGTGAGGGTTACACTGTTTATCTTTAATGCAGATGTTCATTTTATCTGTTATTTTGTATATATTATGAGTGTGTTTGTTTTTAAAAGACACCAAATATGGTGTGGGAGATGGAAACCAGGTGGCCAACCATGAGGGCTAGCAATGAGCAATTTGTTCATGCAGAGGCTTTCAGAACAGTTCCTTTCATGACTGTTTCTCATGTATGCTTTTGGCACGTCAGTTAAAATATTACATTCTCGGTGGATGACTCCAGCTGCTACATAATGTTGTCAGATCTTTTGTCTCATGGCCAGAGAGGCTGAAGGGAGGGAACAACTTTGTGGATTTTCATTATACATTCTTGGCTTCATATGAGATGAATATTAAGATTCTTTGTCTCTGCCACAGAACCTAGCACTAAGATTTTTAGTAAGTGCTCAATAAATAGTTATTTGAATGTAACCTCCCACTTATAGGCATTTTGATCAATTAGCTTGCCTCTGAGTGGACCCAGGTTCAGTTGAGCAAAAGGATCCTGACCGTGGTGGCCTGGCATGAAACAAATATTTCAGGGTGACTTGAGTGCCTAAGGAAGCACAATGCTTAGTGTTTTTTAAGCTTATGAAGGTATCAAAGAAATTTGGTAGAATTGACTTTTTGTAACTTTGTGGAGGATCTAGTGCCTTTGTATCATGCATTGTGTAAATTTAAAAAATTATTACGTTTTTTTTCTTAAAAAAACTGAAAAAATAAAAAAGACATTTTGCAGAGGAACCAAAAAAACACAAAGATCAAATTGCCAACATCCGCATGGATCATGGAAAAAGCAAAAGAGTTCCAGTAAAACATCTATTTCTGCTTTATTGACTATGCCAAAGCCTTTGACTGTGTGGAACACAATAAACTGTAGAAGATTCTGAGAGAGATGGGAATACCAGACCAGCTGACCTGGCTCTTGAGAAACCTATATGCAGGTCAGGAAGCAACAGTTAGAACTGGACATGGAACAACAGACTGGTTCCGAATAGGAAAAGGAGTATGTCAAGGCTGTATATTGTCACCCTGTTTATTTAACTTATATGCAGAGTACATAATGAGAAACAGTCTTCCTTGCAGTCCAAGGGACCCTCAAGAGTCTTCTCCAACACCACAGTTCAAAAGCATCAGTTCTTCAGTGCTCAGCCTTCTTCACAGTCCAACTCTCACATCCATACATGACTACTGGAAAAACCATAGCCTTGACTAGACGGACCTTAGTCGGCAAAGTAATGTCTCTGCTTTTGAATATGCTGTCTAGGTTGGTCACAACTTTTCTTCCAAGAAGTAAGCGTCTTTTAATTTCATGGCTGCAATCACCATCTGCAGTGATTTTGTAGCCCCAAAAATTAAAGTCTGACACTGTTTCCATTGTTTCCCCATCTATTTCCCATGAAGTGATGGGACCAGATGCCATGATCTTCGTTTTCTGAATGTTGAGCTTTAAGCCAACTTTTTCTCTCTCCTCTTTTATTCTCATCAAGAGGCTCCTTAGTTCCTCTTCACTTTCTGCCATAAGGGTGGTGTCATCTGCATATCTGAGGTTATTGATATTTCTCCCAGCAATCTTGATTCCAGCTTGTGTTTAGGGTATCATTTATCAATAATTGGAAAACAAAACAAAACAAACAAAAACCTCATTCTGATGTTTAAAAGCTTAAAACAATGATTTCTTTCTCATGAGTTTTGTTGACTCCACAATTCTTATATGGGTTTTTCCTGGGTTCATTCTGTAGCTGAAGTCAGCAGATGGCTTGACTGGGGCTGATTGGATGGTGTAGGACAGCCATTCTCATGAAACTGAGGCATGAACTTGTATGGCTGGAAAAACTAGGATGAATGCCTCTCTCTTTCCATGTGGCCTCTTGTCCTCCAGGTGGCTAGTTTGGTTCTCTTGCTAGAGAGCAAGAACAGAAGCAATAGACCTTTTAGGCCTAGGCCCTCATACCTGTCCAATGTCATTTGACCACATTCTGTTTGTTAAAGCAAGTCACAAGACCAGCCCAGATTCAAAGGGTGAAGAAAGAGTCACTTCTTAAGAGAGAGGTCACAAAGTTTTATTGTGGCCAACTTTGCAGACTAACATCCTTGCTGCTCAATAAATCGTAGCTGCCATTATTATCATTAATGTTTAGAACTGGCTTATGTCTTGAGGGTTGACAGAATTGTTATTACCTTTTTATGGGTGGAGGAATGAATCTAAAGAAACACCTGTGATCAGTGGGTATGTGTAGCTCTCTGTCTATGATAGTGCAGTTGGAACTCTATTAAGAGGAAGCTTGGCTACCCTTAGAAATCAAGTGCTGTTAATCCAGACTTATTTCACTGGATTTGAAGGATTCCCTGTTGGTCCTCTACTGGTTCAAAAGTGGATGAAGTTCCCATTTGTTCACCATCTCAGTGATGTCACTGGTGCTCCAATGATCTTCATTTTGGATTATAGTTAGAGTATATTTAATTATTAAAAATGAAAAATTGAATCTCAAAAGTGATTAATAACATTATTTTATTGTGACACTCCTACTTATAATGATAAAAGAAAAATACATAACACTTTTACAATAGTAAGAAGGACACTCTACTATTCACTTGGAATATTGCTGCTGTGATCCAAAAGAACAATATTTATCAAGAGAACATGTGGATAAGAAAAGAGAGTCGAATGTTAGTCCAACCTCATTTCACATTGCTTTTCCATTATTGTCACAGTCCATTCATACTGCTATACAAAATACTATGAAATAGGTAGAATAACAAACATTTATTTCTTAAGTTCTGGAATCTGAGAAGTCCAAGATCAAGATACCAGTAGACTCAGTGCTTGTTGAGAACCCACTTCCTAGATCATAGGAGGTATCGCCTCACTGCATGCTCACACTGCAGACAAGGAAAGGATCTCTCTGGGGTCTGTTTTATGAAAACACTAATCTCATTCATGAAGACTCCACCTCCATGACCTCAGCACCTCCAAAAGGCCTTACCTCCTAATACCATCACAATAGATATTAGGTTTCAACATATGAATTTTAGGGGGACATTTAACCACAGTAATTGTGTTCTGTTGTCTTTTATTAGGTTGGAAGCATGGACTGCAATTTAAAAATTCTCCAGGTGAGGTTGAATCCTGTAGTATCCTTTTTCATTTCTTTGTGAAATACACTTGTGCATTAGCTTTTTCCTCTTCCTGAAAGACACTTTCTCACATCTTCTTTAACAACATCATCTTTTAGGATTTGAAATAGCTCAGATGGAATTCCATCACCTCCACTAGCATTGTTCATAATTACACTTCTTAAGGCCCACTTGACTTCACGTTTCAAGATGTCTGGCTCTAGGTGAGTGATCACACCATCATGGTTATCTGGGTCATTAAGATCTTTTTTGTATAGTTCTGTGCATTCTTGCCACTTCTTCTTAATATCTTCTGCTTCTCTTAGGTCCACACTGCTTCTCTTCTTTATTGTGCCCATCTTTGCATGAAATGTTCCCTTGGTATCTCTGATTTTCTTGAAGACATCTATAGTCCTTCCCATTCTATTGTTTTCATCTGTTTCTTTACATTGATAACTTAGAGATGCTTTCTTCTCTCTCCTTGCTGTTCTTTGGAACTCTGCATTCAAATGGGTGTATCTTTCATTTTCTCCTTTGCCTTTTGCTTCTCTTCTTTTCTCAGCTATTTGTAAGACCTTCACAGACAACCATTTTGCCTTTTTGCACTTTCTTTTTCTTGGGGATGGTTTTGATCACCACCTCCTGTACAATGTTATGAATGTCCATCCATAGCTCTTCAGGCATTCTGTCTGTCAGATCTAATTCCTTGAATCTATTTGTCACTTCCACTATATTATCATAAAGGATTTGATTAAGGCCATACCTGAATGGTCTCATGGTTTTCCCTTCATTCTTCAATTGAAGTCTGAATTTGGCAATAAGGAGTTCATGATCTGAGCCACAGTCAGCTCCCAATCTTGTTTTTGCTGACTGTATAGAGCTTCTCCATCTTTGACTGCAAAGAATATAACCAATCTGATTTTGGTATTGACCATCTGGTGATGTCCATGTGTAGAGTCATCTCTTGTGTTGTTGGGAGAGGGTGTTTGCTATGACCAGCGTGTTTTCTTGGCAGAATTCTATTAGCCTTTGCCCTGCTTCATTTTGTACTCTAAGACCAAGCTTGCCTATCACTCCAGGTATCTCTTGACTTCTTACTTTTGTATTCCAGTTCCCTATAATGAAAAGGACATCTCTTTTGTGTGTGTGTGTGTAAGTTCTAGAAAGTCTTGTAGGTCATCACAGAGCCATTCAACATCAGCTTCTTCAAGATTAGGTGGTTGGGACATAGACTTGGATTACTGTGATACTGAATGATTTGCCTTGGAAATGAACAGAGATCATTCTGTCATTTTTGAGATTGCACCCAAGTATTGCATTTTGGACTCTTGTTGACTATGAGGGTTACTCCATTATTTCTGAGGGATTCTTGCCCACAGTAGTAGATATAATGGTCATCTGAATTAAATTTGCCCATTCTGGTCCATTTTGGTGCACTTATTCCTAGAATGTCATTGTTCACTCTTGCCATCTCCTGTTTCATCACTTCCAACTTACCTTGATTCACGGACCTAACATTCCAGGTTCCTATGCAATATTGTTCTTTACAACATCAGACTTTACTTTCAATACCAGACGCATCCACAAGTGTCTAATGTTTCCTTTTTGACTTAGCCTCCTCATTCTTTCTGGAGCTATTTCTCCTCTCTTCTCCAGTAGCATATTGGGTACCTACTGACTTGGGGATCTGGCCATGGAACCAAAGTCAAATAGGAATTCTAGTGATGGCCCTATGAGACAGAAGAAATGGTAAGAAAGTAGTCCCTTTGAAGTTGTGACTATAGCAATAGCTTTTGATATAATGCTTCAGAATGATTTGCCAGGTGTTTCGATTGACATTGCTAACATTTCAGTGTTGTAGATTTCAGCAGAAATATCAAGCTTTGGGATCATAAATAACAAATCAATGGACTCAGATCAAATTATAGTTATTAAGAAAGCACATAAATGAGGAAATTATCCCATTAACAACTGGTTGCATAAGGAATTAAGAGAGTTTTAACTTCCTGGTATTTTAAGACCTTTTACATCAACCTCTCTCTACCAAGCTCAGTTTGCCTCACAAGTATGGAACTCTCTAGCACAAACATTCTGAAGTAGCCAAGCTCAAATTCTCACTCAAATCACTCAAGTAGAGCAATCACACTCTAAAAATTGATGGTGCTTATTCTCTTATTTTCAGTGGTTGCCTAGTTTATTTCCACCCAT
Source organism: Neotragus moschatus (assembly GCA_006410615.1). Lineage (NCBI taxonomy): Eukaryota > Metazoa > Chordata > Mammalia > Artiodactyla > Bovidae > Neotragus > Neotragus moschatus. The sequence continues at coordinate 57,390 of SJYA01000791.1, read as the reverse complement.
CTTTTAAGGTCCAATTCATGCTATCTCTTCTTAACAAAGCTGATTTCATTTGCCTTCTTGGGTTTCCCCTTACTCCACCCACTAGGCTCTTTAGAATCATTTGTTTTTGCTCCTGAGAAATAGAGATGGCATTTTAAAGAGTTCAGATGTATTCCTGAATATGTAATAGACTTAAGATAAAAATTAAGGGATAAAAAAGTAAATAGTAATGGTATGAGATATAAAGAAATATAGCATAATAACTCAGAGCTTAGCTTCTGGAACTAGATAAACCTGGGTTATTTTTCATACTCTTCCAATTAACACTTATTTAACCTTGGTCATATTGTTAGACTTCTCTAAGCCTTCAGTTCAGTTCAGTCGCTCAGTCCTGCCAACTCTTTGTGACCCCATGGACTGCAGCATGCCAGCCTTTCCTATCCATCACCAACTCCCAGAGCTTACTCAAACTCATGTCTGTTTAGTTGGTGATGCCATCCAGCCACCTCATCCTCTGTCATCCCCTTCTCCTCCTGCCTTCAATCCTTCCCAGCATGAGGGTCCTTTCAAATGAGTCAGCTCTTCGCATTAGGTGGGCAAATTATTGGAGTTTCAGCTTCAGCATCAGTCCTTCCAATGAATATTCAGGACTGATTTCCTTTAAGATGGACTGGTTGGATCTTCTTGCAGTCCAAGGGACTCTCAAGAGTCTTCTCCAACACCACAGTTAAAAACATCAGTTCTTCACAGTCAGCTTTCTTTACAGTCCAACTCTTACACCCATACATGACTACTAGAAAAACCATAGCTTTGACTAGATGGACCTTTGTTGGCAAAGTAATGTCTCTGCTGTCTAGGTTTGTCATAGCTTTTCTTCCAAGGAGCAAGCGTCTTTTAATTTCATGGCTGCAGTCACCATCTGCAGTGATTTTGGAGCCCCAAAATAAAGTATCAGTTTCCACTGATGCCTTGATCTTAGTTTTCTGAATGTTGAATTTTAGGCTAGCTTTTTCAGTCTCCTCTTTCACGTTCATGAAGAGGCTCCTCAGTTCCTCTTTGCTTTCTGCCATAAGTGTGGCATCATCTGCATATCTCAGGTTATTGATATTTCTCCCAACAATCTTGACTCCAGCTTGTGCTAATCCAGTTCAGCATTTCACATGATGTACTCTGCATAGAAGCTAAATAAGCAAGGTGACAATATACAACTTTGACGTACTTCTTTCTTAATTTAGAACAAGTCTGTTGTTCCATGTCCAATTCTCACTGTTGCTTCTTGACATACATACAGATTTCTCAGGAGGCAGATAAAGTGGTCTGATATTCCCATCTTGTTCAGAATTTTCACAGTCTGTTGTGATCCACACAGTTAAAGACTTTGGAGTAGTTAATAAAGCAGAAGTAGATGTTCTTCTGGAATTCTCTTGCTTTTTCTATGATGCAACAGATGTTGGCAATTTGATCTCTGGTTTCCCTGCCTTTTTAAAATCCAACTTGAACATCTGGAAGTTCACAGTTCACGTACGGTTGAAGCCTAGCTTGGAGAATTTTGAGCACTGCTTTGATAGCATTTGAGATGAGTGCAATTGTATGGTAGTTTGAACATTCTTTAGCATTGCTTTTCTTTGGAATTGTAATGAAAATGCCTTTTCCAGTCCTGTGGCCACTGCTGAATTTTGCTGGCATATTGAGGGCAGCACTAGTAGCATCATCTTTTAGGATTTGAAATAGCTCAGCTGGAATTCCATCACCTCCACTAGCTTTGTACATGGTGATGCTTCCTAAGGCCCACTTGACTTTGCACTCTTAGATGTCTGGCTCTAGGTGAGTGATTACACCATCATGGTTATCTGGGTCATGAAGATCTTTTTTTGTATAGTTCTTCTGTGTATTCTTGCCACTTTTTCTTAAATCTTCTGCTTCTTTTAGGTCCATACCTATCAGATGTTAGATCCATACCTATTTATTGTGCCCATCTTTGCATGATAGGTTCCCTTGGTATCTCTAATTTTCTTGAAGAGATCTCTAGTCTTTCCCATTCTATTGTTTTCATTTGTTTCTTTGCATTGATCACTTTGGAAGGCTTTCATATCTCTCCTGGCTAGTCTTTGGAACTCTGCATTCAGATGGGTACATCTTTCCTTTTCTCCTTTGCCTCTACCTTCTCTTCATTTCTCAGCTATTTGCAAGGCCTCCACAGACAACCTTTTTGCGTTTCTTTTTCTTGGGGATGGTTTTTATCACCACCTCCTGTACAATGTCATGAACTTCTGTGTATAGTTCTTCAGGCATTCTGTCTGTCAGATCCAATCTCTTGAATATATTTGTCACTTCCACTGTATAATCATAAAGGATTTGATTTAGGTTATACCTGAATGGTCTCATCGTTTTCCTTACTTTCTCCAATTTAAGTCTGAATTTGGCACTAAGGAGTTCATGATCTGAGCCACAATCAGCTCCCAATCTTGTTTTTGCTGACTGTATAGAGCTTCTCCATCTCTGACTGCAAGGAATATAACCAATCTGATTTTGGTGTTGACCACCTGGTGATGTCCATGTGTAGAATCATCTCTTGTGTTGTTGGAAGAGGGTGTTTTGTATGACCAGTGTATTCTCTTCCAAAACTCTGTTAGCTTTTGTCTTGTTTCGTTTTGTACTCCAAGGCCAATCTTTCCTATTATTCCAGGTATTTCTTGACTTTCTACTTTTGCATTCCAGTCCCCTATGATGAAAAGGACATCTTTCTTGTGTGTTAGTTCTAAAGGATCTTGTAGGTCATCACAGAGCCATTCAACTTCAGCTTCTTTGGATTAATGGTTTGGGGCATGCTGCTGCTGCTTCTAAGTCACTTCAGTCGTGTCTGACTCTGTGTGACCCCATAGACAAGAGCCCACCAGGCTCCACCATCCCTGGGATTCTCCAGGCAAGAACACTGGAGTGGGCTGCCATTTCCTTCTCCAAGGTTTGGGGCATAGACTTGGACTATTGTGATATTGAAGAGTTTCACTTGTAAACGAACAGAGATCATTCTGTCATTTTTGATATTGCACCCAAGTACTGAATTTTGGACTCTTTTGTTGACTATGATAGCTACTCCTTTTCTTCTAAGGAATTCTTGCCAACAGTAGTAGATATAAAAGGTCATCTGAATTAAATTTGTCCATTCCAGTCCATTTTAGTTCACTTATTTCTAAAATGTCGATGTTCACTCTTTCCTATTTGACCACTTCCAAGTTACCCTATTCACGGGCCTAACGTTCCAGTTTCCTATGAAATATATTTATTTTTTTACTATGCAATATTGTCCTTTGCAGCATTGGACTTTATTTCCATCACCAGTCACATCCACAACTGAGTGTTTTCTTCACTTTGGCTCAGTCTCTTTATTCTCCCTGGAGCTATTTCTCCACTTTTCTCCAGTAGCATATTGGACACTACCGATCTGGGGAGTTCATTTTTTAGCGTCTTTTTTTTTTTCTTGCCTTCTCCTACTTTTCATGGGGTTCTCAAGGCAAGAATGCTGAAGTTGTTTGCTATTCCTTTCTCTGGTGGACCACGTTTTTTCAACACTCTTCACCACGACCTATCTGTCTTTAGTGGTCCTCCACATTATGGTTCATAGTTTCATTGAGTTAGATAAGGCTGTGATCTCTAAATCTTAGTTTCTGGCTTGAAGACAGTGGTAACAGATACTACTGCATTTAATAGAGCTAATGTGAGAAACCCCATGTCCAAGGTGAGGAGCAGCAGCTGTGCTTTGCTGGAGCAGCTGTGAAGAGATACTTGATGTCCAAGGTAAGAGAAACCCAAGTGAGACGGTAGGCACTGAGAGAGGGCATCAGAGGGCAGACAGACTGAAACCACAATCACAGAAAACTAGCCAATCTGATCACATGGACCACCGCCTGGTCTAACTCAGTGAAACTAAGCCATGCCGTGTGGGGCCACCCAAGATGGACAGGTCATGATGGAGAGGTCTGACAGAATGTGGTCCACTGGAGAAGGGAATGGCAAACCACTTCAATATTCTTGCCTTGAGAACCCCATTTACAGTATAAAAAGGCAAAAAGATAGGACACTGAAAGATGAACTCCCCAAGTCAGTAGGTGCCCAATATGCTACTGGAGATCAGTGGAGAAATAACCCCAGAAAGAATGAAGAGATGGAGCCAAAGCAAAAACAACACCCAGTTGTGGATGGGACTGGTGATTGATTCATGGTCTGATGCTGTAAAGAGCAATATTGTGTAGGAACCTGGAATGTCAGGTCCAGGAGTCAAGGCAAGTTGGAAGTGGTCAAACAGGAGATGGGAAGTGTGAACATTGACATTATAGGAATCAGCAAACTAAGATAGACTGGAATGGGTGAATTTAACTCAGTTGACCATTATATCTACTACTGTGGACAGGAATCCCATAGAAGAAATAGATTATCCATCAGAGTCAAAAAAGAGTCTGAATTGAGTACTTGTATGCAATCTCAAAAATGACAGAATGATCTCTGTTCATTTCCAAGGCAAACTATTCAATATCATGGTAATCCAAGTCTATGCCCCCACCAGTAATGCTGAAGAAGCTGAAGTTGAACGGTTCTATGAAGACCTACAAGACCTTCTAGAACTAACACCCTCCAAAAATGTCCTTTTCATTATAGAGGACTGGAATGCAAAAGTAGGAAGTCAAGAAACACCTGAAGTAACAGGCCAATTTGGCCTTGGAGTACAGAATGAAGCAGGGCAAAGGCTAATCAAGTTTTTCCAAGAGAAGGCACTGGTCATAACAAACACCCTCTTCCAACAACACAAGAGAAGGCTCTACACATGGACATCATCAGGTGGTCAACACTGAAGTCAGATTGATTATATTCTTTGCAGCCAAAGATGGAGAAGCTCTATACAGTCAGCAAAAACAAGACTGAGAGCTGACTGTGGCTCAGATCATGAGCTCCTTATTGCCAAATTCAGACTTAAATTGAAAAAACTGGGGAAAACCACTAGACCATTCAAATATGACCTAAATCAAATCCCCTACAATTATACAGTTAAAGTGAGAAATAGATTCAAGGGACTAGGTCTGATAGACAGAGTACCTGATGATCTGTGGATGGAGGTTTGTGACATTGTTCAGGAGACAGAGATCAAGACCATCCATAAGAAAAAGAAGTGCAGAAAAGCAAAATGGCTGTCTGGGAAGGACTTACAAGTAGCTATGAAAAGAAGAGAAGTGAAATGCAAAGTAGAAAAGGAAAGACATACCCATTTGAATGCAGAGTTCCAAAGAATAGCAAGGAGAGATAAAAAAGCCTTCCTCAGCAATCAATGCAAAGAAATAGAGGAAAACAATACAATGGCAAAGACTAGAGATCTCTTCAAGACAATCAGAGACACCAAGGGAACATTTTAGGCAAAGATGGGCTCAATAAAGGACAGAAATGGTTTGGACCTAACAGAAGCAGGTGTTAAGAAGAGGTGGCAAGAATACACAGAAGAACTATACAAAAAAGATCATGACCCACATAATCAGGATGGTGGGATCACTCATCTAGAGCCAGACATCCTGGAATGTGAAGTCAAGTGGGCCTTAGAGAGCATCACTANTTTTCCAATAGTCAAGTATAGATGTGAGCATTGGACTATAAAGAAAGCTGAGCACCAAAGTACTGATGCTTTTGAACTGCAGTGTTGGAGAAGATTTTTGAGAGTCCCTTGGACTGCAAGGAGATCCAACCAGTCCTTCCTAAAGGAGATCAGTCTTGGGTGTTCATTGGAAGGACTGATGTTGAAGCTGAAACTCCATTATTTTGGCCACCTGATATGAAAAACTGACTCATTTGAAAAGACTCTGGTGCTGGTAAAGATTGAAGGCAGCAAGATAAGGGGATGACAGAGGATAAGATGGTTAGATGGCATCACCGACTCAATGTGCATGAGTTTGGATAAACTGTGGGAGTTGATGATGGACAGGGAGGCCTGGCATGTTGCATTCATGGAGTCGCAAAGAGTCAGACATGACTGAGTGACTGAATTGAACTAAGTGAACTGATTGTGAAAAATGAAATAAGTGATAAAAATTTCTTGGCAAATCATAAAGAATTATGTGAGTGTTAAACATCCTGCATATCTTAGAATGTTTGATATGTGCCATCAAATAACAGGTTGTTTTAAAGCTAGCAGTGTGAAAGACAGTAGCTAAGAACTTGGTATCAAAAGAATGAGGCAGATTCTTGTGATGGAGGTTTTTCCATTGTAGATAGGAAAATAAAACAAAAAAAAAAGGTCAAAAGTTATTCAAAGCAACAATGAAGGAGGTGGTACAAATACATTGAAAGACAAAAGAGTATTTCTGAAGTCTTAGGAGTAAGTGGTTGCTTTCCAGTTGATGCAACCAGGAAGGATATTTGTAGAGATGTGATTGGTTATTAATTCAACTCCATATTGAAGCGGGTAGGACTTGATTAGGTAGAAAGAGGGCAGAGGGTATAAGAAGATGGGCAGCAGACACATGGAGATAGAAAACTGTGATAGTTGAAAGGCTGACTGGGAAAGCAGAGTAACTCCAATTCAAGTTCCCAGATCCAGTTGGACATTATAATCAAAGAGGGAACTTTAAAAATTATACAGATTTCAGTTAAAATGTAATCTTTTAGAATACAAGTTAAATTAGAATCTCAAGGGGTGGCAATCTGGAATCTGTAGCTTGAAAAATCTTTCAAGGTGATTCTGATGAACGGCTGGGTTTGGAATCCACAGGTAATCACGGTTAGTGAACTATAAATCAAGAAATTTAGTTGAGGTATAAATTCCAAAGACCTTAAATATTAAGAGTAGGTTTTGTCTTTCATACAACAGCAATTCTTAAATTTAATAATGTGTGAATATTTTTAAAAGGGAAAAATATCTCTGGGGACTCTATGATAAAACTGTAGGACTCACAGAATCATAGAAAACTGCCACCAATTTGTAAGAAGTGGATTGACAAAGTATAATTACTCAGATTTGGGTAATTGGCAGGTATTTTCTTAAAAATCAGCGAGTAAGTGTGCAATTCAAGGACACCAGCTACAAGTGTTTGTTGCAAATGAGAAGATTCAAACTTTTAAGTAAAACTTAGAATTTTGGAAAAATGTTTCTGCCATCATTGGGACTTTGAAAGCTTTGCATATTTTTCTAATTAGAAAATATTAACAANGACAAAGTATAATTACTCAGATTTGGGTAATTGGCAGGTATTTTCTTAAAAATCAGCGAGTAAGTGTGCAATTCAAGGACACCAGCTACAAGTGTTTGTTGCAAATGAGAAGATTCAAACTTTTAAGTAAAACTTAGAATTTTGGAAAAATGTTTCTGCCATCATTGGGACTTTGAAAGCTTTGCATATTTTTCTAATTAGAAAATATTAACAAGTAACTATTTTTTGCTATTGTGATATATATATATATGTGATATATGTTATATATATTTGTGTATATATGTTGTATACATGTGTGTAACATACATATGTGATAAATGTTATTGTGATATATATATATATATATACATATAACATGATATATCAACATTTTTAAAATCATGCGTGGATTCAATGCATACAAAGCTATTCAAAGTGCTTAAATAGAAAAAATGGATTTTAGTGTAAGCAGCTAGGAAAAATTCATTAATATAGTTTCAGATTCCACATCACAAGTAACCTTTAAGATTCTATCATTTGTTATGTTTTCAAGTAGTATCAAAGAAAATGCCTATAAATATCTGAAAAAGCTACTAAACCACACCACCTCTTTTCAATTGCATATCTGTGTGCAGCTAGATTTTTTTCCTATACTTCAGTAAAACAACTTATCATAACAGGTTGAATATAGAAGCAGGTATAAGAATCCAGCTGTCTTATATTAGCTGTGAATATATAAAAAATTCTCTTGTCACTAAATATTTTCATTTGGAGAATACAGTTATCTTTCTAAGACTTAGTTTATGTTAATATGGACTAGCTCCATTATTTTAAAAAATCCTCGATTTAAATTTCTTATACAATAAATATTGACAGATATGACCAACAAGATCAAAAGCTCTTTGGGCTCTTTAAAAATGTTTGGGGTCAGAGTGGCAGCTGCTTCTGCAGTGAGGCTGAGCTGGAGACTGGCCTGCCCCTGTATCTGAAGGATGACCAGAAAGGTGCACGGCCCAGTGCCAACTCTGTGCTGGCCCACAACCTGCACTGCTTGGCTTCATGGGCCACAAAGACTGGATGGACAACTGTGTGTGCCTACTGACCACCTCCTCTGAGCTCTTGCACCATGTCCCCATGGCATTGCCTAAAGTTGTCTGTGCCCTCAGCCTGCCAGCAGACCCTCAAGCAGATTTTGATCTGTGGGGACCCCCAGGCCAAGGATACCAAGGCTCTGTTGCAGTGTGCCCATTCCATCTACATCCCTAACAAGGTGCGATTCTGGCCCATGGGGACCCCTCAAGCTTCCTGTTCCACCAGCTGTGTACCAGGTACCATGTGGCGGCTAGAAGACCAGGCTACCGACTCTGTGTGTGAGTATCAGCCCTACTAGATGCCCACCACTGAGCCCTGTCAACTACAGAAACTGCCCCATCAGTGACTGCCTCCCCTACCTCAGGTTGGGACAGAAGGGGAAGCTTCTGAACAAACAAGAGACTCAGGCCCTACAAGGCCCTGCAGAACCTGTGGCCACCCGTGGGCATCCTGTCACCAGGTGACCTTGGCCATCCTTGCCTACCCTCCATGGGAAACCCACTCACCCTGAACAAAACTAACAACATCCTGCGGTTAAAAAAGAAAAAAGTTTGGGAGTGTAAAGTGTTATGGAGATAAAAATGTTTGAAAACTGCTGGCTTAATTGAAGTTGTCCCACCAATTCCTGTCACTTTCTATCTTAATGGGGGTTGATGGCAGAAGAGATGTGCTACAAGGAATATTAGTTGCTTCTCAAAAAGTTAAACATAAAATTACTATATGATCTAGCAGTTCTTATCCTAGCTACACCAAAAACAATTAAAAGCTGCTTCTCAAATACATGTACACACAGGTTCATTACAAAGCAACACTATTCATGTTAGCCAAAAGTAGGAAATAAACAAAATGCCCATCAACAGATGAGTGGGTAAGCAAATTGTGGCAAAGACACACAGTGAAATGTCACTCAGTCATAAAGAGGAATGAAGTATGATAAATGCTGTAACATGGATAGACCTTGAAAACACATGAAGTGAAATAATCCAGACACAAAAAGTCACATATTGTATGATTCTGTTTATATGAGATCTCTGGAGTAGGTAAATCCATAGAGATATAAAGCAGATTGGTGGTTGGTGGGGCCTTGGAGAGAGAGGATCAGGAAATAACTGCTTAATGGGTACAGAGTTTCTTTTTCAGTTCAGTTCAGTTGCTCAGTCATGTCAGACTCTTTGTGACCCCATGAACTGCAGCACGCTAAGCCTCCCTGTCCATCACCAAATCCCATAGTTTACCCAAACTCATGTCCATTGAGTTGGTGATGCCATCCAACCATCTCATCCTCTGTCATCCCCTTCTACTCCTGCCTTCAATCTTTCCCAGCATCAGGGTCTTTTCCAATAAGTCAGCTCTTCACATCAGGTGGCCAAAGTTTCAACTTCAACATCAGTCCCTCCAATGAACACCCAGGACTGATCTCCTTTAAGATGGACTGGTTGGATGTCCTTGCAGTCCAAGGGACTCTCAAGAGTCTTCTCCAACACCACAGTTCAAAAGCATCAATTCTTTGGCACTCAGCTTTCTTTATAGTCCAACTCTCAAATCCATACATGACTACTGGAAAAACCATAGACAGACATTTGTTGGCAAAGTAATGTCTCTGCTTTTTAATATGCTGTCGAGGTTGGTCATAACTTTCCTTTCAAGGAGTAAGCAGATCCTTGCAATAAGCATGGCTGCAATCACCATCTGCAGTGATTTTTGGGGTGATGGAAATGTTTTGAAACTAGTTAGAGGTGGTGGTCATACAACACTGTGAATCTAATTTATACCACTGAATTGTCCACTTTAAAATGGTTAATTTTATGTTAGGTGACTATCACTTTAATTAGTGAAAAAATCATGACTGGGTCATAATGAGATACAAGACCTCTCACTTGGCCTTGATTCAGAATCTCTTTTTCCATAGTACTTAAGTAAGCAAAATCAGTGATATCTGTTTCCACTGGAAATATTTCAAGGATCTGTTGCTAGGTAGTCAATATTCTGGCTATTATCAGAATTAGCAGTGCAATTTCTTCCTTTGATATTCTTCCTAGTTGTTTTTTTCAGGAAAAAAGGCAGAATTAGGCAGCATGCTAAAATTGAATCAGTATTTCTTACATAAATAATTTGTTTGGAAAAGTCTGTTTTTAGCCACAAATCTTTGAAGTCTGAAGACAAGCAAGAAACTTGATATTGCTCACTTTTTTTTTTACAGAAGAGCTGTAGAAATGCACAAAGTGTTACTGAAAAAACACAAGAAAACATAATCTTCATTTCATCAGCCAAAGTGGGTTCAGCAATTAGGTTATTTGTCCAAGGGATAGGTTCTTCTGTCCCCCAGTCAGCAGAATTTTGAGAAATGTCCTATATGTGATGGATTGGAGCAGAGCTGCCAGCCCACAGTTCTGGGGTTTGCCATTGGCCTGGTAACCAGAAACAATACGACTCATCAAGAAGACTGAATATCGCACTATTATGTGGGGCTCTTTGTATTTAACTTGTCTAATTTCCCAAGCACTTCATAAATTGGTTAGTAGCAAGGTGATCATATTTCTGATAAGACAAAGCAGCATCTAAAGGAGAGTGCAAAAACCTGAGAAGGTCCTTGAGTTAAAATTTCTGACCTTCAGATTAAGGTGCAGAGATAGAGGAGGCAATATTCTGAATTCAGTTTCTTCATTTGTAAAGACACATTAATGGTACTATTTACACATGGCTTTATGAGAGAATGCATGTATGTATTAATATGTCTTGTTAGGATTAGGCATGTAATTGGCCAGTTTAGGGAGTGTTACTATTGTTGTTTTAAAAATATATTTGATATACAACATTGCGTAAATTTGACAAGAGAGTTTGTTTTTATTGCTTGTTTTTTAAATTATTTTTTATTTTACTTTACATTAGTGTACTGGTTTTGCCATACATTGACATGAATCCACCTCAGGTATACATGAGTTCCCAATCCTGAACCCCTCCTCCCACCTCTCTCCCCATATCATCTCTCTGGTCATCCCCGTACACGAGCCCCAAGCATCCTGTATCCTGTATTGAACATAGACTGGCGATTCGTTTCTTACATGATAGTATACATATTTCAATGCCATTCTTCCAAATCATCCCACCCTCTCCCTCTCCCACAGAGTCCAAAAGTCTGTTCTATACATTTGTGTCTCTTTTGCTGTCTCGCATACAGGGTTATCATTAGTATGTTTCTAAATTCCATGTATATGTGTTAGTATACTGTATTGGTGTTTTTATTTCTGGCTTACTTCACTCTGTATAAACGGCTCCAGTTTCACTCACTTCATTAGAACTGATTCAAATGTATTCCTTTTAATGGCTGAGTAATACTCCATTGTGTATATGTACCACAGCTTTCTTATCCATTCATCTGCTGATGGAGATCTAGGTTGCTTCCATGTCCTGGCTATTATAAACAGTGCTGCGATGAACATTGGGGTACACGTGTCTCTTTCAGTTCTGGTTTCCTCGGTGTGTATGCCCAGCAGTGGGATTGCTGGGTCATAAGGCAGTTCNTCTCTCATTAATTACATGTTACATGATTATTTCCAATGTTTCCCTGTCAACTTATCCCCACTCTGGCAGCAACATTGTCCCATTCTGATTCATCTATTTGTTCAGAAATTATTACTCTGTGCCTATATTCATTTGTTATGTAAAATTTATCAATGTGGAAAAATTTAGTGCAAATGAACTATTATCCTCACCAATGTGAGTTACAGTGACACACACATACAGGAAAAGCCCCAATGACAAACCCTATATGGAAGAGGCTAGGTGAACTGTAAGCATGACTATACATTATAGAATGACCCTTAAACTGAAAGATAACCAAGTTTATAAACAAGCACATAATAGTACATACATGAAGTGTAGTGTAGGGACCTTGACATACATTTCTCATTATATCAGAATTAATTAGATTATAATCATTCTGATAGGTGACAGGAGAGTTTCTTAGAGGAAGAGTTTTCTTCACTTTCTCTACTAAACACACCCAACTGAGTGAAGCACATTTATCACCCAGTGATCATGCTTAGACAAGACAAGACTTGTGAAAATTCTTAGTTCTCCTTTTCTCAGCCCAATTTATTGTACACTCTTCTTCATGAAACTGTTTATTTGTGACATTTCACCTTGTTGTTGCCTCTTGTGACTGTTTTTTGTCATCCTTTCTAATATGACTTCAACACATAAAACTTTAGTGATGCCAGGAAAATTATAAATTTTCCTTTTTGTCTTCCTCTGCAAAGGTCCAAAAGCTTCCAACTTCATACATATAATCTTGGAGTATACTTTGGCATCATATCTAATGAAAGATGTGTGAAATTTCTTAATGATTTATTTTTAATTGAAAAAGATGTTTTAAAAGCAGAAAAATATTGTCTATAAAGAAATATTAGAAAAACTGGAATTATTTAGGTTGAAAATTAAAGTTTAGGGATTAACAATCAACTTCAAAGATGTAAAGACACCTAGTGGGTTTAATTGAGGGAAGGAGGAGGAAAGCAAGGCATTGAATATCTGCTAAGAGACAATTGAAACTAGAATGAAAAGTTTTCCTACCTAGCAGACAACTTGACGTTAACTGGGAACCTGAAAATGTTTTATTACCTATTTTCTTAGAAGTCTTAAAAAACAAAACAGTGTCATATTTCAAAACAGGATTAGGTGTGGTCCTATAAGGAGACAGATTATTAGAATAGATGAACTCCTAAATTCCCTACCGACCTAGGATTTTATTTTTATTATGGCAGTCAGAGACACACTTCTGGGCAAAATTGATTTCTGGCAAAGGACATATCTACAAAGAATCATTTTTCATGGTTTTTTGTATAATTTTTATTGATAGCATAATCTACAAAAGCTGAAGAGATGTCTCCCATGTAATGAAAACCTTTAATCTATGCTAGCTATTTGCTTAGAAAGATTTACATTTCTGTGGATTTCTTAAAATTCTTAACTTATTGTAACCCTAATCTAATCTTTATATTGTGTATATGGAACCTGGTTAGCTATAAGTGTATGAGACTAGAATAATGTCAATTTAGAGCATAACTCTCCCCTGTAATATTTGAAAACATATCTTTATGAATTTTGCTTTTCTCATATTAATTTATTTTTATTCAAAAGGTTTTATAAAGATCAGAATAATCAGGTTGGGAAAAATAACCCGAGATGGCTGGACTCACTTTAAAGAGTATTTATAGGGTGCCACTTATATACTTTTGCCAACCTAAAATATAGACATTGATGTATGGATATTAGAGTAGGGTATAGAAAATTGAAGTGAGAGAAGCACCAAGGATATAAATTATCTCAAGTTGGAAATTTCCTTGAGACTTCTCCTATGTACAAATTCTATTTTTTTTATGTGCTTAAACATTTTTAAAAAAATTTACTTTATTTTACTTTACAATACTGTATTGGTTTTGCCATACATCAACATGAATCTGCCATGGGTGTACATGAGTTCCCAATCCTGAATTCCCCTCTCACCTCCTCCCCACACCATCTCTCTGGGTCATCCCAGTGCAACAGCCCCAAGCATCCTGTATCCTGTATCAAACATAGGCTGGAGATTCATTTCTTACATGATATTATACATGTTTCAATGCCATTCTCCCAAATCATCTCACCCTCTCCCTCTCTCATAGAGTCCAAAAGTCTGTTCTATACATCTGTGTCTCTTTTGCTGTCTCGCACACAGAGTTATCGTTACCATCTTTCTAAATTCCATATATATGCGTTAGTATACTGTATTGGTGTTTTTCTTTCTGGCTTACTTCACTCTGCATAATTGGCTCCAGTTTCATCCATCTCATTAGAACTGATTCACATGTATTCTTTTTAATGGCTGAGTAATACTCCATTGTGTATATGTACCACAGCTTTCTTATCCATTCATCTGCTGATGGACATCTAGGTTGCTTCCATGTCCTGGCTCTTATAAACAGTGCTGCAATGAACATTGGGGTACATGTGTCTCTTTCAATTCTGGTTTCCTCAGTGTGTATGCCCAGCAGTGGGATTGCTGGGTCATAAGGCAGTTCTACTTGCAATTTTTTAAGGAATCTCCACACTGTTCTCCATAGTGGCTGTACTAGTTTGCATTCCCACCAACAGTGTAAGAGGGTTCCCTTTTCTNNNNGTGTCTCTTTCAATTCTGGTTTCCTCAGTGTGTATGCCCAGCAGTGGGATTGCTGGGTCATAAGGCAGTTCTATTTGCAATTTTTTAAGGAATCTCCACACTGTTCTCCATAGTGGCTGTACTAGTTTGCATTCCCACCAACAGTGTAAGAGGGTTCCCTTTTCTCCACACCCTCTCCAGCATTTATCGCTTGTAGACTTTTGGGTCACAGCCATTCTGACTGGTGTGAAATGGTATCTCATTGTGGTCTTGATTTGCATTTCTCTGATAATGAGTGATGTTGAGCATCTTTTCATGTGTTTGTTAGCCATCTGTATGTCTTCTTTGGAGAAATGTCTATTTGGTTCTTTGGCCCATTTTTTGATTGGGTTGTTTATTTTTCTGGAATTGAGCTGCATAAGTTGCTTGTATATTTTTGAGATTAGTTGTTTGTCAGTTGCTTCATTTGCTATTGCTTGTTTTAAAAAGATCAAACTAGTCAGCTTTCCTTCATCTGAAAGATATATCAGCAAAGCAAAATAAAAATTATGGCAGTTGAGGGAATGTATGTGCGTGCTCAGTCGTAGCCAACTCTTTGAGACTCTATGGACTGTAGGCTGCCAGATTCCTCTGTCCATGGGATTTTTCGGGCAAGAATACTGGAGTGCGTTGCCTTTTCCTCCTCCAGGGGACCTTCCTGACCCAGGGATCAAACCTGTGTCTCATAATTGGCAGGGGGATCCTTTACCACTGAATGTATGCTGTGTAATATTTAAAGAAGGGAAAAATAAAGAGGCAATATGACAAAAATAAGATGAAACAGGGTTGAATGAGAAATGGACTGCAACCAAAAAGTTCATTTTGGTGACACATGAAGATGTGAAAATATAAAACTCTTCAGTTATATAGAATATCAGGTCAGCTTATTTCTCTAATTTCTTGATGAGCTTCTCTGTCCTTTTAATCTGGCCCCAGGTTGTCTTCTCTAGAGTGAAAAATTCTGACATCTTCCGTTTAGTGGGGGTTTTAGTTCTACCAAAAACTCGAAAGATATTGCTATGTGTATCCTTTGGGTTGGAACCAGAACCCTGCCCTAAGACTGCACTATTATTTATTGGCTGCTCTTTCCTTGACTCTGAATCCCCTCCTTCCCCTGATTAGCAAGTGTTTGAACCTGCTTCTTGGGACTCAGGAAAGATCATGGAGGCTGGAGTCTGTTCCCTACAAACATGGAGCAGTGGACACAGAATGGCTTCTGTCCCCAGGAGCCATACAGGGTCCTGCTCATTTTCATTATTGATATTCACAATTACTTTGAGAAATTTAAAATATAAAGCCCTATGCTTTGTTCCAGATATTCTGATTCTGTAGTTCTTGGGTGGACTCCAGTGATTTGTGTTTTAAAATGATCCCCAGATGAATTTTGATACATAGCTACATTTGATAACTGCTGATATGGGAATTTCAGCAGATGGTGACTGCAGTCATGAAATTAAAAGATGCTTGCTCCTTGGAAGAAAAGTTATGACTAACCTAGAGTGCATATAAAAAAGCAGATACATTGCTTTGCCAACAAAGGTCCATCTAGTCAAAGCTATGGTTTTTCCAGTAGTCATGTATGCATGTGAGAGCTGGACTATAAAGAAAGCTGAACGCCAAAGAATTGATGCTTTTGAACTGCGGTGTTGGAAAGACTCTTGAGAGTCTCTTGGACCACAAGAAGATTCAACCAGTCCATCCTAAAGGAAATCAGTCCTGAATATTCATTGGAAGGACTGATGTTGAAGTTTAAACTCCAATACTTTGGCTACCTGATGCGAAGAACTGATTCATTTGAAAAGACCCTGATGCTGGGAAAGATTGAAGGCGGGAGGAGAAGGGGACGACAGAAGAGATGGTTGGATGGCTTCACCAACTCAATGGACATGAGTTTGGGTAAACTACAGGAGTTGGTGATGGACAGGGAGGCCTGGTGTGCTGCAGTCCATGGAGTCGCAAAGAGTTGGACATGACTGAGCGGCTGAATTGAACTGAACTGATATGGGAATGGAATATTTATCTTTGTCTAGTAATGTCTGCCTCAATCTCTTCACATAATTGCTTTCTTTCTGCAGAACAAGAAAAAGAAACAAAATGGAATAACCCAATTTAAAACTGAAACAACCACTACCTTTAAAAAAATCCATAAAAATATTAAAACTACATTTGTTTAATTTTTCTTTTCTGGTGACTTAAGGCAACTTCTATTCCTCTAGAGCTAGAGAGAAGCTAAAGTAGTGACATCAAGTGGTTGTTATAGGGTATTTCCTTTTTTATTTGGTATTTTGATATTAAACAAATTAACTTAAATAGAATCGTTTTCCTTTTTCTCCTTGGAACAGTTAGAGAATGCATTCTTTAGTTCTTATACATTTTACTTCTGGAAAATGCTAACAAAATGGAAAAAACAATAAACAAAATTTGATCCTGCCATGTGATCCTTTGAGTGCTGATCCAATATAAATCTTTGTTTAGTTGTTTATAGAAACAGGTAGTTTCAGCGAAGCAGTAGGAAACCTAAACTAAACTCAAAACGCAAAAATTGTTACATGATGATGCTGATGAAACTGTCGCTGTATTTAAAATAACAAGACACATAAACAAGAGAGCACTATGAACTTGACTAAAGTGAGAATACTCTAGACTGATGTCAAGAACTCAATAGACTATCATGAAGGGCAAAGCTCCCTTCATAATAATTGTGGTAAGCTAAAGCTTTAGTATTCACAGAACAACATTCAAAATATCTTAATTAAACAAAATAAAAGTAGATTTCAAAAGCCTTTACATTCTAAAGGCTAGAAATGTTTATTGATACATTCCATTTTATGCAACTCAGTTAGTGGAAATCAGATTTTATAGGAGAGAAATTAAAAGGCGGCTGTTAGGATTTTTACTTTATAATAGCATTTGCCAAAGATCTCCTTTAAATAGTGACCTCTGTTTATAGTAGCAGTGCCCAACCCTTTTGGCACCAGGGACATATTTCATGGAAGACAGTTTTTCCACAGACCAGGGTGGAGGGTAAGCTGGTTTGGGGATGATTCAAGCACATTACATTTATTTTGCATTTTATTTCTCTTGTTATTACATTTTGATATATAGTGAAATGATTGTACGACTAACGATAGTGCAGAATGAGTAGGAGCCATGGGCTTGTTTTCCTGTGACTACATGGTCCCACCTGGGGAGGAAGGGAGACAGTGATACCTGAAGTGTGTCGCTTATGTCCAGTCTACTCTGTAATCTCCTTTCAATTGCTGTCACTGTAGAAAACCATGCTTCACAAAGACAAGATGTTGAAAATGGAAGCAGGCTTTTCAGTTCTTTTGTGAAAATCTTCAGATATTCTGTCTTGAATGTAATTCAGAACGTATAGAGATTTGAAGTTGTCTCAAACGTACTTTTGCCACCATCATTTGCGATCTCAAGCAGATGATCCCCCTCTAGCACAAAGTCGACTCTCCTGGCTTATTGACAAAGGATTCCAGATTCAGTCCTTCCCAGTTCAGAGGTCTCTCATGGTTGGGAGGTAAAGCTCAAACTCTTTTGAAAGATGAGATAGGTGATGATGCACCAGCTAGGAGAAACAAGGCTCTACCTCAATCTCTTTCAAAACCTCTGCTAATGTTTGAAACATGTCAAAAATCCCAATATTCACTTGTCATCCCCATAATTCCAATTTGCCTTCGAATGCAGCCACCTTATCTGCCGACTTGAACTTAGCTGTTGTTCTCCCCTGAGATGACAGATTGAATTCATTGAGCAGGTTGAATATGTCACCCAAGTAAACAAGTTTTGCAACCCATTCTGTGTCACAGAAATGTGCTGCCAGTGGTGACTCTTTTTCTAAAAGAAATCTCTGAAGTGTGTCTTGTAACTCAAAAACTCTGGCCAGTGATCTGCCTTTAGAAAGCTATCTCACTTCTGTGTATAAGAGAAGATGTGTGTGCTTTGTGTCCATCTCCTCATTGAGCTGGGCAAACAGATGTGAGTTAAGAGCATGTACTTTAACGTGGTTGATAATTTTAATCACATCCTGCAAAATGTTGTTAAGTTCAGCCAGCATTTCTCTATGGATGACACAGTGTGTGGACTCACATTCAGATCCATCTCTTTGACCTGAGTAGTGAAACCAGAAAGCCGCCCAGTCATGCTCTGCCCATGCATATACTCACAAAAAATGACCAAGTCAGTTTTCCTGATAAGTAATCATTCAAAGACTTGAATAGTTCTGCACCTGTGGTGTTGGTTGGCAACAACAATGCACACAACATATTCTCATGCACACAACATCCTCCAGAAAAATATATCACACAAAAACATGCCATTTTGCCCCGCTGTTAACATTGGCAGACTCATCAACCTGGATTGCATACCCTGATGACTCATGAATCCTCTCTAACAGTCATGCCTCAAAATCCTCTGCTATCTCATCAATTTGTCTAATTATGGTGCTAACTGAAAGCAGAACACGTGCCGCTTTGAACTGCAGCGTCTCCTAAAAGTTCATGACAAATGTCCTTAGTGGCAGGCCGGATCAACTCTTCACCAATAGTAAAGGACTTGGTAGCTTTAGCAATGCACTTAAGGCACTAGGAATGACGCTCTAGTGCAGACACATTTGATGAAGTGGTGGCCTTCAGTAATTGATTCTGTTTTTGTTTTTTACATTTCTTCCTTTTGAAAAACTCCAAAGGCTTGTTTTTTAATATAGAGAGCTTAGTCTCCATGTGGCAAAGCAGTTTTGAAGGTTTTTGTGGCTTCATTGCATAGCCAGTTATCACATATTATACAAAACAGGCTTTGAGACTGTGAATCACCTGTTGCAATAAATCCATAATTTAAGTAGGATTCTTTAAGTATTTTCTTTTAAATGCAGTTCTTTTTGTTGTTGTTGGCAGTCTTAGAGTCTTCTGATCTCTCATCATTGGATCTTCCCCCCTTTCAAAGAAGCCCTACTGTGATTTTTGGTTTTTTTTTTTTTTGCTCATTTTGGCTAGGGTTAGCTTCTGGGCTTAACCAAAACTGTGACTGAGGCAAGTGCACAGTGTGGGAAAGAGGCATGGATGGAGTGGTAAATAAAATAATGGGCAAGCCATGAACAGACTGAAATGTGTCAGATTCTGATTTAAAGCCTGCCACCAGATGCAGCTTAATTGTCACTTGGCCCTCACTGACAGGGCTTTGATAATGAGCCTGCAAATTATTGATTTATTATGGTCTCTTTGTAGTCCTCTGCTAATGATAATCTGTATTTTCAGCTGTCTCTCAGCACTAGCATCACCTCCTCAGCTCCACCTCAGATCATCAGGCATTAGATTCTCATAAGGAGCAGACAACCTAGATCCCTCCATGTACAGTTCGTAGTAGGATTCGGCCTCCTATAAGAATCTAATACCACCGCTGATCTGACAGGAAGCAGAGCTCAGGCAGTAATGTGAGCAATGGCGAGTGGCTGTAAATACAGAGGAAACTTTGCTTGCCCACGTGCCACTCATATCCTGCTGTGCAGGCCATGGACCAGTGTCAGTCTGGCCTGGGGGCTGGGGACCCATGATTTATACTATGACTAAGTTTATAAACATTTTATGTAGACACTTTAAAAAATTTGCTAAACAGAGTCATGAATGCATGCATACTCAGTCACTTGGTCATATTCACCTCTTTGCAACCCCATGGGCTGCAGCCCACCAGTCTTTTCTGTCCCTGGGATTTTCCCAGAAAGGATACTGGAGTGGGTTTCCATTTCCTTCTCCAGGGTATTTTCCTGACTCAGGATCAAACCTGCATTTCTTGCAACGGGAGGTGGATTCTTTGAGCCACCTGGGAAAACTAAACAGAGTAAGACATTCCCAAATTATGAACAAAAGAAAGAAGAGGAAGTTAAGCAATTAATTGTAAACAAGAGAGTTGTGTTTACTTACTCTGGACTATGATTCTTCTTAAGATTCTTCTTAAGGAGAACACTTAATTTTAAAGAAGCACAAAGGCAATGGGATCACTCTTGGTCTCTTCATCTCAGGGACCATCATTTTGTATGTGGAACCAATGAATAGATTTGGTTAAAGAACCAACAGCATGGGGCTTCCCTGGTGATGCAGTGATTAAGAATCCACCTTGTGAAACAGGGGACACCAGTTCAGTCCCTGGTCCAGGAATGTCTCACATGCCTCTGGGCAACTAGGCCCGTGGCTACAACTGCTGAGCCTGTGCTCTGGAGCCCATGAGCCACAACTACTGAGCCCACATGCAGCAACTACTGAAACTTGTGTGCCCTAGAGCCCATGGTCCACAACAAGAAAAACTACTGTGATGAGAAGCCAGCACACCACAAGTAGAGAGTAGACCCCCCCCCCTCCAAAACTAGAGAAAGCCTGGCACAACAATGAAGATCGAGCGCAGCCAAAAGCAAACTTTTTTTCAAAAAAGAAATAGTAGTGCACATCTAGATTAGCCACCAATCCCAGGCTCCCTGTGCTAGTGTGAGAGCTATAGAATAAGCTTACCAGTTTACAGGACATGCACTTTACTTTTGTATTTCTCAAATGTCATTTTTTTTAATTTTTATTCCTTATGTCTATCCTATACTTTTAAAATCTGAAAAGCAAAGGAAACATGTCTTAGTTAAAAAGGATCTATTTAACCACTTTATAAGTCAGGGAAAGCACTGGTCCTTAGTTTAACTCCTTGATGCTTACTCATTTTAAGTCACTGGTAGAAAGCTGTCACATTAAGAAAACTGGCAGGATGAAAATATATATAAAAACTAAAAACAGCAGTAGGCTGACATGATGTGTCAAGAACTTGCTGCCATAGACATTTTAATAATCAGAAATAATAAGTATGGAGAGAACTTTTAGGAGTTATCATCTATTTTTGAGCTGAATGTTCTAAAATTTGTGAATGACTAAGTGATGAGGCATCCCTCTGCATTTCACATTCATATGTGAATAATAGGGAGAGATTAATGAGTACTTTTCTTTAGCTTCTGAGAAATAAACAATTCCAAGATGAAGAAGAGTGCTTTGCCCTGCTTTAAACCAAGTTTGTCTCTGGATTGATATACTGGGAATTTAATAAATCCTTATGAAATTATCTAAAGGCCCCAAATAAGAGAACTGAGTTTTCAATTTTATTTTACCCAGTCAGACGTTACAATGGATTGAAGAAAACTATATCTACTTGGACAACCAAGGTAGCATAAAAATTTATATTGTAGCCAATAATAGTTGTCCTTTTGTCAGGTCTTTCTATACTTTTTCCCTTCAATCAGTATGTATTAAGCACTGACTTAGCATTAGATAAAGCTGAAGAGTAGACTGGTTCAGAACATAAATGATCCATATTTTCTTCTGCAATAAATGGATATTTTCAAGAAAACAAAAGATACTATGGTCTTGGGAAGAAATAACAGGTAGTGTGTAGGACATATTGGAGGAGAATAAGGCTGAAAGTGAAGAAGTGAAGTTGCTCAGTTGTGTCTGACTCTTTGTGACCCCATGGACTGTAGCCTGCCAGGCTCTTCCATCCATGGAATTTTCCAGGCAAGAGTACTAGAATGGGTTGCCATTTCCTTCTCCAGGGGATCTTCCCAACCCAGGGATTGAACCCAGGTCTCCTGCATTGTAGGCAGATGCTTTTAACGTCTGAGCCACCAGGGAAGTCCTGGCTGAAGGTAGGGAAACTGGCAAATATCATTGCTGGGGAAATGGAGAGGAAGGTAGAATTAATGGGGTTGCCTTGTGTAAACTACTGCTGTGTCTTTTAATTTCAGAGGCTTGTGTCTTGTATTCTTCTATTATTGTCTTCCATAAAAAGTCTTTGAGCTAAGATGCTTTCCTAATAACTTCAATTTAATTAATATGAAAGTATAATGGGCTAAATTCTGGTAAGCAAAGTTGGCACTGAGGAATGAAGAACATTACAGTGTTGGGTCATCTACATATTTTAGGGCAAAATTCAGAATTTCTTCCAGTATCTCCTTTTATTCAGAGAAAGGCTCTTATTTTATTGGAATAAGATTCTATGTTTTAGGTTAGATGAATTGGAGAAGTAGTAGGTTGTAGACTAAGTAACTTCTAACAGTGTTTTCTTTTTTGTTCTTGTCTGGCAGAACAATAAACTGCCTGGAATCAAGTAGTCAACTAGGAGGTGAGGAGTACAGGCAGTGTGGAGTGACTTTATGAAATAAGTTTGGAAAGAATGACAAGAGGTTTCTAGGAAAGGAAAATATTGGCATTAAGGAAAAAATAAGAAGGGGTAACAACACGGTTTTTACTGGACATTTCTTGATTCCAGTTCAATCATTCCACAGGTGTTCTTCTCGCTCATTTTTTCAGTTGTCATTTTCTCTCTTAAGACATCTTTTGAAAACTCATGGTTCTTAAAAAGTCTTTCCTAAAAGTAATCTTCACATCATATACTACTATATACTGCATGTATAACGTTTTAGCTATAAGTATTAATTATTCTATGTCTTTGTACTCGTTATGTATTTTTGTTCAGTTTTTAAAAAGTCAGTCTTTCAAAGATCAATGTGACTCAAGTATTTAATCCTAATACCTTTTACTACACAAACACCACACATACAGACACTAAAATATATTGTTCTTATTTTTGCCATCCTACTTACATCATCTTTAAGTGTCTCATCCATTCAAAATATTACTGAACATCCTATTTGTGGAAATGATGGATATAAAGTGGGGCAGATAGGACTATGCTTGCTATGCTGCTAGTCCTTGCTCTGAGAGGTGAAAGGTCATTGTTGTGCCATGAAAGATACTGGGATTCTTGGCCTCCAGAGGAGAGGAATTCAATCCAGACCAGGGACGAGACTTGATTGCTCAGAGCTTTTGTGTAATAATAAAAGCTGGCCCCGGATTGAATTCCCCTCCTCCAGAGGCCAAGAATCTCGGTGTCTTGAACAGCTCAACAACAACCTCTCAGAGGCTTGGGTGGCTTTGTGGCCTATGCAGCTATTCATCTATCCAACAATCAGTGCCTCTTTTTCTCCTAGCTAATTGATTCTTGCTTTTGTTGATGTATTAGACAGAAAGCAATTGACTTGGAGAGATTATACCTGTCATTTGGTGCAAGAAGTGAACCATAACCAATTAAGCGAGTCTTATTAATCTTGTTCTTTGCCAATGGGAAAAAGTTGGGCTTAGTTCTATTTATGGCAATGGAATATACTTGGTAGGGAAGTACTTTTTTATTTCTCTCTATTTTTGCTAGGTATACCAGTAAGCAGAAGTACTGACTGGAACAATAGTAGCTATCTTGACTGTCTTGACTTAGTTAAGGGAATCTCAGAGACTTAAACTTGGAACGCTGGCAGCTTTGAGCCACTAAAGTTTTTGGAATCACTTACCTCTACATTTTTTTGTTAACCATAATTTAAACTTTTGTGGTTTCAGTTCAGTTCAGTTGCTCAGTCGTGTCTGACTCTTTGAGACCTCATAGGCTGCAGCACACCAGGCCTCCCTGTCCATCACCAACTATTGGAGTTTACTCAAACTCCTGTCCATTGGGTTGGTGATGCCATTCAACCATCTCATTCCCTGTCACCCCTTTCTGCTACTGCCCTCAATCTTTGCCACCATCAAGGTCTTTGCCAATGAGTTGGATCTTCGCATTGCTGCTGCTGCTAAGTTGCTTCAGTTGTGTCCAACTCTGTGTGATCCCATCGATGACAGCCCACCAGGCTCCCCCGTCCCTGGGATTCTCCAGGCAAGAACACTGGAGTGGGGTGCCATTTCATTCTCCAATGCATGAAAGTGGAAAGTGAAAGTGAAGTCACTCAGTTGTGTCCAACTCTTAACGACCCCACTGACCATAGCCCACCAGGCTCCTCTGTCCATGGGATTCTCCTGGCAAGAGTACTGGAGTGGGTTGCCATTGCCTTCTCTGGTTCTTCACATTAGGTGGCCAAAATATTGGAACTTCAGCTTCAACAATCAGCCCTTTCAATGAATATTCAGGGTTGGTTTCATTTAGAATTGACTGGTTTGATCTTGCAGTCCAAGGAACTCTCAAGAGTCTTCTTTAGCATCACACTTCTAAAGCATCAATTCTTCAGTGCTCAACCTTCTTTACAGTCTAACTCTCACATCTGGACCTTTATTGACAAAGTGATGTCTCTGCTGTTTAATATGCTGTCTAGGTTTGCAGGCTTTTCTTCCAAGGAGTAAGTGTCTTTAATTTTGTGGCTGCAGTCACCATCTGCAGTGATTTTGGAACCCAAGAAAAGAAAATCTGGGAAGGAAGAGAAGATGGTAGAGGAATAGGACGGGGAGACCACTTTCTCCCCCACAAATTCATCCAAAGAACNTCTTGAAGAATTTTCCACAGTTTATTGTGATCCACACAGTCAAAGGCTTTGGCATAGTCAATAAAGCAGAAATAGATGTTTTTCTGGAACTCTCTTGCTTTTTCCATGATCCATCGGATGTTGGCAATTTGATCTCTGGTTCCTCTGCCTTTTCTAAAACCAGCTTGAAAATGTGAGCCTATAGGTCAAGAAAAGTAATTGATGGTATTTACCAACCCACAAGTATTTACTGAATGCCTAAACTTGTTCACAGTTTAGACTTAAGAAAGTGTATTTCTAGGAAGGCAAGAATGGCTAAGAAGATTTTCAAGGTATATTATCATTGCACTGAAAATTATAACCCAAAGGAATGTGTATGTAAGAATGCAATTTTGCATAGCCACCGAGTAAGTGGAGAAGACTAGATTAGCCTTCAAGAAATTTATGTACACAAGTAATCTCTAGTGAGGTTGTGAGTGGAAGTGGTTTTATTTGTTATACAATGTTATTATCCAGGACCTTTCATTTATTCAACAGTTATTTAATGAGTGATTTCCATAGACAAGAAACTATATTGATCATGAAAACAATATATGATTGAATGAAATTCTGTCCCTTCCCTCAAGTAGTTTATATCCCAGTAAAGAAGATAACACATTTCCATAGGTGATAATCTGTAAGGCAGAATGTAAAAATCTCTATATGAAGGAATTTCATGGCAGAAATTTTAACCATTAAACTAATGAATGCATTATGAAGGGATGTGAGGCCAGAGTAAGGACTTTAAATTTTATTTGATAGGTAATGGAAATACATCAACAATTTTTGAACAAGATTAATGTAAACAATTTTAAACAAGATGGTGGGGTAGAAGAACATGTACTCATCTTCTCCTGCAAGAACACCAAAATCATAACTAGCTGCTGAACAACCATTGACAAAAGAATGTTGAAACCCACCATGAGGACAAGATACCTCATATTCAAGAACAAAGGAGAAGCTGCAACAAGATGATAGTCGGGGTGCAATCTTGTTGAAATCAAACCCCATACCTTCCAGAGACTCTTGGAGGGTACAAACAAAACCTTATGTGCACCAGGACCCTGGGGAAAGTTGCAGTGACCCCTGACAAGAGACTGAGCCAGACCTACCTGAGAGTGTTTGAGGGTTTCCTGAGTGGGTGTGGGTCAGCAGTGGTCTGCGGAGAGGGGCACTGGCAGCATCAATCTTGGGAAGCGTGGTGTGTTGGCATAAGTGTTCTTGGAGGAGGTTACCATTAACCCTACCATAGAGCCACCAAATAGGTGACCCATAAACTGGAGAACAATTATATCAAAGAAATCCTCACACTGTTGAGAAGGTTCTAGGATGCACATCAGACTTCCTAACCTGGGAACCTGGCAAAGAGACTGGGAATCCCCAGATTTGAAGGTCAATGGGATTTGATTACAGAACTTCCATAGAACTGGGGGAAATAGAGACTCTTGGAGGACACAGAAAAAAACCGTGTGTGCACCAGGACTCAGGGGAAAGGAGCAGTGACCCCACAAAAGACTGACCCAACTTGCCTGTGAGTGTGTGGGAGTCTCCTGCAGAGTTGTGGTTCAACAGTGGTCTGCTGCAGGGTCAGGACCACTGGTAGCAGCAGTTCTGGCAGGCACAGTTTGTTGGCATAAGCATTCTTGGAGGAGGTTGCAGTGAGACCTACCATAGAGATTACCATATGGCAGCCCTACCACAGGAACTGCAGACTCCAGGACTGGGCTGCCTCAGGCAAAACTACAGGGAGGGAGCACAGCCCCAACTATCAGCAGAAAATTGGATTAAAGATTTACTGAGCATGGCCCTGCCCTCCAGAGCAAGATCCAGTTTTCCCCTTAGCCAGTCCCTCCCACCAGGAAGCCTGCCCAAGCCTCTTATCCTCATCTACAAAGGGCAGGCAGAAGAAGCAAGAACTATAGTCTCACAGCCTCCAGAACAAAAACTGCAACCACAGAAAACAAACCAAAATGATCATATGGATCACAGACTTGTCTAACTCAATGAAATTATGAGCCATGCCATACAGGGTCATTCAAGATGGACGAGTCATGATGGAGAGTTCTGACAAAACCTGGCCCATGGAGAAATGAATGGTAAACCACTTCAGTATTCTTGCCACACAAACCTCATGAACAGTATGAAAAGGCAAAAAGATATGACACTGGAAGATGATCCCTCTAGGCTGGTAGGTGTCCAATATGCTACTGGAGAAGAGCACAGAAAATTTCCTAAAAGAATGAAGCAGATGAGCCAGAGGGGAAATGATGCCCAGTTGTGGATGTATCTGCTGGTAAAATAAAAGTCTGATGCTATAAAGAATAATATTGCACCTGGAATATCAGGTCCATGAATCAAGGGAAATTGGATGTGGTCAAGCAGGAGATGGCAACAGTGAACGTTGACATTTTAAGTATGTGAACTAAAATGGTTGAGAATGGGAGAATTTAATTCAGATGACCATTATATCTACTACTGGTTCTTGAATCTCTTACAAGAACTCCTCACAAGAAATGATGTAGCCACCATANAATTGGATGTGGTCAAGCAGGAGATGGCAACAGTGAACGTTGACATTTTAAGTATGTGAACTAAAATGGTTGAGAATGGGAGAATTTAATTCAGATGACCATTATATCTACTACTGGTTCTTGAATCTCTTACAAGAACTCCTCACAAGAAATGATGTAGCCACCATAGTCAATAAAAGAGTCTGAAATGCAGTACTTGGGTGCAGTCTCAAAAATGACAGAATGATCTCTGTTCGTTTCCAAGGCAAATCATTCAGCACCACAGTAATCCAAGTCTATGTCCCAACCACTAATGCCAAAGAAGCTGAAGTTGAATGGTTCTGTGAAGACCTACAAGACCTTCTAGAACTAACGCACACACATACAAAAATGTCCTTTGGGGATGGAATGCAAAAGTAGGGAGTCAAGAGATACCTGGAGCAACAGGAAAATTTGGCCTTGGAGTACAAAATGAAGTAGGGCAGAGACTAACAGAACTTTGCCAAGAGAATGCACTGGGCATAGCAAAGAACACGAGTGATGAAATCACTTGGAAATCACCGCTTGGTCATCATGTGGACGTGGAAATCACCAGATGGTCAATACTGAAATCAGATTGATTATATTCTCTGCAGTCAAAGATGGAGAAACTCTGTAGAGTCAGCAAAAACAAGACCTAGATCTGACTGTGGCTCAGATCATCAGCTCCTTATTGCAAAATTCAGGCTAAAATTGAAGAAAGTAGGAAAACCCACTAGGCCATTTGCTGCTGCTGCTGCTGCTAAATTGCTTCAGTCATGTCTGACTCTGTGGGACTCTATAGACGGGAGCTCAGCAGGCTGCCCCGTCCCTGGGATTCTCCAGGCAAGAACACTGGAGTGGGTTGCCATTTCCTTCTCTAATGCATGATAGTGAAAAGTGAAAGTGAAGACACTCAGTCATGTCCGCCTCTTAGCGACCTCATGGACTGTAGCCTACCAGGCTCCTCCGTCCATGGGATTTTCCAGGCAAGAGTACTGGAGTGGGTTGCCATTGCCTTCTCCGACAAGGCCATTTAGGTATGAGCTAAATCAAATCCTTTATTATTAGACAGTGGAAGTGATAAATAGATTCAGAGATTAGATCTGATAGAGTGTCTGAAGAACTATGGATGAAGGTTTGTAACATTGTACAGAAGGCAGTGACCAAAACCATCTGAAAAAAAGAAATGCAAGAAGACAAAATGGTTGTCTAAGGGAGCCTTACAAACAGCTGAGGAAAGAGGAGAAGTGAAAGGCAAAGGAGAAAAAGAAAGATATATCTACTCAAGCTGAAGGTAGAGTTCCAAAGAATAGCGAGAAGAGATAAGAAAGGTTTCTTAAATGAGCAACAAGAGAAATAGAGGAAAACAATAGAATGGGAAAGACTAGAGATCTCTTCAAGAAAATTAGAGATATGAAGAAAATATTTCATGCAAATATGAGTACAAAAAAGACAGAAACGGTAAGGAACTAACTGAAGTAGAAAAGATTAAAAAGAGGTGGCAAGAATATGCAAAACTGAATAAAACGTGTTAATGACTTGGATAACCATGATGGTGTGGTCACAAACCTAGAGCCAGACATCCTAGAGTGTGAAGTCAAGTGGGCCTTAGGAAGCATCACAGCAAAGGTAGCGGAGGTGATGAAATTCCAGCCAAGCTATTTCAAATTCTAAAAGATGTTGCTGTTTAAGTGCTGCACTCAATATGCCAGTACACTTGGAAAACTCAACAGGTGCCACAGGATTGGAAAAGGTCAGTTTTCATCCCAATCCCAAAGAAGGGTAATGGCAAAGAATGTTCAAACTACCATACAATGCACTCATATCTGCATGCTAGCAAGGTAATGCTCAATATCCTTCAAGCTAGGCTTCAACAGTTTGTGAACCAAGAATTCCAGATGTTCAAGCTGGATTTAGAAAAGGCAGAAGAACCAGAGATTATATTGTCAATATCTGTTGGATCAGACAAAAAGCAAGAGAATTTCAGAAAAACATCTACTTCTGCTTCATTGACTACACTAAAGCCTTTGATTGTGTGGATCACAACAAACTGGAAAATTCTTCAAGAGATGGGAATACCAGACCACCTTACCTGCCTCCTGAGAAACCTGTATGCAGGTCAAGAAGTAACAGAACTGGACATGAAACAATGGACTTCCTCAAAATTGGGAAAGGAGTATGGTAACCCAGCATATTTAACTTCTATACGGAGTACATCATGCAAAATGCCAGTCTGGAAGACCCACAAGCTAGAATCAAGATTTCTGGGAGAAATATCAACAACCTCAGATATGCAAATGATACCACTCTAATGGCAGAAAGTGAAGAGGAACTGAAGAGCCTCTTGGTGAAGGTGAAAGAGGAGAGTGAAAAAACTGGCTTTAAACCCAACATTCAAGAGCTAATATCATGGCATCCAGTCCCATCACTTCATGGCAAGTCGCTGTTGTTCAGTTGCTCAGTTGTGTCCTCCTCTTTGTGACCCCATGGGTGCCAAGTTTCCTTGTCTTTCACCATATCCTGGAGTTTGCTAAAATTCATGTCCATTGAGTTGATGATGCCACTCAAGGATCTTGTCCTCTCTCATCTACTTTTCCTTCTGCCTTCAGTCTTTCTCAGTATCAGGGTCTTTTCTAATGAATCAGCTCCTCACATTAGGTGGCCAAAGCACTGGAGCCTTAGCTTCAGCATCATTACTTCCAGTGAATATTCAGGGTTGATCTCCTTTATGATGGACTGATTTGATCTCCTTGTTTGCCAAGGGACTCTCAAGAGTTCTCCAACACCACATTTCAAAAGCATTAATTTTTCAATGCTCAGCTCCAACTCTCACCTCCCTACATTACTGGAAAAACCATAGTTTTGACTATACAGACTTTTGTCAGCAGTAAAGTCTGTCTACTTTCTTTGGCTCCAAAATCACTGCAGATGGTG
This sequence comes from Neotragus moschatus, assembly GCA_006410615.1. NCBI lineage: Eukaryota > Metazoa > Chordata > Mammalia > Artiodactyla > Bovidae > Neotragus > Neotragus moschatus. The sequence goes on along the minus strand of SJYA01000791.1, from coordinate 27,159 downwards.
ATTGCAGCTATGAAATTAAAAGATGCTTACTCCTTGGAAGAAAAGCTATGAGCAACCTAGAGGGTGTTTTTGTATAGACATCATATGTAGACTTATGCTGACAAAGGTCTGTATAGTCAAAGCTATGGTACCATGTATGGATGTGAGATCTGGACCATAAAGAAGGACGATCGCCAAAGATTTGGTGTTTTTGAACTGTGGTGCTGGAGAAGACTCTTGCTAGTTGCTTGGAACAAGGAGATCAAACCAGTCAATCCTAAAGGAAATCAACCTGAATATTCATCGGAAGGACTGATGCTGAAGTTGAAGATCCAATATGGGCCATCTGATGCAAAGAGCTGACTCATTGGAAAGGATCCTGATGCTGAGGAGGACTGAAGACAGGGGGAGAAAGGAGACAGAGGACAAGATGGTTGGATGGCATCAATGGACATGAGTTTGAGCAAACTCCAGGAGACATTGAAGGACAGGNTATTCATAAAAATTTTGCTAAATCTTATAGATTTGGCTCAAGACCTATTTATATCACTATTACTAATTAAATTTGGTATAAACTGATCTTTTAAAATTTGTGTTTCTGCAATGATTTTATTCACAATGTCTGTGTGTATGTTATACCCTTGTATTATCTCAAAATTATTGTGCTCATCTTTTAAAAAATTATCGGGCTGGAATTTAAGTCCCACAAGAACAGACTGCTTGAGTGGTAGAAAAAGCATGGATTCAGAACCTAGTTTAATTTGTGGCTCTGCCATTTTCCAGTTGTTTGATCTAGAGCGAGTTACTTAATCCCTCTGATACACAGATTTCCTTTCTGTCACTTGCTCTAAAAAGCAATTATCTTTTCTCTTTTTTTTTTCTTACCAGATCGGAAAGGTTTGATTATTCTGTGGTAACAAACAATCCAAATCTCAGTCACATAACAGAAATTTATGTCTCTTGGATTTCATTTCCAACATAGGTCAGCTGCATGTCTTTGTTCAATGGAATGACTCAAGGATCCAGGATAATGGACATTTCATTTTGACATTTGCTTCCATCATTACAGAAGCAATGGGGAGAGAACATGGCAAATGCATTGGCTCTTAAAACTTCTTAGAAGTAATATACTTCCCTTCTATTCATATGCCATTGGTCAAAAAAAGTTGCAAGTCTGAGTTTAACTTCAAAAAGGGATAGTAAGTAGAAACACCATGTATCCTGAAAACTCTCTAACCAGAAATATTTGTCGAATAGTAATAAAGGTATATTTTTCACAACACCTGTAATCCTACACATGGAATAAATTCTCCATGAATACTTGCTTGTAGAATGAATATTGACATGTGTAGAAAAGATTTAGAGCCTACAGTTAAATAAAAGCTTTATTTGAATATGTTCACAAAACTATAAATGATTTTTTATAGGAAAATGTAAATTTACTTTTATTAGGTAATGTGAGATAATAGAAAAAAAAATATATACATCTATGCCCTTGATTTCTGGCTTAGAGCTCTATAACTCTTGTAATTTCCTAAGTGATAAGAGCACTAGGAGTATCTTTTTTGATCTTTGACTCCTGTTTCCAGACTCAGAACTCTGAAATCCTTGTAATTTTGGGGGGGATAGGAGTATATTTTGTTCTAATGAGACAATTCTAGATGGGCTCCTAGATGGCTCCTCCATGGGGGCTGACCATCAATAAGACCTGATTAGAAGTTTGGAACTTTCAGGTCCACCCTTCATTTTCTTAAGAAGGGAGAAGGGCTTGATATGGAGTTAATGATTCATCATGCCTATGTGATGACACCTCTGTAAAAATCTCAATACTATGGGTTTCGGAGAGCTTCCAGGTTGGTGAACTCACCTATATAACAGGATGATGCAGCTCAGTCCACGAGGACAGAAGCTCCTGTCCTGGGAGACACTCCCAGACTCTGCTCTATGTATCTGTCTATCTGTATTCCTTTATCATATTCTTTGCTGAACTGGTAAAAGTAAGTAACTGTTTTCCTGAATTCTATGAGCTGCTGGCAAATTAATTGAACTCAAAGTGGAGAGGGATCAGGAGAATCTTCAGTTTATAGCCAGTCAGTCAGAAGCTCAGGTGGTGCCCTGAATTGGAATTGGCATGGGAAATGGGATGAGAGGAATCAGAGGGAATTTTGTTGAACTGAGCCCTCAGCTTTTGGGATTTGACACTACCTCTGGTCAGATAGTGTCAGAATTGAGTTAAATTGTAGGGCACTCAGCTGGTTTCTCTTAGAATTGCTTGGAGAGAGATAAGCCCCCATATATCTGGTGTCCTAAATGCTGTGAGTATGGTGATAATGTGAGAGCAAAGCAGACACACAGGAGAAAAACTGGGTTTTCCCTGCTTAGGTGGAAAACTGGGAATTTTCTCAACTCAGGAAGGTTGTTCAGTTTTGATGCTGGGAACCATTGTGACTGTATCACAGAAGTATTGTGTTTTAATATGTTGAAGGTGCTGTAGGCTAAAGTCTTATCCATCTTTCCTCCATGTTTTCCCAAAGTGAAGCTTGTGCCTTTGCACCTTTATTGATTAGATAAACTCAAAGTTTGGCAAAAGTTTCTTACTGAAATAGATTTCAGTAGCATCTTCTGTGCAGGTTTGTGATTTACAAATTTATGGCTCTCTGTTTTACCTTTAGAGTATTTTGGATCTTGCTGTGTACTCATAAATCTTGCTGTGGTGCTAACACCTGGTAGCACAAAGGACATTATTAGCTGTATAAAAAAGATTGATGTATTTTACCCTAACCTGTAGATGAATTGCTGCTTTAATGTGATTATTCTATTTTATGCCTGAGCTTTGTCCCACCTTGGTGAATACTGAGACATAATACTGCAATTTAGTTGGGAGAGCACCAGGTGGTACATAATGTCATCATTGAAGATGCCGTTACTATGGCATCCAGAACCCTATTCCAACTCTGTGCTTTCACCATCTTTCTCTATTTTCACAGAGGGACAGAAGTGGCTGCAAACCAGATTTTAATATTTTAAGCACAGCTAGGAGGCTTTGTTCTCTATCAGGATAGATGTTCTTTTCCATCATTCTTTTTTGTCAAGCACTCTGTGCATGGTCCAAAGCTTCTTTTGGTATTAATAGATTCATTTCCAGATAGAATATTTTGAAGTATTGCCATTGTGATCTAACAGTTGAACTAGAGAAAAAGAATAAGCCTTTGGGAAAACCATATTAGTGAACAGAAAGTTGACAGCCTTCCTCTTCACTGGGGTGGCTAACTAGTAAACAAAATAAGAAACTTAAAATATGTGGATTGCTTATTTGGTTCTCCAGACACTTAAAGGCAATCTTCTGAGTGATAAATCTTTAAGGAGAAGTTTGGACAAGACAAAGGCTTAAGATGTTGATTCCTCTTAATTAACCCCAATAATATTCATGGGGATATCTCAATGATTAAGTATGACATTTTTGTACATCCTTTAAAAAAGAGAAAATGAAATTCTGAATCTCAGAATCAGCATTTCCAAAGAATGCTCTGTAGGATGTTACTGAATGGTATAGAACAAATGATTCACTGAGAAATGCTGGGTTAGACCAAATTAAGCAAATTTGTTTACTTCAAGAATTCACAGGAGCCTTGGTAGATTAATGCACAGTGTGAGTTTCCAAGAGTTTGATAAAATACACAGCATTTTCATTCTTATTTCTTCATAAATTTTGTTAACAGAGTATTTTAATCGTCTCATGTTCTTGAAAGCAAACTTTGGGAAGATTGGCTCTAGATTCATCCTTTGAAAAATATTTTGACTGCTGTACAGATGACATAGGTAAAGCATGTCTTGCTTATCTAAGCAATGGGGATATGATCAGATGAAGGCCTACTTATTGTAAACAACAATGGGTTATCAAATTGGAATCTTTGTCAGACATGCTATGGCATTATCTTCTGTGACAAATCATTGAAAGGATTTGCTACTTTAGCTTCAGATGACAGAAGATCATCAGAAACTTGGCCCTCTCATGATTTAAGTGCAATTGAGCAAGTGCCATTGTGAAGGAGATATACCCTCATGAATGTGAAAGTGGGTAGTAAATAGTTGTGTGTGGAAAGCTGTTGGGCTCATGTGGGATATAGTCTTGTCCTCTGTTTATATTCTCATTGGAAAGAGCAGTTTTATACATACAAAAAGTGAAATAACAATATAACTTGATATTGAATTGATCTAAATTTGTTGTATAGACAAAAACATGAATTTAGAGCAGGGAGAGATTAGTTGGAAGGCTTGGAATTGGTTGGAAGGATTCAGTAGTAGATGAGACTTGGGCTAGTTTTATTTTTTTCTTCATTGTGATTACTATGATATTTTTATGGCAGTATAGTTANCAATATAACTTGATATTGAATTGATCTAAATTTGTTGTATAGACAAAAACATATGAATTTAGAGCAGGGAGAGATTAGTTGGAAGGCTTGGAATTGGTTGGAAGGATTCAGTAGTAGATGAGACTTGGGCTAGTTTTATTTTTTTCTTCATTGTGATTACTATGATATTTTTATGGCAGTATAGTTACTTTATAATATTATACTAGTTTCAGGAGTAAAGTATAGTGACTCAATATTATTGTAGATTATATTTCACTTAAAGTTATCTGAAAATATGGCTATATTTTCCATTACTATATATTCTTGTCGCTTATACATTTTGTACATTGTAGTTTGTATCTCTTAATCCTATACCCCTACTTTGCCCCAAACTATCCTTTCCCCAATGATATCTACTAGTTGTTTTCTATATCTGCAAGTCTGTTTTTGTTTCATTATATACATTTATTTATTTTTTAGATTTCACATTTAAGTGACAATATACAGTATTTGTCTTTCTCTCTGACTTATTTCACTAAGCACAATATTCTCTAGGTCCATCCACATGTTTCAAGTGTCAGAATTTTATTTTTTATGATTCAAAAATATTCCATTATATATTTTATGTATATAATATATAAAAATATATATGCCATATCTTCTTTATGCATTCATATGTTGATGAACAGAGGTTGCTTCCATATCTTGGCTATTGTAAATAATGTTTCTATAAATATTGGAGTGCATATATATCTTTTAAATTAATATATATATATTTTCAGATGTATACTCAGGAGTAGAAATGTTAGATAGTATTGTAGTTCTATTTTAATTTTTTGAGAAACTTCCACACTATTTTGGGGAAGGAAATGGCCACCCACTCCAGTACTCTTGCCTGGAAAATCCCATGGGCGGAGGAGCCTGGTAGGCTATAGTCCCTGGGGTCGCCAAGAGTCGGACACAACTGAGTGACTTCACTTTCACTTTTCACTTTCATGCACTGGAGAAGGAAATGGCAACCCACTTCAGTTTTATTGCCTGGAGAATCCTAGGGACAGAGGAGCCTGGTGGGCTGCCGTCTATGGGGTCAAACAGAGTCGGACACGACTGAAGTGACTTAGCAGCAGCAGCAGCCGCCACACTATTTTCCATAGTGGGTGTACCAACTTCCATTCTTACCAACAGTGTACTAGGGTTCCCTTTTCTCCACATCCTTGCCAACATTTATTATTTGTAGTCTTTTTGATGGCAGCCATTCTGACAGGTGTGAAGTAATATCTCATTGTGGTTTTAATTTGGACTTCTCTGATGATTAGTGATACTGAACATCTTTCAGGTGTCTGTTGGCCATCTGTGTGTCTTCTTTGGAAGACTGTCTATTCAGTCTTATTCTACTTATTCTACTCACTTTTAATAGTGCTGTTAGTTTTTTTTTATATTGAATTGTATGAACTGTCTTTATATTTCAAATATTAACCCCTTATTAGTTGTATTATGTACAAATATTTCCTCCCATTTAGTAGGTTGTCTTTCCATTTTGTTGATGATTTCCTGTGCTGTGCAAAAGGTTTTAAGTAGTCCTATGTGCTTATTTTGCTCTTGTTTGTTTTGCCTAAGGAGATAGACCCAAAAATTGTTGCTACTATTTATGTCAAAGAATGTTCTGCCTGTGTTTTCTTCCAGTAGGCCTTTAATCTATTTTGAGTTTATTTTTGCATGTGGTGTGAAGAATGTTATAGGTTTCTCAGGTAGCACTAGTGGTAAAGAACCTACCTGCCAATGCAGGAGAAATAAAAGATGCGGGTTTGATCCCTGGGTTGGGAAGATCCCCTGGAGGAGGGAATGGCAACCCATTCCAGTGTTCTTGCTTGGAGAACCCAAAGGACAGAAGAGCCTGGCAGGCTAAAGTCCATTGGGTCACAAAGAGTCAGACATGACTGAAGTGATTTAGCACGCATGCATGCACTCACATGAGGAATGTTTTAACCTCATTTTTTTACATGCTGTCTGGTTTTCACAGCACCACTTATTGAAGAAATTTTATTTCCCATTGTATATATTTGCCTCCTTTATTTTAGATTAACTGATGGACATCCGTGGGTAGGTTTATTTCTGGGTTCTCTGTTTTGTTCAATTGATCTATGCACCTGTTCAGTTCAGTCCAGTTCAGTCACTCAGTCGTGTCTGACTATTTGCGACCCCATGAATCGCAGCACACCAGGCCTCCCTGTCCATAATCATCTCCCGGAGTTCACTCAAACTCACATCCATTGAGTCGGTGATGCCATCCAGCCATCTCATCCTTGGTCATCCCCTTTTCCTCCTGCCCCCAATGCCTCCCAGCATCAGAATCTTTTCCAATGAGTCAACTCTTCGCATGAGGTGGCCAAAGTATTGGAGTTTCAGCCTTAGCATCATTCCTTCCAAGGAACACCCATGGCTGATCTCCTTTAGAATGGACTGGTTGGATCTCCTTGCAGTCCAAGGGACTCTCAGGAGTCTTCTCCAACACTGCACCTGTGCTTTGTGCCAACATTATGCTGTTTTGATGACAGTAGCTTTGTAGTATAGTCAAAAGTCAGAGAGTGTGATAGCCTCAGCTTTGTTCTTTTTTTCTCAAGATTGCTTTGGCTAACTGGGGCCTTTTGTGATTCTGTAACCCCTAGAGTGCTGTTAATTCCT
>SJYA01000791.1:0-14921 GCA_006410615.1 Neotragus moschatus | reverse complement strand
TTTTTTTCATTTCAGTTATTGTATTATTCAGCTCTGTTTTTAATTTTTTGGCTGTACCACATTGCATGCAGGATTTTAGTTCCCTGAAGTGAAAGCATTAGTCTCTCAGTCATGTCCAACTCTTTGTGATCCCCTGGACTGTAGCCTGCCAGTGTCCTCTGTCCATGGGATTTTCCAGGCAAGAATACTGGAGTGGATTGTCATTTCCTTCTCCAGGGAATCTTTCTGACCCAGAGACTGAACCCGGGTCTCCTGCATTGCTGGCAGATTCTTTACTGTCTGACTCACCAAGGAAGAAAACCCGCACCTTTTATGTTGGGAGTCCAGACTCTTAACCACTTGACTGCCAGGGAAGTCCCTCTGACTACTTCTTTTTATATATTTTTAGTTACTTGTTAAAATTCTCTGTAATCATCTAGTCTTTTTACACATTCAGTTAACATTCTTATGATTATGCTTTGAACTCTGATAGATTATCTCTATTTCACTAGTTGTCTTTTCAGGGTTTGCTTTTTTGTTCTTTTGTTCAAAATGATTTCCTCTGTCTTCTCAGTTTGTTCAACTTTTTCTGTCCCTGTGAAATTAGGTGCAACAGTTGTCTATCTTGGTTTTGAAGGGGTGTCCTTGTGTGGAAGCATCCCTATGCAGTTTACTTGTGCCCAGTGGCTCTGGCGAGAGAGCTGGATCTGAAGTCATCATGGGTCACACTTTCCCCTGCTGTGCTGGCAGCTGTCATGTTGGTGGGAAGTGGAGGTGGAGATGGAGGGGCTAGAGATAGAGCCAGGTGTGAGCCAGGGCTTCTCCTATGCTCAGTGGTTGACAGTGCCCTATCAGGGGTGGGTTTGGGTCCTAAGGTGCTGGAGCAAAAGCCCTGAGGTCTGGGTCTGAGGTGGCTCTGCCCAGCTGATTTGCACACTTTTTTTTGGCAATGGCAGACTGGCAATGGCAGTTGGGAGCTGCACATAAGCTGGAGGAGCCAGAGAGGGCACTTGGTGTGGGTCAGGGCGCATGTCGGGGTGGTTATGGGAAACTGGTAGGGCCTTGGGGAGTTTGGGCCTGCTTCCTCCACCTTATTCTTAGGAGTAAGCAAGTGTATACATGATTTTCATAAGCAGAGTCTCAGTTTCTTACAGTCTTCATGTATGTCTAACTGGTTTTCAAATCAGCTAAGGGAACTCATCTTCCTGGTGCTGGACTCCAGGGCTGGGGTCCCCAATATGTGTTTCATACACTGTACTCCCCAGGGAAGACCTTTAAGAACATGATATCCCCCTACTCCAATATCTCTTCTTGGGGATATGGCTCCTAACCTGATTGCTTATCCTCCATTTTCACTTGACTCTGTATGGATATTTCTTTACAGAGAAACCAATAAGACTTAAAAAAAAAATGGCTTAACCAAAGATATAAGAGTTATATCACAAAAGGGTATGTAGCCCTCCCAAGATCCAAGATATTCACTCCCAGAATTAGTCTAAGAAAGTAAAAATCCTTCATTGCTACGAGCAGTTAAGAGAGATGTCCTGAAGTCAATGAAGAATGAGATGACAAAGCGTTTTATAGACTAGTACCTCTTATGACAAATTCCGCTGATAGGTGGCATAGCCAGATAAAAAGAATGCTGCTTATGATTTAATGTCTCAGATTCCTGGTCTACCCAACTGGCCACAAGATGTGCCTTGGTAAATGGACATTCTGGATGGTAGAGACCAGAGTGAATATTCTCAGTGTACATAAATTCAAGTTCTTAAGACACAGAAGAAGAAGAAAAACAAACCTAATCAGACCAAAATTTTCTTCCTTATGACAAATGACATAATAGAGACAAAGAAAGACAGTGGCCATCTCTGGGAGGAAAGGGATCCCCAAGGGTCACTAAATCTAAGGAGCTAGCTCCACAAATATCTTCACCTGCTAATCTAAGTTGAGAGAGAAAGGGACTCTATTTTCCTTTCCACAAGAACTTACAGGCAGAGATCTAGGAGGCTAATTTGTAGTTTGTAAGAAATTTTTACCTTCTGCTGACCTTTGTCAGATTTCCCACAATCTCTTAGCTCTTGCAGTGTCAGAGTAGGAAGCAGTGTCCAGCCAGTCTCCTGCATGGCTTGCCATTTGTTGATTTCCCCCTTTCCAATATATGGAAGACTAATATATATGAAAAATAATATACATGATTTTATATATAAATTCATTATATATATTTATATTTTATGAAAATGCATTTATAGTATTTATGCTACTTTTAAACCTGAATTTTTTCACATAAGAGTATTGGTCAACTTTAATGCATCTTTATTTTTCATTCATGATCTGTTGAATCACTCCCTTATTATTGGACAATCAAAATATTCTGATTGTACCTGTGTCTCAGTTACTGCTGTGGAGTCAGTAACATGAAGAGAATCTCTGACTATTTTTGTTAAGTTCCACCTGTGCGAAAAAAAGAGAGTGAGAGAGCACAATACACAATATAATGGTGGATCCTTAACTCTCAGTGCACATTAAAAACAATAGGGAAGCTTTAACAAGTACTCTTACTTCTTTTCTCTTTAGAAGATTCTAACTTAATTGACCTGAGGTGGGGCCTGATCATCAGTGATTTAAAGACTTTTAAAGTGATTCTAAGGAATAGATTCCTTCATGGATCACAGTCTTGTAATGGTAAAAAGGCTTGCATAACTAATGAAGCTATGCACCATGATATGCAGGGTCACCCAAGATGGATGGGTCATAGTGAAGAGTTCTGACAAAATGTGGTCCACTGGAAGAGGGAATGGAAAAACCACTCCAGTATTCCACATGAATAGTATGAAAAGGCAAAAAGATATGATACCAGAAGATGAGCCCCCCAGGCTGGAAAGTATCCAGTATACTTCTAGGGAAGAGCAGAAGGCAATTACTAATAGATCCAGATAGAATGAAGTGCATGGCCAAAGTGGAAACAATGCTCAGTTGTGGATGTGTCTGATGGTGAAAGTAAAGGCTGGTGATATAAAGAATAATATTGCACAGCAACCTGGAATATTAGGTTCATGAGTCAAGGTAAATTGGACGTGGTAAAGCAGGAGGTGGCAAGGTTGAACACTGATGTCTTAGGAATCAGTGAACTAAAATAATGGGAATGGGAAAGTTTAATTCAAGTGACCATCATATCTATTACTATGGGCAAGAATCCCTTAGAATAAGCGGAGTAGCCCTTATAGTCAACAAAAGAGTCCTCGTGACCCCATGAATTGCAGCACGCCAGGCCTCCTTGTCCATCACCAACTCCTGGAGTTTACTCAAAGTCATGTCCATCGAGTCATTGATGCCATCCAGTCACCTCATCCTCTGTCGTCCTCTTCTCCTCCTGCCCCCAATCCCTCCCAGCATCAAGGTCTTTTCCAATGAGGCAACTCTTTGCATGAGGTAGCCAAAGTATTGGAGTTTCAGCTTCAGCATCAGTCCTTCCAATGAACACCCAGGACTGATTTATTTTTATCTTTTTATTATAAATTTATTTATTTTAATTAGAGGCTAATTACTTTACAGTATTGTATTGGTTTTGCCATGCATCAACATGAATCAGTCCAAGGGACTCTCAAGAGTCTTCTCCAACACCACAGTTCAAAAGCATCAATTCTTCAGCACTNCAAAAAGATATGGCAATGAAAGATGAACTCCCCAGGTCAGTAGGTGCCTAATATGCTACTAGGGAAGAGTGGCAAAATAACCCCAAAAAGAATGAGGAGATAGAGCCAAAGTGAAAAGAACACCCAGTTGTAGATGTGACTTGTGATGGAAGTAAAGTCCAATGCTATAAAGAACAACATTGCATAGGAACCTGAAATGTTAGGTCCATGAATCAAGGTAAATTGGAAGTGGTCAAACAAAAGATGACAAGTGTGAACATCGACATTTTAGTAATCAGCAAACTAGAATGGACTGAAGTGGGCAAATTTAATTCAGGTCACCATTATATCTACTACTGTGGGCAAGAATCCCTTAGAGGAAATGGAGTAGCCCTCATAGTCAACAAGAGCCTGAAATGCAGTACTTAGGTGCAATCTCAAAAACAACAGAATGACCTCTGTTTACTTCCAAGGCAAGCCATTCAATATTATAGTAATCCAAATCAATGGCCCAAGAGTAATGCCGAAAAGCTGACGTTGAATGGTACTACAAAGACCTACAAGACCTTCTAGAACTAACACCCAAGAAGATGTCCTTTTCATCACAGGGGACTGGAATGCAAAGTAGGAAGTCAAGAGATTCCTGGAATAACAGAAAAATTCAGCCATGGAGTACAAAATGAAGAAGGTCAAAGGCTATCAGAGTCTTTCCAAGAGTATGCAGAAGTCATAGCAAACACCCTCTTCCAACAACACAAGAGAAGACTCTGCACATGGACATCAACCAGATGGTCAATATCACAATCAGACTGATTATATTCTTTGCAGCCAAAGATGGAGAAGCTCTATACAGTCAGCAAAAAGAAGACCAGCAGCTGACTTTAGCTCAGATCAATAACTCCTTATTGTCAAATTCAGACTTAAATTGAAGAAAGTAGGGAAAATCACTAAACCATTCAGGTATGACCTAAATAAAATCCGTTACTATTATACGGATGTGACAATTAGATTCAAGGGATTAGATCTGATAGAGTTCCCAAAGAACTATGGATGGAGGTTCATAACATTGTACAGAAGGCAGAGATCAAGACCATTGCCAAGAAAAAGAAATGCAAGAAGGCCAAATGGTGGTCTGAAGAGGACTTACAAATAGCTGAGAAAAGGAGAAGTGAAAGGCAAAGGAGAAAAGGAAATACCCATCTGAATGCAGAGTTTCAAAGAATATCATGGAGAAAGAAGAAAGCCTTCCTAAGTGATCAATGTAAAGAAATAGAGGAAGACAATAGAATAGGAGATGAGAGATATCTTCAAGAAAATTAGAGATACCAAGGGAGCATTTCATGCAAAAATGGGCACAATAAAGTACAGAAATGGTATGGATCTAACAGAAGCAGAAGATATTAAGAAGAGGAGGCAAGAATACATGGAAGAGCTATACAAAAAAAATCTTCATGACTCAGATAATCACGATGATGTAATCATTCACCTAGAGCCAGACATCCTGGAATGTGAAGTCAGGCGGGCCTTAGAAAGCATCACTATGAACAAAGCTGGTGGAGGTGATGGAATTCCAGCTGAGCTATTTCAAATCCTAAAAGATGATGCTATGAAAGTGCTACACTCAATATGCCAGAAAATTTAAAAAACTCAGCAGTGGCCACAGGAATGTAAAAGGTCAATTTTCACTCCAATCCCAAAGAAAGGCAATGCCAAAGAATGTCCAAAATACCTCACAATTGCACTCATCTCACATGCTAGCTTCCCTTGTGGCTCAGCTGGTAAAGAATCTGCCTGCAATGTGGGAGACCTGGGTTCGACCCTTGGGTTGGGAAGATCCTCTGAAGAAGGGAAAGGCTACCCACTCCAGTATTCTGGCCTAGAGAATTCCATGGACTATACAGTCCATGGGGTCACAAAGAGTCGGACACGACTGAATGACCTTCACTTTCACATGTTAGCAAAGTATTGCTCAAAAATCTCCAAGCAAGTCTTCAGCAATATGTGAACCATGAACTTCCAGATGTTCAAGCTCGATTTAGAAAAGGCAGAGGAACCAGAGATCACACTGCCAAAGTCTACTGGATCATCAGAGTTCCAGAAAATAATCCACTTCTGCTTACTGACTATGCCAAAGCTTTTGGCTGTGTGGTTCACCACAACCTGTGGAGAATTCTTCAAGAGTTGGGAATATCAGATCGCCTTACCTGCCTCTTGAGAAATCTATATGCAGGTCAAGATGTGACAGTTAAAACTGGACATGGAACAACGGACTGGTTCCAAATTGGGAAGGAGTACCTCAGGCTGTATATTGTCATTCTGCTTATTTAATTTATATGCAGAGTACATTATATGAAATATCTGCCTAGATGAAGCAGAAGCTGGAATCAAGATTGTGGGAAGAAATATCAATAACCTCAGATATGCAGATGACATCATCCTTATGGCAGAAAGCAAAGAAGAATTAAAGAGCCTCTTGGTGAAAGTGAAAGAGGAGAGTGAAAAAGCTAGCTTAAAACTCAACATTCATGAAATGAAGTTCATGGCATCTGGTCCCATCACTTCATGGCAAATAGATGGGGAAACAGTGACAGACTTTATTTTCTTGGGCTAAAAAATCACTGCAGGTGGTGACTGCAGCTATGAAATTAGAAGATGCTTGCTCCTTGGAAGAAAAGCTACAACCAAACTGCTGTTGCTGCTAAGTCGTGTCAGTTGTGTCTGCTGTGTGCGACCCCATAGACGGAAGCCCACCAGGCTCCTCTGCCCCTGGGATTCTCCAGGAAAGAGCAACCAAACTAGTAGCATATTAAAATGCAGAGAAATTACTTTGCTGACAAAGGTCCGTCTAGTTGAAGCTATGGGTTTTCCTGTAGTCATGTATGGATGTGAGATTTAGACTATAAAGAAAGTTGAGCACCTAAGAATTGATGCTTTTGAACTGTGGTGTTGGAGAAGACTCTTGAGAGTCCTTTGGACAGCAAGGAGATACAAGCAGTCCATCCTAAAGGAAATCAGTCCTAAATATTCATTGGAAGGACTGATGCTAAAGCTGAAACCCAATACTTTGGCTACCTGATGTGGAAAGGGGGCAAGAATCACAGAAGTGACTCATTGGAAAAGACTCTGATGCTGGGCAAGATTGAAGGCAGGGCGAGAAGGGGGCAACAGAGGATGAGATGACTGAATGACATCACCGAATGGATGGCTATGATTTTGAGCAAGCTCTGGGAGTTGGTAATGGACCGGGAAGCCTGTGTGCTGCAGTCCATGGGGTCACAAAGAGTCAGACACAAATGACTGACTGAACTGAACTGAATAGCTAGTACCACCTTCCCAACTGTGTGAGGAGTTCTCTTGGAAGTGGACCCTACGGCCCCTGATCAAGCTTCAGGTGATAACAGCCCCAGCTGACATCTTAATGCAACCTCATAAGAAAACTTGTTCCAGAGCACCCAGCTAAGTCCTTGCTGAAGTCTGACTCACAGAAAATGTGAGATTATAAAGGCTTATTGTAAGTCTTGTGGTTTTAGTGGTATTCTGCTATTTGGAAATACAAAAGTAGTCAAATGGAAATGACAAGAGCAAAATCTTTGAGGGCAAGAACACAGTTGGCACCTTAGAGGAATGGCGAAAAGGTCAATGTGGTTGGAGGCTAGCTGAGAGGGGGATAATAATGGACAATTTCTATTTACAGCCTACTTTTTGTGGAACATAAGCAAAAATTTCTATAAGTAATGGTATATATTTTCTGTCAAGTTCTTTAATTATCTTCTTGCATATATATACCTATATATATTTATATATTATATATAAATATAAATATATAAAAACATTATATATATAAAAAAACATTATATATATATAAACACTATATATATATTGGTTGCACCTGGTGGCATGCAGGATCTTAGTTCCCTGACAAGGGATTGAACCTGTGCCCGCTGCAATGGGAGTGCAGAATCTTAACCACTGGACGGCTAAGGAAGTCCCTTGTATTTGAAAACTTATAGTAAACCACGTGTTTAACTAATCTTCATTTAAAAGCTACAAACAATGTAAAATACTATATTTCAGTTCTGGTAAGTTTACTGACCCTTCCAGTGGAAATATAATGGCAGGGATACCTAGGAGATATTGTGGGCTCAGTTCCAGATCACCACAGTAAAATGCATCACATGCTGTTTTGGTTTCCCAGTGCATATAAATGCTATGCTTACAATATACTAGCATCTACTAAGGTACAATAGCATTATGTGTGAAAACAAAGTACATACTTTAATTAAAAAACATTGGTGTTGGAAAAATGGTATTGATAGATTTTTCTCCATGCATGGTTGCCATAAACCTTTGATTTGTGAAAAATATAACATCTGCAAAGCTCAGTAAAGAGAATAACAATAAAATGAGTTATGTCTTTACACTTTTGGTAAAATGAAAAATTCTTTGGATATATTAACCATCATAAATCATGATGAAGCAACTTAAATTCTCCAAATAAGAGTATTATATAGAGTGGAAAATATATGTTAGAAATATATAGTATGTAGTGATATTGGTTATTACTAATAATCAGATGCAGAGTTTTTGTGGATAAAATAAAAACATAGTAAAGGGTTTTTTTTATTAAAATTTTTATTAAAATGGGAATCTCTCTGCTTGCTGATTCACAATTAACATTTTCTTAGAGGAAAACAGGTCATTGTTAAAACGGACTTTTGGGTCAAGCCAATGTCTGTGAAAGATAAAAATAATAAGAAAATGAATTTTATGTGTTAGGATTTTGTTTATACCTAATAATCATTTCCCAGGTTTTTTACCCAGAGAGAAAATGATACCTCAAAATGATATTTTGTTGACTTCTCTCACATCTCTGTGGAAACTAGTTTTACTGTAAATTCTTTTCAAAGAGTATTGGGAATTTTCTCCAGAAACTAGATTGCCTCTCATGTTCTCCATGGGCTAGTGTTGTGGCACAGGTCAGGCCACCCTTGAATATGCCTCAGTGGTTATTGACAATTTTGAGTTAAATCTACTTAAGAAACAACCTGAAGCTGAAGCCACTGAAGCTGGAGCTCCAATACTTTGGGCACCTGATGCAAAGAGCCGACTCATTAGAAAAGACCCTGATGCTGGGAAAGATTGAGGGCAGGAGGAGAAGGAGGCAACAGAGGATGAAATGGTTTGATAGCATCATCAACTCAAAGGGCATGAGTTAGAGCAGATTCTGGGAGACAGTGAAGGACAGACAGGGAAGCCTGGTGTGCTGTAGTCCATGGGTTCTCAAAGAGTTGGACATGACAGCCACTGAACAGCAAAATAATCAGTAAGATCTTAGTAAAGTAATTACCCTAAATTTTAATTTTTTCATCTTTAAAATGGATATAAAGTAGCTACTTTATAACATATTTTAAGAATACATGAGTTAGAGGCTTCCCTCGTGGCTCAGTGGATAAAAATCCGCTGCCAATGCAGGAGATATGGATTTAATCCCTGGTGCTGGAAGATCCCACATGCCACATGGCAACTAAGCCCATATACCACAGCTACTAAGCCTGTGCTCCAGAATCCGGGACCTGCAACTACTGAGCCCATGTGCTGCAACTACTGAAGCTCACATGCTCTAGAGTCTGTGCTCTGCAACAAGAGAAGCTAGCACCGTGAGAAACCCATGCATCACAACTAGAGAGCAGCCCCTGCTCCTATAACTAGAGAAAAAGCTGGCAGGAAGCAACAAAGACCCAACACAGCCAATAATAAATAAATAAATAAAATTATTTTTTAAAAAGAAAGGATAAGTTATTATATGTCAAGTAATTAAAAGAATGTTTATTTTTCTAGTTTTAGATGATTAAGGAAGAGTAATTTGAAACAATGAACAACAATGACAATTAAACTCTGCCTATGATATATTTCTCACTACACAGCACTTAGATAAAGGTAGCCAGACCTTTTGGAAAGAGGTATAAACAATCTCTTTCATCAGTTTAGAAGTAGGCTCTTCATAAGCCAAATAAGTTACTCTGGATTTAGGAAGCAGGGACTTCAGATATATTGTGACAAAAAGCACTGTAGCAAATGTGAGCTAATCTAACATACTTTGTTTTTTGGGGGGGGGAATGTATTTCTTTATTTTCACAGCTAAATTAATTTCTCCCTCTCCCTGGTTAACTCGGAAATTATTTTTAACAGAATAATAATAATAAAACATACATGATTGATCCCAGTAATTAATTCTTCAAATTCAAGAAACAATTCCTCAAATAATTTCATATAGTTATCCTTTAAATTTAAAAAGTATTCCTTTCTTATAATACAATGCCTAAATCAATGATTAAAAATGAGCACACAGACAGATGCATGCTTTCCAGTTTGGGAGTGGAGGAGGAGAGGTGAGAGGTAGAAGGCAGATGGAGAACTGAGTGCTAATTGAATCCCTAGGAAGATGAAAATAATTTAAAAAAATTCTTGAAAATATTGATGACTAATAAACTTAGTATAAATAAATAAGCCAAGTAAAAATAAAAACTACCTGCTGTATTTTGGAGGATAAAAAGGATTCCAGACAGATAAAAGGTAGACCATACCTGGCCATTCATTCACTTGTTCAGCAAATATTTGTTGAGTGATTATGATATAACAAATAGAGCTAAACTGAAGAATATGTGGGGGAATTGAAGAAAACCACATTAGTTATAGGGAGAAATAAAGTCAAATACTTTATTCAATTTACAGATGATGTGCTTAAACTTAATACTCAATTTTGTAAGTTAGCACTTTAAAACTTTAAAAAATTTATTTTGACAAAATCATACATGTTTAAGGTATAAAATGTGATGTTTGTATATATAATATATATTGTGAAATTATTATCACAAACTAGTTAACATATCCATCACTTCCCATAGTTTATGCCCTTTCATTTTCTGGTGAGAACACTTAAGATCTACTGTCTTAGAAAATTTCAAGTGTATAATACATTATTATTCCTTATAGTCCCCAGGTAATACAATAGGTCTCAAGACTTAATCATCTTATAACTGAAAATTTGTTCTCCTTGATCCTTATATCCCCTTTTCCCTCCAGCACCAGGTAGCCACTGTTCTGCTCTGTTAGTATGACGTTGACTTATTTTTAGATTTCACATACAGGTGAGATCACGTGATACTTATTCTGTGTTTGACTTATTGCACTTAGCTTAATGTCCTCCAACTTCATCCAGGTTGTCACAAATCTCAGGTTTTCCTTTTAGAAGCTCAGTACTATTCTATTGTGTATATAAGCTACATTTTCTTTATTCGGCTTCCCTGGTGGCTCAGACTGTAAAGTGTCTGCCTGCAATGAGGGAGACCAGTGTTCGATCCCTGGGTTGGGAAGATACCTGGAGAAGGAAATGGCAATCTACTCCAGCACCCTTGCCTGGAAAATCCCATGGATGGAGAAGCCTGATAGGCTACAGTCCATGGGGTCGCAAAGAGTCAGACACGACTGAGCGATTTCACTTTAACACTTTCTCTTTATTCATTCACCTGCTGATAGGCACTACTTTCTTTAAACATTTTTTTTTTTTTTTTACTATAGTTGATTTAAAATGTTGTGTTACTCGGAGAAGGCAATGGCACCCCGCTTCAGTACTCTTGCCTGGAAAATCCCATGGGCGGAGGAGCCTAATAGGCTTCAGTCCATGGGGTCGCTAAGAGTCGGACACGACTGAGCGACTTCACTTTCATCTTTCACTTTCATGAAAAAAAAAAAATGTTGTGTTACTTTCTGTGGTATAGCAAAGTGAATCAGTTACACATAAACATATATCAAGTTTGTAAAAATTCTTTTCCTACAGAGATTATTGCAGAATGTTGAGTAGAGTTCCCTCTGCTATATAGTAGGTAAGTCTTTATTAGTTTCCTATTTTATATATAATGGGCTTCTCAGGTGGTGCTAGGGATAAAGAACCTTCCTGCCAATGCAGGAAATGTGAGATGTGGGTTCCATCCCTGGGTTGGGAATATTCCCTGGGGGAAGGCATGGCAACCCACTCCAGTATTTTTGCCTGGAGACCCCCCCCCACCATGGGTGTCCAGACATGAGCGAAGCAATTTACCAATATGTCAGTCCCAATCTCCCAGCTTCTCCCTCCACCTCTCCTTTTTCCACTGGTAGCCATAAGTGTGTTTTCTACATCTGTGACTCAATTTCTATTTTGTAAATAACTTCATTTGTACCATTATTTTTAAGAAACCACATATAAACAATATCATATGATATTTGTTTTTCTCTAACCTACTTACTTTACTCACTATGATAATCTCTAAGTCCATCCATGAGGCTGCAAATGACATTGCTTTATTCTTTTCTATGGCTGAGTTATAGTCCATTGTATATATGTATTTCATCTTCTTTATTGGTATTGGACTGCAAGGAGATCATCCCAGTCAATCCTAAAAGAAATCAACTCTAATATTCAGTGGAAGGACTGATGCTAAAGCTGAAGCTGCAATACCTTGGCCAACTCACTGGGAAAGACCTTGATTCTGGGAAAGATCAAGGGCAGGAGGAGAAGGGAGTGACAGAGGATGAGATGATTGGATAGCATCACTGACTCAATGGACATGAGTTTGAGCAAATTCTAGGAGACAGTGAAGGACAGGGAAGTCTGGTGTGCTGCAGTCCATGGGATTAGAAAGAGTAAGACTTGACTTAGAGACTGAACAAGGACAACAACATCTTTATCTACTCATCTGTTGATGGACATGACACTACTTCTGAAATGAAAATATATAAAGAAATAAAAACTTTTTTTCCAAAGTACTCATTTTCCTAATTTTATCCCACTATCCTAACCTTACCTCATTTTATATGGAACCAGCTATAGACACACACATTACAATAGACACACACATCTACATATACTTTACTTAACTAAATAGAAATCATGTCATGAAAATTTCTCTGCAATTCATGTTATATCTGGTGTTTAGTGTTCTAGGAAAAGAAATATTAAGTTGAGGGAATGCACATTTCACAGTTTCATAGACAAATTACTTTGCCATAGGTTATATTAATTTGTATTGGCTTCCCTGGTGGCCCAGATGACAAAGAATTCACCTGCTATGCAGCAGACCCAGATTCCATTCCTGGGTAGGAAAGATCCTCTGGAGAAGGGAATGGCAACCCACTCCAATATTCATGCCTAGAGAATTCCATGAACAGAGGAGCCTGGTGGACTAAAGTCCATGGGGGTCACAAAGAGTTGAACATGACTGAGTGACTATGGCTGGTTGTGAGATTGCCAGGATTCCTATTTTTTCTGCTAGAATTAGATGCTATCTTTTTCAGTCTTAGCTTTCCCATGGATAGTTAAGAACAGTTGTTTTTTTACCTTTCAGTTGCAAGCCAGTTCAGCTTCCTTATATTTGTAAGCCATTTGTATTTGTTCTTCAGTGAATTACCTGCTAGTATCTTTTGTCCATTTCCATTGACTTATTAGTCTTTTTCTTATTCAGTTAGTCTGTTCAGTTGCTTGGTCGTGTCCCCATGGACTGCAACACACCCTCTGGAGAGGGAGAGGCTTCCTTCTCCATCACCAAATCCTGGAGCATGCTCAAACTCATGTCCACTGAGTCAGTGATGCCATCCAACCATCTCATCCTCTACCATCCGACTCTCCTCCTGCCTTCAATCTTTCCCAGCATCAAGGTATTTTCTAATGAGTCAGCTCTTTGTATCAGGTTGCAAAAGTATTGGAGCGTCAGCTTCAGTCAGTCCTTCCAATGAATATTCAGGATTAATTTTCTTTAGGATGGACTGGTTTGATCTCCCTGCAGTGCAAGGGGCTCTCAAGAGACTTCTCCAACACAAGAGTTCTAAAACATCAATTCTTCAGTGTTCAGTTTTCTTTATGGTCCAATTCTCACATCCATACATGACTACTGGAAAAACCATAGCTTTGACTAGATGGACCATTTTGGCAAAGTAATGTCTATGCTTTCTAACATGCTGTCTAGATTTGTCATAGATTTTCTTCCAAGGAGAAAGTGTCTTTTAATTTCATAACTGCAGTCAACATCTGCAGTGATTTTGAGCTCAAGAAAATAAAGTCTATCATGGAATCCATCATTTGGCCATCTACTCACCATGAATTGATGGGACCATATGCCATGATCTTCATTTCTTGAATGTT
Source organism: Neotragus moschatus (assembly GCA_006410615.1). NCBI lineage: Eukaryota > Metazoa > Chordata > Mammalia > Artiodactyla > Bovidae > Neotragus > Neotragus moschatus. The sequence continues at coordinate 1,133 of SJYA01000791.1, read as the reverse complement.
CAGTTTTAAGCCAAATTATTCACTCTCCTCTTTCACTTTCATCAAGAGACTCTTTGGTTCTTCTTTGCTTTCTGCCATAAGAGTGTTGTCATCTGCCTATCTGAGGTTATTGATATTTATTCTGTCAATCTTGATGTACTCTGCACATAAGTTAAATAAGCAGAGTGATAATATACAGCCTTGACATACTCCTTTCCCAATTTGGAACCATCTGTTGTTCCAAGTGCAACTATGATTGTTCCTTCTTGACCTGCATGCAGATTTCTCAGGAGGCAGGTCAGATAGTCTGGTATTCTCATCTCTTGAAGAATTTTCCACAGTTTGTTGTTAAGCACACAGTCAAAGACTTTAGTGTAGTTGATAAAGCAGAAGTAGATGTTTTTCTGGAACTCTCTTGCTTTTTTGATGATCTAACAAATGTCGGCAATTTGATCTCTGGTTCTTCTGCCTTTTCTAAATGCAACTTGAACATCTGGAAGTTCATGGTTCATGTACTGTTGAAGCTTAATTTGCAGAATTTTGAGCATTACTTTACTAGCAGGAGAGATGAGTGCAATTGTGTGGTGTTTGAACATTCTTTGGAAAGGCATTTCTTTGGGATTGAAAGGAAAACTGACCTTTTCTAGTCCTGTGGCCACTTCAGGAAAAGGATAATGGAGTTTTGCCAAAAGAAGGCACTGGTCATAGAAAACACCNTACTTTACTAGCAGGAGAGATGAGTGCAATTGTGTGGTGTTTGAACATTCTTTGGAAAGGCATTTCTTTGGGATTGAAAGGAAAACTGACCTTTTCTAGTCCTGTGGCCACTTCAGGAAAAGGATAATGGAGTTTTGCCAAAAGAAGGCACTGGTCATAGAAAACATCCTCTTCCAACAACACAAGAGAAGGCTCTACACATGGACATCACCAGATGGTCAAATTGAAATCAGATTGATTATATTCTCTGTAGCCAAAGATGGAGAAGCACTATACAGTCAGCAGAAACAAGACTGGGAGCTGACTGTGGCTCAGATCATGAAAACCTTATTACAAAATTCAGACTTCAATTGAGAAAAATAGGGAAAACCACTAGACTGTTCATGTATGACCTAAATCAAATCCCACATGATTATACAGTGGAAGTGACAAATAGA
>SJYA01000790.1:0-20939 GCA_006410615.1 Neotragus moschatus | reverse complement strand
GTACTGACTTTGTCGGACCCCCGGGAAAGCAGAGGGTCAGTCCTGGGAAGTTTCTTTTTCATCAATCCATAGGGTAAGAATAAACTGCGTTGCACTCCTATATTTGAAATGGATGACCAACAAGGACCTACTGTGTAGCACAGGGAACTCTGCTCAATGCTACGCGGCAGCCTGGATGGGAGGGGAGTTTGGGGGAGAATGGATACATGGCTGTGTATATGGCTGAGTCCCTCTGCTGCTCACCTGGAACTATCACAACATTGTTAATCAGCTACACTCCAATATAAAATTAAAAAAAAAAAAATTTTTAAGAATAAGTTGTGCTGGAAATCATAGGGGTAAGAGGCATAATTAGAGGAAATTTTTAGCAGAGGCCAGCTGCTTTATTTAGTAAATCAACTTTTTAAAGGATATCTGTTCCTTCTCTTAAAGGAGTTTCCTTTTTTTCCAAAGAAAAAGGGTAGAAACAGATATAGAGAGATATGTTTAGATCATGTGTGTGTGTGTGGTTAGTTGTAACCGACCCTCTTGGGATCCCATGGGCTGTAGCCCACCAGTCCTTTCTATCCATGGAATTTTCCAGGCAAGACTACTGGAATAGGTTGCCACTTCCTCCTCCAAGGGATCTTCCCGATCCAGGGATCGAACCCACATTTCTTTAGATCAGTGGCCTTTGACTTCTTTTTCCTAAGACCTATGTCTCTCTTTCTAGGCTTCCCCATGACACAGTTCTTAATTCTTAAAATTTTTCCAACTTCTAAACCAAATAGTGGGCTGTGAAATACTGATCTCTTGAGATTTTAAGTGATAAATGAATATACATATCAATTTTGTGGTTGTTGTTCAGTTGCTAAGTCGTGTCTAACTCTCCCACCCCCATGGACTGCAGCACACCATGCGTATCAATACTAGAGAAATATTTATGCTGTTGATTGAATTATGAGCTGTGTTTTCACTCTCTATCTGGAGCCAGGCAATGGGGAGGAATGTGGAAGGTCGGTGATGAGGATGAGGTCCTGGTGGGTTCAGGGTGAAGAGAACCAAGCTCCCAGCAGCCACGGACACACGCAGAGTCAAGAGGCTAAGCACCCTTGTGGTGTCTGCTGTTGGTTCCAAAGTCCTGGGACCCTGCTGTCCCCAGCTCAGGTCGCATCCTACAGGCCAGGAAAGATGGTTAGGAGCCAGAGGGCTCTGCAATTGTAAAGGTGGTGAGGTCGTGCAGTAGGCAACACAGGACTGGCGGTCTCGTCCCCTGTGTGTTGAGGGTTCACGGAATTCCGTGGTGTATCTGCTGCCAAACAGGGGTGCTGGGAGATGACATGATGAACCATGGTCCTCCACCTTTGAGGAGCAGACTGTCTGCTTGGTGTCCTCTGCAGAGGTGCTCTTGGTGAGCACCCAAGAAAGACACTCATCAGGGTGGAATGAGTGAAGTTTGGTCTTATGTGGGGGCAGAATGAAGGACAAGAAAACCCCTAGTTTTTCTTTTCCACACAGAGGTACCTAAACACACCAGGAGAAGACAGAGGAATGGGACCCACAGGGCTCTGTGAGGACAGGGTGCAGGGGCCATCGAACCATCAGCAAGGTCCCCTCGTGGCGCCTCCTCCCTGTCGCCCTCTTGGACCCGTCTATCCTGTAGATTCTAAAGCACATCCCACTGCTGGACCCTGGGAGATGCTCTCTCTGCTCTCTGCCCTAGCTTCATCCTATAAGCCTTCTCATGCACTCCTCTCTACTGAGCCCCACAATTAAAGAAGGCAAATACCACTTAGGCGAGATCCTAAATTATCTTCAGTTCAGTCACTCAGTCGTGTCCGACTCTTTGCAACCCCATGGACTGCAGCACGCCAGGCTTCCCTGTCCATCACCAATTCCTGGAGCTTGCTCAAACTCATGGCTATTGAGGCAGCGATGCCATTAAACCATCTCATCCTCTGTCATCCCCTTATCCTCCTGCCTTCAATCTTTGCCAGCATCAGGGTTTTTTTCAGATGAGTCAGTTCTTCACATCAGGTGGTCAAAGTATTGGAGTTTTAGCTTCAGCATCAGTTCTTCCAATGAATATTTAGGACTGATTTCCTTTAGGACTGACTGGTTGGATCTCCTTGAAGTCTAAGGGACTCTCCAGATTCTTCTCCAACATCACAGTTCAAAAGCATCAATTCTTCAATGCTCAGCTTTCTTTATAGTCCAACTCTCACATCCATACACGACCACTGGAAAAACCATAGCTCTGACTAGATGGGACTTTTGTCAGCAAAGTAATGTCTCTGCTTTTTAATATGCTGCCTAGATTGGTCATAGCTTTTCTTCCAAGGAGCAAGCATCTCCTGATTTCATGGCTGCAGTCACCACCTGCAGTGATTTTAGAGCCCAAGAAAATAAAGTCTGTCACTGTTTCCATTGTTTCCCCATCAATTTACCATGAAGGGAGGGGACAGGATGCCACGATCTTCGTTTTTTGAATGTTGAGTTTTAAGCCAGCTTTTTCACTCTCCTCTTGCACTTGCATCAAGAGGCTCTTTAGTTCCTCTTTGCTTTAAGGGTGGTGTCATCTGCCTATCTGAGGTTATTGATATTTCTCCCGGCAGTCTTGATTCCAAATTATCTTATTTTGGGGGAAAAATCGAGAAACAAAGGAAAGATTCCGATGTCTCTCAACAGCAGATGAACTGTCAGAGACCTACAAGAGATCCCGAAAGACCAAGGGGAGGCCACATACACCCTCTCCCCTTGAGGGGCTGGAAGCTAGTGGAGGAGACAAGGCCCAGGCAAGTGAGGACTCTAAAACAAACAAATCACAACAGATGCAAAGTGGCAGACTGGACACCAGCGGTGGGGGAGCCACAGCGTCACCTCGGCGCTGGCCACAGGGAGCAGATTTCTCTGGACGACTTTAATCGGAACCATCAGTCTCATCATTCGATTCCATGCCCTGATTTTCCGCTCAGAAAATAGTCACAAAAACTGTACACCCCAGGGACTTCCTTGGTGGTCCAGTGGCTAAGTCTCTGCACTCCCAGTTCAGGGGCCTCAGGTTCCACCCCTGGTCAGGGAACTAGAGAGTCCACATGCTGCAACTAAAGATTCGGCATACCGCAACAAAGATCAAAGACCCCAAGTGTCTCAACTAAGACATGGCTCAGGCAAATAAATAAATAGATATTTTTTAAAAATGTGTATACCTGTGGCGGATACATGTTGATGTATGGCAAAATCAATACAATATTGTAAAGTAATTAACCTCCAATTAAAATAAATAAATTTATATTAAAAAGGAAATAAATCCAAAACTCTTAAATAAAAAAAAAATAAAATAAAAACAGCATGCCCCAGAGTCAAACAGATCACCCACATAAGAGAACTTCAGCGAGCAGAGGTAGCAAGGAGAGCTCAATGCCGACAGGCAGGAGAAGGCAGGGAGGGCTTCGTGGAGGAGGCCACGCCAGGGGACCATCCTCCAAGGGGGTACGTCAACCCATCTGGCTGTTTCAATGCTCAGCCTCCCACTGTCTGACCTCCGCCCCTAGCTTCACCTGAATTGAACTTGCTCCACTCAGGTCCTCCTTCTGCCCCCACGTGGCACAGTGTCCCAGCATCTATAATTCACCATGGCAGGTGCAAGCAGGGAGAGAGGAGATTGTAAACCACCCTCCGCCTCCATCACCCTATCACACTCAAGCCCAGCCTTTGCCCAGGGCCTCCACGCCAGGTGTCTCACCCATATCCCCGCCAGGTCTTGGCATCCCGGGGCTCTTGGTGCTCCTGGGCTCTTGGCACCAGAGGCGGCAGCAGGCGGCCCCACCAGAAATGCCAGCTGCTCTCGGGTTTGGAGTATCAGGGTCACAGCCAAGAGTGGTGCCACTGTCCCTCCGAGGGATAAGAGCGACAGCTCGCATATACGCATCGAGCGCCTGCCTGCCTTGGGCCAGACACTCAACACGATAAAGAATCGGGAGTTGACAACTCACCAGGAACATGGCTGAGTCCCACGAGCTGGTGCATGGAGCCCGGGTACCTGCAGAGAGCTGCCTCATGGGCTGGAAGGGAGCCAGCCTCCCACCTGGGAACATCGCCCCTCTACAGAGGACAATGTCTTCCCAACAGCCACCCTTCAACTTGGCTCCAAAACCTCACTTCTAGGAAACTCACCTTCGCTACCCACAGTCCCTTCTAAACCTCCCTGTCCCTCTGAGCATGTGGGAGGCAGCATGTCACACCCACCAGCAGAGATTGAGGGCCCCTCTTTCCCATGTGATTAGGGGGGTCCCCATCCTAACCGCGCCTCACTTGAGAATAAGGCCCATGGAATTTGTTCACGTTCACTTCCCTCTGGAGGCCCTGGAGTAGCTGGCACTAAACAGGTGGGTCAAAGCACAGGTTTCGGTGTCCTAGCTCCACCTACTTATGAGCCTAGAAGACTCAGCACATGACCTGCTTGGTGAGCACCTTCCCCCTCCATACAATGTAGGTGATGAATCTACTCCAGATAAGATGTGGTGGATTAAATAAAATAATATAGGGGAAAGGTCTGTCGGGCACACTGTCAGTCCTCAAGGGTTCTCTGGGTGGCAACCCTGCACAGAGTGGACACTCAGGGTGACCTAGAGGCCGTCTGTGCCCACCTGGGCTTGGTCCTGAGCGATAAGCCCTCTCCCCTCGGGGGTCAGGCACGTGGCTCTGTCTCTGAACCTGGCCCCTTAGAGAGGACTGGCAAGAGCAGTAGGAATGCTGGGGGCTCACAGGGCACCAAGGAGACCCTGGCATGTGCCCAGGAGGCTCTCCAACATGGAAAAGGATGGGAGGAGTCAGGTCTGGGAACAGCCATCCCCTTCCCTACCTGATAAGGCTCTTTCTGTCACCACCGCTCCCTCCCTCGTCATCCTGCTTCCACCAGCCAGGTCGGAGGGGACAGGCCTCAGGGGAGAGCCAAGGGCCACCCAGGACAACTGCTCGGCCTTCTCGGGCCAGCCTGGCTTCAGAAACAGCTGCTCTGCCCGTGGGGGAGGGAGTGTTCCTCGAGCCTTCAGCAGGAGCAGCACCCCCTCAAGTGGCGGGAAAGATCACGGACCACACCACCGAGACTGGCTTCTCCCAGCCAGAAAAGGCACAGTATGGGGACTGGCTAGAGAGACGGGCTGCCCCCTCAAAGTGGGCTGACCTCTACAGAGTGAGCAGGTGGGCAGACGCCTGCAGGGTCAGGCCCGGGGGCAGCTCCCTCCCCACTCCCCCCACCTTCCACCCCCCAAAAAGGGACAGCACATGTGTGCTTTCACGGGCTCTCAGCCAGCTCCTCTGACCCGACAGAGCTATTACCCACACCGTCTGCTCAAAAAAGTATCTTTACTACAACACTCATCTCCTTATACAGCTAGCTGGGTACCATGGACAGGAAATTCCAAAGCTGTCCTATTGATGTCAACCTAGAGATTTTTCATCTTCCTTCTTTCCTTTCCAAACACGTATTAAGCACTTACTGTGTGCTGGATTAATGGAGAGATGAAGACAGACATACGCCCCCCCCCCACTCCACCCTGCCCAAGGAGCATACGGTCTGGAAAGGGAAATAGACTCCACCATGAGCAATGGCCCAAGTACAGCCGGCTGTTACTGGTAATGAAATAGCAGTGTGTTTAAGTCCTCTGCAAGCACAAAGGAGGGCCAGTTTATTCAGTTGAATGTCTAGGGACATTTAAGGGAAGGCTGGGGGCCTTTATGACAGAGGGCCACCCATCCCTCCCAGGGGCCCTCTGAGGTGCTAAAGTCAGGCAGCAAGTAGCCCAGTCAAGGACACCAGCTGCTCTGATGCCCAGGGGACTGGGTCACTGTCACTGGTGGGGACTTGGTCTTCCTGGGGATTTATAAACCCTATTCAAGAAATGTGAGTTCCCTTCTGTGCAGACCACAGAAACCCAAAGATCCCACTCTGTCACCGCTACCTCCTGGGCATCAACCACATCCCACCTAGTGTGTCTGGAAATCTGGATGTTTTGCAAAGGTATTCTTGGGAGCAAGGATGAAGGATCCAAGTTCAAGAAGAGGAGGCCCAAAGAGCGTGTGGGTGAGCATGCACTCACCCACAGATGGACAGAGGGAACAGGTGATGGAGTCACCACTTCAGGGAGGAGAAAGTGAAGGAAGAGAGAGAGGCTGCCAAGAAAGAGCTGAAAAACACTGTAACCAAGTGAGTTCAGCACTTGGCATGTCTTAGACTAACAAAGTTGGGAAACACTATTGTAGTCACTTGAGTTAAGTTGGGTTATAATATTTCCACCTGTTAAAATTCTGTACCATTCATGTTACAAGCTAATTACATGACTTTTGCACCAAACCTTCAGCTCAGAGCATCGGTCCTGCTCACCACAGAATGTGTGCCTGGCAGAGAAGAGATGCTATATAAGGAAGGACCTCCAGTAATCCTGCCCCATCGAACGTAGAACAAAAGGGAGTGAGAGTCTGTGCAGCTCCATGCNGGGGACAACCGAGGATGAGGCGGCTGGATGGCATCACCAACTCGATGGACGTGAGTTTGAGTGAACTCCAGGAGTTGATGATGGACAGGGAGGCCTGGCGTGCTACGATTCATGGGGTCGCAAAGAGTCGGACATGACTGAGCAATTGAACTGAACTGAGCTGAACTGAACTAGAGTATAAAAGTTGCAGGTCTCATAAATGCAGGGTACTTCATTTACTGCCCAAGTTCTGCAAATGAGCTCCTCCCGTGAAAGCCAAGCTCTCATCTGAAATCCAGGGAATGCAGGCAGTGCCCAGACATGCTCAGAAACGTTCAACTGCTCCCTCTCAGCCATTCGGTAACTTTTAAAAAATGTGCACGTAATCATCACACTCGAGACCATATACATTAGAAGGCAGGTGAACGAGTCTGGGCTTCTCCCCGTAATCTGTCACACTCCCAGGCCTTCCTTTGGGTATTCCTTGAACTCAATTAGCCTAAAATTGTACTTCTAACCCAAACCAAACTGCAGAAACAGGTTCCTTGAGCTGGATGGGCTTCCCAGAGGTTGTCCAAGTTTCTGCCTCTAAACCTGCCTGTATCAGCTCAAGCCAAAGAAAACAACCTTCTGACAGCCTTGTAGGTATTTCTTAATGCTTTTTAAAGATATTTTTGATGTGGACCATTTTTAAAGTCTTTATTGAATTTTTTTTTTTTTTTTTACAATATTGCTTCTGCTTTATGTTTTGGCTTTTTGGCCTCTAGGCATGTGGGATCTCAGCTCCCGACCAAGGATCAAACCCACTCCCTCTGCATTGGAAAGCAAAGTCTTAACCACTGAAGCACCAGGGGAATCCCAGTTATTTCTTTTTTTTTTTTTAATTTTTACAATCTTGTGTTGGTTTCTGTCATATAACACAAATAACCGTAATTATACATTTGTCCCCTCCCTCCTGAGCCTTCCTCCCCTCCCCCTGTCCCATCCCTCCAGGTCATCACATGGCACCAGACTGGGCCCCCTGTGCTATACAGCAGCTTCTCGCCAGCTATCCATCTCACACCTGATAGTGTATTTATGTTGATGCTACAGGGTCATGCTGAGATGCAGCCAGGCTAGGAGCCAAAGACACAAGGCCCAAGAGAAGAGAAATCTCTCTGAGGTTTCATCTTGAGAGGCAGGAATATCAGTTAATGCTTATCAATGTCTCTGGGAAACTCCCTTCTAGGAGAACATGTAGCAGATGCGACAGGGCTGAAGCAGATGGAACTGGGCTCCCAAATCATACATCCAGGTGCTGACCCCCAGAACCTGCGAATGGGACTTGGCTTGGTAAAGGGTCTTCACAGCTGAAACTAAGTTAAGGCTCTTGTGATGAGCTCATCCTTGAATCAGTGTGGGGACCTGGGTCCAATGACCAGTGTCCTTCTAAGAGACACGTGCAGGAGAGAAGGCCAAGTGAAGACACAGGCAGGGACTGGAGTGATGTGGCCACAAGCCCAGAACCACCTGGCGCCACCAGAGGCTGGAAGAGGCAGGAAGGATTCTCCCTGAGAGCCTTCGGGACGAGTGTGGCCCTGGCGATAACTTCATTTGGACTTCCTGACCTCTTGAACCAAGAAAAAATCCACTTCTGCTGTTTTAAGCCCCCAGGTTGTCCTCCTGTTACAGCAGCCCTAGAATATGAATGGGGCTTCCCCAGTGTCTCAGCAGTAAAGGACCCACCTGACAATGCAGGAGACCCGGGTTCAATACCTGAGTCAGGAAGATCCTCTGGAGGAGGAAACGGCAACCCACTCCAGTATTCTTGCCTGGAGAATCCCATGGACAGAGGAGCCCGGAGGGCTACAGTCCATGCATGGGGTGCAAAGAGTCAGACACGACTAAGCGACTAAAACAGCTACCAACCACCAAGCCTTCTGGTCGAGACAGCTGAGTCTTTCAAAACTGGTGTCAATGACCAAGAGTAAATACATGCATTTATTTAAATGCATAATAAAAACATATTATTTAGTATATGTTTTACTTTTTTACTTATTTTTATAACACAAAGATATAGATACTAAATAAACATTGGTGTTTAAAGGTCTCTTTGGGGCTCAAAGCACTTTAACATTCCTTGCAGAAAGCAAGGCACCGTTCCCATTTGGGGCATCTCTGGCAGTCGGTTAAGGGGATGTTCGATCCTCTGGGCCCTGAGTGCCAACATTAAAACCAACGCGGTGACAACGCACGAAACAAACAGTCAAAGGGGTCAGCGCAAAAAGGGAGGGTTTATGGAGTTTCCTGGAAGAAAGATGGAAAATGACCCACAGGGGCTCTGAGGGGATGGGATCCTGGCTTGTTTACGGAACTGTTGTTTCCACCTTCCCTCTGGGTGACTCACACTAAAGCAGTCCAACCACCTTCCAGATTTCAAACTGCCAGACTGCACTGCTGAATCCAAAACAAGGGCAATCAGACTGAATCATTCTTCCACTATCCACGATATAGGCTGGAAAAGCCTGGGGGCCGGGGACCCCCCACAACAAGCCTTCTTATTAGGGCTCAACAGACTCAGAGACACGGGTCTCATTTTCCCAGGGACCCATCTCAGGCCCTCTGTATGTCTGCCAGCTCCCAGCTTCTGCCAGAGACAGGAGACCAGGGGAGAGATGCTAAAGCCAGAAGAAACGAGATCTCATATTGGGATGTGGCCCAGAGCCTGCTGACTTTGAGGGACCTCCCTGCTTCTCTCAGGCTCGCCAAAGTTCTGGTCCTTTCTCTTCACTTCCACACGCAGCGCCTTATCCAGCACTCCACTGGATCACGCCAGAGTGACCCTGGATGGGCGAAGGCTTAAAAACACAGCATCATTTTAGCCAAGTTCACACCAATCCCCAATCTCTGCTCATGTGTCCAAGGCTCTGAGTTTAAAAGAAAGTCAAAAAGGAACCTCAGACAAGGGCTTGCTCCACGTCCTGCCACTCAAACCTGTCCTTAGGGAAGGACAGAAAAAGCAAGAGGGCTGACTCTAGGCCCTCCCAGCAAAGCAGGTGGGTCCCAGGCCCGAGAAACATCTGCCAACCCCCAGGGCTACTGCCAGTTTTGTTTCTACCTGGGCCTCCAGAGACCTAGAAATATCCCCCCAAATCCATTTATAGGATAAATAAATATATGGAAAATGGGGTTATTTTTCTTTCTTTCTGTTTTCCACCTTTTTTTTTTTTTTTTTGGTGGCCACACCACTCAGCTTGTGGGATCTTAGTTCCTCACCCCTTAGTTCCTGAACCCAGGCCCTCTGCAGTGGAAGCAAAGGGTCCTAATCACCACGCTGCCAGGGAATTCCCAAGAATGAGGTTATAACATAGAGCTCCCTGGTATCCATGTACATATGTATGTGCTCAGCCACGTCTGACTCTTTGCAACTCTAGGGACTGCAGTCCATCAGGCTCCTCTGTTCATGGAATTTTCCAGGCAAGAGTAACTGGAGGGCGGTACCATATTCCACTCCAGGGTATCTTCCCACCCCAGGGATCAAGCCCACGTCTCTTATGTCTCCTGCACTGGCAGGTGGAGTCTTTGCCAGTGCAAAGACTCTAGCACCACTTGGGGAGCCCTCTCTCATCCTTGAGTGGCACCTATGGGACTTCCTCCTCTTCACCCTTCCCCTCCTTTCCCCTCTTCTAGTCTAATGAGATCGATCTATTCTAATTCTGAATGAGAATTTACGGTTTCCAAGTTTCAAAGGAGCCCAGTTGAGGAGGATGACAGCGTGAAGTACTAAGTAGCCACCATCCTCCACTACATATGGCTGGAAAAACAAAGATGGGGGGGTCAACAGAGGCAGTCCACACCCAAAGAGCCTTCAGATCAGCGTGGAGGCGGACAGTGCATCTTTGTGAGTCACTGAAAGGGTGTGAAAGTCCACCCTCAGTATCACAGGGAGATAAAGTGACAGCTGATGGAAATGAACATGGTGCAGAAGGGAAGAACATTGTACTAAAGTATTTATTAGGGGCTCTTCTGTGGATTAATAATAGTTTCCATAGGTCAATGCTGTTTGTATGTACATATTAGAAAGCTGGGAAAAAAAATCATCATCTCACAAGAAGAAAATCTTTCCCTTTCTCGGAAGTCAGAGTGACCCTATTTGCCCTCTAAATTGCTTCCAGAAGTTCAAGTTATCAAAAGGAGTTTCATGGGTTTCTTTTTTTTTTTTTTTTTTTTTTGTGGATCATTTACCAACCGGGACACATTTCCTCTTGGAATTAAAACTGTAGCTTACAATTTGTCTCACTCATTCTCCTGCCAAAACCTGGCCTTAGTTCAACTGATGAAATATCTTCATTGCATAAGCCACGCACGATCCATCGATTGCTTCAGAATCATTTTTCCACCCTAGCATCAGGGTCAGAAGACGTGACCAGCTCCAGTGTTTGATAGAAGTGACCCATCCATTCCCGGCATGTAAGGAACAGCTCCCTGACAAGAACCGGACCCCAGAGCCTATGCTCCAGAACATTTGTTCTCCCACCACACATGCAAGAAGAGCAGAGGCTTCCTGCTCTCCCAGAGGGGTACCTGATTGATGGGCGAGTTCTAGGATGTGAATTAGGTGACCTTCTCCAGACTCATGCACAGTGAACGACTGAGCAGTTTTAGTATAAAACTGCTTCTATGGTCATGTGCCAAGGGCAGCATCCAAATCGCTCCCTCAACCAGCACTAAAACATGTGCAATTAGGAACCCAGGAGCAAAGATCCCGAACTTCCAGTAACATCTCTTCCTGATAGAGCCTGCCTGAAATAACCCCAACCCTCCTCTCTTGAAATAATAAGCACAAGTATGCCCACCACAGGGTAAAGACTTAATAAGAAACCTTTAATATATTCATATGATGTATTAATTCTAATAACTCAAACTTCAGGGGAAAATTATAAGTGTGTTTATCCTATGTTAACTACAGTGTAAGAAAGGGCTAGGGCTTCCCAGGTCTCGCAGCAGTAAAGAATCTACTTGCCAATGAAGGAGACTCTGGAGACATGGGTTCAGTCCCTGGGTTGGGAAGATCCCTTAGAGTACAAAATGGCAACCCACTCCAGTACTCTTGCCTGGAAATCCTATGGACAGAGGAGCTTGGCAGGCTACAGTCCATGGGGTCGCAGAGAGTCGGACATGACTGAGCACAGCACAGTGGCAAGGAAGGGCTGAGAAAACGATAATGCATCCATTTAAGGAAATATATGCTCAGAACCGTATTTAATAAGGTTGAGACTTGTTCTCAGAGCAAGGGACAAGAATAATAATATAAAATTAAATATACAGTCTGTATTTTTTTTCAACCGTGTGACAATATACATTAAAAGGAGGTTGTAACAGTTTTTCTGGGAGATGAAAAATTGGATGAATTGTTTTTATTCTTTATACCCTCCTTCTTCGACTGTCTACATTTAGCATATACTACTTGTATATACTGAGGAAAAAAAAGTTACTTAATTTGACCAAGACATGGTTTGAGGGGGCTGGTGAGGAAAGCACTAGAGGAGGACGTGCTGAGGTGGAAGGTGACCGGGCATCCCTAGAGCTACTACGCTCACTGCTGACCCTCCTGCCCCCAATCACGACACTGCAAGCACTGGGGGTGGGAAGGGTCCAGAGTGGTCTCCGACTCCACCCAGGACCCCACAGTCCAAACCTTCTGGTTCTGAGCAAGATCTTTCATGACTCACTACAGGCCTCTGGGCTGGTCCCTTCCCTTAAAATAATCCAGCGGGCAAAGCACACAGCGTGGTCGGGAGGATTAATTCATTCATGTTTATAGACAAGCTCTCTGAGATTCCTGGATGGGAGTTGCCCCACGCTCAGTAGTGTGAATATTCGGCTGAGTAGGTTTCCAGGGCAAGCTTCCCACCGCAAATTCTCTAAACTCAATGCAGATGCCCAAATTCAGAGTGAAATTTATGAAAGCTGGCCGATAGACTGCACACCATAAGAATAAAAATGAATCGGAGGTCAGCTGTCTATAATGAACTGAACATCACTGTGTCTGGCCTTCCTGGGGGACCAGGAGGCTGGATCCAATGGGTCAGTGTTGGGCAAACTCTGGGCCACTGATGAGCAGGATGTCTTGGCCCTGGGTGAGTATTAACCCTTCCAGGGTTATGTACCACGACTATACCTTAGGGATGCAAATGGTCAAAATGTGCTGTGGAAATCCTTAGTACACATCCACTGGCCCCAGACTCAGCAAAAGAAAATCATGAAGCAGAAAAACCTAGATGTGGCATCGCTGGGAAAGTACGAGTATTTTTTAAGAAAATTCACAGCAGCGGCTCCCAGATGAGGAACTGACTTTGGACAACCTGTGGGTGAGGAACAACTCATAGGATGAGCTGGCCCTGCGCAAAGGCCAGTACTTAGTCCAAGCTGCTGCTATGGCCAGCTCCCAACACTGGGAAAGACGCTGATCACTGTGAGAGGCCTAGAGGCCTGGAATAGTCTTCTTCCTTCTCCCACCTCCGACCAGTTGGAGGACAGACACTGCTCATTTGTCAGAGAAAACTGAAAGCCTGAGTTAGCCCAGAAGATACGGAATTGCATTTCAGAGGCTCTCTTCTGACCACACCTCGGGGATTTCAGCTGAAAGCCCAGAAATGAAAAAGGCCCAAAGGGAGGTGGTTCAGGTCTCCTCCCTTCAAAGAAGTTTGTTTTGCAGAGATTACAGGGATGGAAGGATAGTGAAGTCGTGGGTCACCTCCCTCCCCACATCACTCTGCACCAGGCCCCTCAAAGACAGCATAAGCTGTCCAAGTAAAATTAGCACGTTTGCTTATCACGCCCATGAAAGGACCTATTTCCTCTGGCCTCTGAGTTGGCACCTTCACTGACTTCATTCCAGTGTACATTTCACCTTGAACTGCAGATCCGGCCTGCTGGGATTTGTTTCTGTTAAGTCGCTAAGTCGTGTCCGACTCTTTCTGTGACCCCATGGGCAGGAGCACACGAGGCTTCCCTGTCTTCCACTATCTCCTGGAGTTTGCTCAAATTCATGAGTCAGTGATGCTATCTAACCATCTCATCCTCCGTCGCCCCTTCTCCTTTTGCCTTCAATCTTTTCCAGCATTAGAGTCTTTTCCAATGAGTTGGTTCTTTGCATCAGGTGGCCAAAGTAGCAGGATGTCATTCTCATAGCAAGTTACTACGTGCCTATGAATACTAAATATACCTCTCGATCTGACCTTAGATGTTTTTTAAAAAATAGAAATATAAGGCACATTATGAAATAGAAGTAGAAATAATTGGGCACATTATGGATTAAGTCAGATAACAAGTGACACCAACTCAAAACCGGTAACCAAGGGAAGTGAGAATTAGCATCGGCTTTGCTCTGAACTTTCTGCACAATCAGTCCTGAAAATCTCAGTTGGGCTGCCCCATCTGAAATCACGTGGACATGTTTCTCTCCAGGAAGTTAGGAGAATGAACGAGGTATTGAACTGAAAGCATGGGGAGTTCTCAGGCTGGGGGGAGAAGGGGGCAAGGTTAGCATCTGTTCAGATTGCTCTTTCTAATAATTGTTGACATTTTGTTTTATCAAACAGATAAAAGGCCAACATATCCAAATGGCAATAACTTGGGAGAGGGGAAAAAAAAAAAAAATGCAGCACTCTCCAGCTTCTGAAACATGCCCTTCAACATGTAAGGAGACCTACTTCACTGACACACAGCCAAAGCCTAACCTTGGCCAGCCTAAGGGAGAAGGAAACAGACAAAAGAGTGCGTTCCAGATGTGCCACTTCCCGCAGATCAAAACACAGTGACATGCCGTTCACGCTGACCACCGCGGGGCTTCATTACCTGCTCAGCTTGTCGGCAATCCTGACAGCTTTCGAATTAACTTCCCTGGATGATACGCCCTCTACTGAATTCCTGGCCTTCTGATGTTCTGACTAGATCTTTTCGGAGGTACTTTAGGACCTAGAACCCTGATACTGCGGCGTCCGCTCCAAATCTCTGTGAGCCTTACTATGGACTGGAGAAATCCAACTTCAACTGCTCGCCTCTAGAGTGCTTCCTCTGAAGCCTTTTTGTTTGGTGACCCAAGCCTTTTCTGCTCACGTGCATGTTCAAAGCAACCCAGAAGTACAGGGGCATTTACACATGTATGTGTGCACGCACACGGAGCATCTCTCAGCGGTGACTGATGGAACAAACAGATCCCCAGCTTCTCACCCCTCAGCCAGCAGAACTATAAAGCGCATATTCCAGACCAGCTCGCAGAATTTCCCAGCCGAATGATGTGTCAGCAGCCCAGAGTGGTAAGTAACTTGGCGGATGCTGTGCCCTTTGTTGGGGGCCTTTTCTTGTGTCAGTGTCTTGCTCTGCTACCTGCGTCTCCCCACTCCCAAATAAACTTTGCATGTGAATCACTGTCTCAGGATCTGTATCTGAAGAAACCTAAAGAAAGGGCCATTTTTCTTCTAATTTCCTTTATCTTCGTGAAAGTTAAAAAAAGAGTAATATCTAGAAGACCACTGCATCCTCTGAGCGATTGGGCAGGTGCTGTGTGGAGGCCCCTGCTCGCCAGCTGGAGCCTGGCTGCCAGGCCTGGGTGGTGGACAGAGAGGCAGACCTCTTTGACCTCACCAGCTCACGAGATTGTTGCTGCAAGAGCATAATCTGGAAGCCGCTCCACCCACCAAAGAGCCCTCCCACCCATTTTCTTTGAAAGCTTCTTTCTGGAACGCCTTGTCAACGATTTGCAAAGGAGTCAAGACACCCTTGACCCTGGAAGAATTTATTAAACCAACACTTTGATTTTTCTGGCACACAAAGGGCGAGAGAGCAAAGGAACCTGACGGGCTTGTGTGCGCTTCCAGTGAATTCTAGGGACATGAAATAATGACCTTGGCCCAGGCAGCAGAAGACAAATTCAATTTACGTGCTTCAGGCCGTATATGGAAAAATCATTTAGATGAAAAAAGAAAACTTCAAACTGCAAGTCACTCGTGGCAAACATCACACATCCCAGTGGTATGCGCTGGCCCCCGTGAGTGACTCCACTGTTCCAGCGCTCCCCAGCCTTGCACATATTTGGGCCTTGTGTTTTCCATGAAGGTCTGGTCTGAAATACCATCGTGACTGTGCCCAGCCTTAGCTCTGAGGCAGACCTGCTACTCCTCTCCACCCCCTGACTCAGCCCCCACTGTGCCCTCATTTCCCAGGCGGCCTGTCTCTTTGCAGCTTCTCCTCCATAACCCAGGCCTCAAGACTCTCCTTATATGTAACATCTTAATATAGATGCAGGCCAGCAGATATGTATACACAGAGCAGAGACAAAGTCTTACTGCAGCCAGGGACTTCTGCTGTCAGTTGAAGGGGGCCAGAGCTCCCCACATCTTGTGGCCCAGGCTACCCGAAGAGTCTCTCGCTGGGATGGATAATTCACAGGCTCCAGGAAGCAAGATGTTTATGAGCACATTCTATGCTCCTCTGGAATATTGATCCATGAAGCCCGAGCCACCCAGAGACTGCTAAGTAGAGCAAAGTCTTCTGGATAAGGAGTTGCTGGGTTTACCTTTAAATCTCATGGGATTTAAAGGCTGTCCAGTCAGAAACCATCAGGCCTCTCCAAACCCAACCCACAACCCATACAGAAATACACACACATATACACAGAGTGAGAACAGAGTGAGATAGAGAGAAATAGAGACACAGAGGGAAGATGCTGGGGTGCAGCCCCTCCGTGGCCCAAGAGAGGAGTAGGTGGGGAGCCCAGGAACAAGCCTGGAAGAAGCCAGCCTGTCCGGCACATCCTTTGCACACTGACTGCTGCCCCCCAGATAAATCCTTGAAATTCACCATTTATCTTTTTATGGGCGTCCCTGGTGGCTCAGTGACGGATAAAGAATTCGCCTGCCAATGCAGGAGAACATGGGTTTGAGCTCTGATCCAGGAAGATCTCCTGGAGAAGGAAACAGCAACCCACTCCAG
Source organism: Neotragus moschatus (assembly GCA_006410615.1). Lineage (NCBI taxonomy): Eukaryota > Metazoa > Chordata > Mammalia > Artiodactyla > Bovidae > Neotragus > Neotragus moschatus. The sequence continues at coordinate 4,509 of SJYA01000790.1, read as the reverse complement.
TATTCTTGCCTAGGAAATCCCATGGACAGAAGAGCCTGGTGGGGTTGCAGAGAGCTGGACATGACTGTGCACGCACATACTTAGCTATCTGCTTAAAACCCTCTGCACTTGGTCACATCCTCTACTCTCAAGCCTCTGTGGACAGGAAGCCCTTACCCACAAGGGTCCCCAAAAGTTCTCAGTTCCCTGAACCTTTCACAGCTCAGTCATGTTTATAGGATGCTCCTCAACTGAAGAAAAAAAAAAAAAAGAGTTAAAGGTTACATTTAATGAGGATTTAAGTCCCTTTAACTTAATTAGTATTTATGTCCTAACAACCTAGTAGCCATTTAGGAAAAAATACACAATAATTGAAAGGAAAACATTTTTATTTCATTCTTCACCCTAATTACTTGCTAAAAGGATGCATCCACCTACAGGACACCAGGCTCCTCCCTGCCAAGAATCCCGTTGGGCCTGACACTCACAGCTTCTGTTTCACAATGAATCTGTGCTGGAGCTCTGCTGCCTTCACAGCAGACCCAGCTTCTGAAAGGCCTGGTAACACTGACGGGCATGTCTTGTGTGGTTTAGCACTGATCCTGCTGGGGTAGCAGCCCCACCAGCGTCTGACAGATCCCAGGTATTGATGGGCCACCCTCAGAGAGGTTTAAAAACGCCATGATTCCTGTGTGTTCCCTATGGCACCCTGGGGTGCCCTGGGGAGCACAGTTTGGGAAACATGGTCTTCCGATCTTAAGAAACTTTCTTGACCAAATGAGAAAACTTGTTCATGGCTCTCTCCTGAGACAGAGACAGAGAGAGAGTGTGTATGCACGCGTGTGTGTGTGTGTGTGTGTGTGTGTGAGTGTATGTGTGCAATTAAATCAATATTTCCAGAAACAGCCTGGGTTCCAGCCTCACCTCAGCTCCTCGCTATGTGACGCTTCAGCCAGCCGAGTCCCTTTCTGTTCCCAGGGTTTCCCTTTGCCAACCAGGAACCTCCATTTTTTTTTTTAGGTGACAATACAAAATATTTATTTTCAGCAAAAAAAAATAAATAATATGTAAACACATAATTGTAAATATTGTTGACAAGTAAATGTATCTCATGAAGATGAACAATACTTAGTATTTTAATATTAATAACACATAAACCAGTTCGGTTTTAAAAGTTCCAATCCCATGTACCCAATGAGGGATCTTCTTAATTCCTAAGACGAGTCTGGGAGAACTACGGGAGAGGTATTATTATGATCTTTTGGACCCTCCAACAGTCATTCGATATTGAGTGCCTCCAAAAGAGAGCCCGAGGGAACTCCGTTCCACGGGACTTTCTGGTAGACGCCTCTGGCCCCTAGTGAGAGCGCAGACAGGACCCTGCACCCCAGCTCTGACAACTCCGAGCTTCCTCCTGCTATCCTCCCAGCCTCCCAGCCCAGGCCTTCAATGATGCATAATTTATTCCACATGTTTGTGACGCCTGCCAGAGGCATCTGCCGTAAATGTTCCAATACTTCAACTGTAGATGAGTTTTCTTTTGAAATAATTGTCCCCGGGGTGGTGCGCTGAGCAGTAAGTTAACACCCGTCCATCCACTGACCTCCTCTTGGTGACTATTCCCCTTAAAACATTCATTAAGTGTCAGCGTCGCAGGCAGTGCCAGGCAGCGGTGGGCCAGGTACCCACACCCACCTTGGATAAACATTTGGGTGATGACAAGTCCCAAGAGGTAAACTCCTGGAATGAGTCCAGTGGGGTTTTTAGGTTCCCCTAGGGACAGATTTCGAGTAGACTTTCACCACCTACTGTGCCACCTCCCAGCTTGGCACATGCTCCCTGACACAGAAAGGTTACATGTTTTTCCTTCCTCACGGAAGCCTTCAGGTCTGACCCCACCTGAGTCATTCTCATGGCGCCATCTCACATACACACAGACACACACTCATAGGTGCTCACACCACAGCCCACCCTCCCCGCTCACATGAATGTTCTCAACAGCCCGGGAATTGTCAGAGTCCCCGATGACTCATGTATTCTTGCCTTAATGTCAGTGGTCAGAATTCTCATGCTTTCTGCCAAATTTTTATTTCTGGTCCCAACAGCCTCTCAACTTCCGAATACGAGGACTTGGCTTAAGTGGCTAGTAGGTCCCAAAGTGATGCTGACTTATGACTGGACCTCTGGGCCTGTCCTGTGCCACTTGGCCTTCAGACCTACCCTCCAATGTCCCCTTCCTCTGCTCGGTGTTGCTGGGTGCTGAGTCCTAGAAACCATATCTCCCGGAATAATCCATCTCCTGACCTGTGGTTGTGCTTGGCCAATAGAGGGCACTGGTGGTCGACTCAGAGGCAGGAGGGGGACATTGGCTGCCTCTACCTGTGTCTTCAGAAAGGGCTTCACCTCCTGCAAGGTGCTAGCACCCACAGGGTTTGGCCACCTCCGTCTTGGTCCTTCCAGCCCTAAGAGTGTGAGCAGTCCCCTCCTGTTGTTAATCTCTGTTCTGCCTCACCAGCCTCTGCTTGCCTCAATTTCCCCTATTCTAAAAGATCCATAGAATCAGAGCTACAGTTTTTCCAATAGTCACGTACAGATGTAAGAGTTAGACTGTAAAGAAGGTTGGGCACGGAAGAACTGATGCTGTTGAACTGTCGCGCTGGATAAGACTCTTGGGAGTCCCTTGGACAGGAGGAAATTAAGCCAGTCAATCCTAAGGACTAGTGCTGAAGCTGAAGCTCCAGTACTTTGGACCCTTGATGCAGAGCCAACTCATTGGAAAAGACCCTGATGCTGGGAAAGACTGAGGACGGGAGGAGAAGGGAGCAACCAAGGAGGAGATGGTTGGATGGAATTACTGACTCGATGGAGATGAGTTTGAGCAGACTCAAGGAGATAGTGAGGACAGGGAAGCCTGGCATGCTGCAGTTCATGGGGTTGCGAAAAGCCGGACATGACTTAGGGCCTGAACAACAACAGCTACACCTTTATAATTAGCTCCTGGGATTATTTTCTCTCTTTTGAACTATGCAGCAGGCCTTCTGCTTTCTGATGGCATTCTCACTAGTAGGAAGTTTATTATAGGAAAGGAGGTGGGGCTGGGATGAGAAAGGTCAGGGGTGGGAGACAGAGACCAGGACCGCCCCCCAGTCCCAGCAGCCACAGTATCTCGCCAGCTTTCTCAAGTTAGAGCTTTATCATCTCGTGTGAACAGAGAAAAATCTTGCCCGGGAGAGAAACTTGAGGAAAACTGCAAATCTGTCCAGAATAGACTATTTCAGAAAAAGTCCAATAATCCAAGAGAAAAAAAAAAAAAATGAAGCAAGCTTATTCTTTCATGAGAAGTTCCAGCCTCATATTCTTCCTGGGAAACACAATATATCTCTGAGTTTATAGTCATGAATCCTCTCCAGTGTTGGTTGAACTTCTTGCTGGAAACGGAGCTAATTCGACTCACTGTTGTCCTCAGTGGAAATATGGCATCAGTCCAGCAAAGCTGGCACAAAACCATAGAGGAAAAGCAGGGTCTCTGGTAGTCTGGTACCCGTATTTCCAACCACACCTCATTCCTTCCTGCCTTTACAATAAGGAAGAAGAACCTCAAGCATGATTCTTCCAGAGTGTCTGAGAATCTGTTGAGAGCCAACATTCTAAAGGCAGAAGAGCACAAGAATCCAAAGCATTGTTCTTTTATTCTCATTATTCCAGGCGCCGGGTCGAAAAAGGTCCTGTACAATGAGGTATCAGTTCACATCAATCAGAATGGCCATCATCAAAAAAAAAAAATCTACAAACAATAAATGCTGAGAGGGTGTGGAGAGAAGGGAACCCTCCTATGCTGTTGGTGAGAATGTTAATTGATACAGCCACTATGTAGAACAGTATTATGGTGGTTCCTTAAAAAAACTAAAAATAGAACTACTGTCAGTGAAGTCACTCAGTCATCTCTGACCCTTTGTGACCCCATGGACTGTAGCCTACCAGGCTCCTCCATCCGGCCATGGGACTCTNTGAGAATGTTAATTGATACAGCCACTATGTAGAACAGTATTATGGTGGTTCCTTAAAAAAACTAAAAATAGAACTACTGTCAGTGAAGTCACTCAGTCATCTCTGACCCTTTGTGACCCCATGGACTGTAGCCTACCAGGCTCCTCCATCCGGCCATGGGACTCTCCAGGCAAGAGTACTGGAGTGGGCTGCCATTTCCTTCTGCAGGGGATCTTCCTGACCTAGGGATAGATCCTGGGTCTCCTGCATTGCAGGCAGACGCTTCTGCTGTCGAGCCACCAGGGAGCTACTGCATGGCTCAGCAGTCCCACTCCTGGGCGTGTACTCTGAGAAAAGCGTAATCCAAAAAGACACATGCACCCCAGTGCTCGCTTTAGCGCTATTTGCAATAGCTAGGATGTGGAAGTGACTTGAATGTCGATCAACAGATGGAAGCATAGCGAAGATGTGGTCTGTATACACAAGGGGATATTACTCAACCATTGAAAGGGACAAAATTGGGTCCTTTGTAGAGATGTGGAT
>SJYA01000789.1:0-20539 GCA_006410615.1 Neotragus moschatus | reverse complement strand
TTTTTTTTTTTTTGATGTGAACTATTTTTAAAGTTGTATTAAGTTTGTGACAATATTGCTTCTGTTCTATGTTTTGATTTTTGCCCATGAGGCCTATGGGATCTTAAGTCCCCAACCAAGGATTGAACCTGCACCCCCTGCAATGGAAGGTGAAATCTTAACCACTGGACCACCAGGGATGTCCCATACAGGTACTTTAAAATAATTATAATAATATGCTAAGGAAGAATCTAATACAAAAGAGAAAATTGGAAATGTCCACGGAGAGACAGAAACACGAGAGTGTAACATGGAAATACTAGAGCAAAAATATTTTATCAGATATGAAAAAGGTCTTCATTAGAGTGTCTTAACAGGTGATTGAATGCAACTGAGGAAAGACTCAAAAAACTTGCATATAAGTCAATGAATACTACCCAAACTAAGATACAAACAATAAAGAAGAAAATAGAATCTGTTGATCAAGGGCTACAGGCAGTATCAAAGAAGGTATCATATATGTAACTGAAGCCCCAGAGGAGTAAGAGAAACAGGATAGAAGGAATATCTCCATGGATTATGATTAAGAACTTTCCAAAATTAATCAAAAATAACAAAACAGATCTAAGAACTCCAAGGAAGCTCAAGCAAACAGGTCAAAAAATAAAAATAAAACCTCACACACTTAGACACATCTTAATGAAACTTCTGAAAAGCAAAGATAGAAAGAAAGAACCCTTTAAGTTGGAGTGGTAGTGTGTGCATGCTTCAGTCATGTCCAACTCTTTGCAACCCTATGGACTGTAGTCCACCAGGCTCCTTTGTCCATGGAGATTCTCCAGGCAAGAATACTGGAGCCGGTTGCCATGCCCTCCTCCAGGGGATCTTCCTGACCCAGGGATTGAACCCATGTATCCTATGGCTCGTGCACTGCAGGCTGATTCTTTACTGCTGAGCCACCAGGGAAGAACACTGGAGTGGCAGGGGTGGGAGGAATGAGGAAAGGGGGTATTAGGCACAAAGGAACAAAGGTGAGATTTATAGACAGTTTCTTGGCAGAAACTATGCAAGCCATAAGAGAAGAGAGTGGCAACTTTAAAGTATGGGGGAAGAAACGGCCAACCCAGAATACTAAACAGAAAGAAAGTGGCTTTCAAAAATGAGACAAAATAAAAACTATTTCAGCAAGCAAAAGCTGAGAGAATTCACTGCCAACAGATCTGCACAACCAGAAATGTGAAAGGAGGTTCTTTAGTTAAAAATCTAGGTATACAGATCTTTCATGTGAGTGCCAGAAATAGTAAAAAATAATGGTAAATGTAAAGACATTTTTCTTATTTTTTTATCTTTTTAAAAGGTAATTCACTGTCTAAAATATCGTTCTCAATGGGGGCAAAATTGTCTCCAAGGGGACAAAATTGGTTCTTTGGAAGCCAAAAACTATCTTAGTTATTACAGTTATTTTTAAGGCCTCCAGAAGGCCAAAGAACACAAACTAATGTATAGTACATCTGCAGTATTTTAACCGTGAAGAGGAAATTCAAGAAAAAAATAATGTCTACAAAGTGCCTTAGGAAAGAAACAATGGGGAAAAAAAGTTTGAGAAACATTGGCATGGAACAAAACCAGTTACAACATATTGTGGTGTTCACAATAGACACTGAAGTGAAATGCATGTGGCAGTAGGCACAAAACACAGGAAGGAGGAAACTGAGGGAGGGAACGGAGGTGTGCTGCTGTAAGGTTCTTATGCGCGTACATATTATTTGAAAGAAAAATATGATACATTAATGATGCATTTTATAAACCCTGGAGCAACCACTAAGTTTTTTAAATGGCTGATACTGGAGATAAAATGAAATTATAAGATTTCAAAAGAGGGCATGAGGAGGAAAAACAGGAACAAAGAACAGACAGAATAAGTAGAAACAAATAGTGATATGGTAGATTTAAAATACAAATACATAAATGATTACATTAAGTATAAATGTATGAGAAGCCCACATGAAATATAAGAGCATTTATAGAATGAAAGCAAAGGAATGGAAAAAGACATGCCACGCCAATACTGATGAAAAGAAGGCTGAGCTATAAAAGGGATGATCAAATAATCATACAGTGATCATCAAGAAGACCAAATAATCCTGAACATTGATACACACACTAAAATACTATGTCAAATGCGTACATCAAAAAACATGCAATAAAAACTGAGAACTAAGGATTTCCCTGGCGGTTCAGTGGTTAAGCCTTCATTTTTCAATGCAGGGGCTGCAGATTCAATCTTTGGTCAGGGAACTAAGATTCCTTGTGCCTCTCAGCCAAAACAAAACAAAACACAGAAGCAATATTGTAACAAATTCCAGAATGACTTGAAAATGGTCCATAACAACAAAAACTGAAGGAAAAACAACGGATAGACGAACTAGAAGGATAAATACATATATCTTCCTGTGTAAATAAGGGACTTCAACACTTCTCTTTAGCAGTTGACAGGGCAAGTACCAAAAAAAGCAATAAGGATACAACAGTCACTTCAAACCAACGTGACCAAATTGATATCTATATAACACACCATCAAAAAACAACAACAACAAAAAAAAACACATTCTTCGTAATACATCGTCACCGAGAACCATATTTTGAATCACAAAGCAAATCTAACAATTTTTTTTTTAATGGAATAGTAAAAATGTTTTACTATGGACACAACTAAGTTAAACAGCAGAAAGATGTCTGGAAAAATCCCCAAATATTTGGAAATTAAATAATATCTTTCTACGTAACCCAGGGGTCAAAGAAGAAATCACAAAGGAAATGAGAAAATATTTTTGACTGAGTGAAAATTAAAACACACATATCAAAATTTGTGGGATGCCATTACACTTAGAATGCCAGTAATACTGAGAAATGTATAGCACTGAATATTTGGTACTATAATAAAATAAGAAAGTTCTTTTTAAGTTCATCTAGAATTGTTCTTATTGAAGCATAGCTGATTTACATTGTTGTTTTAGTTTCAGGGGTACAGCAAAGTGATTCACATATGCGTGTGTGTGTGTATACACGTGCGTGCTAAGTCGCTTCAGTTGTGTCCGACTCTTTGTGACCCTGTGGGTTGTAGGCAGCCAGGCTCCTCTGTCCATGAGATTCTCCAGGCAACAGTACTGGAGTGAGTTGCCATTTCCTTCTCCAGGGGATCTTCCTGACCCAGAGATCGAACTCGCGTCTCTTATGTCTCTGCATTGGCAGGTGGGTTCTTTACCACTAGAGCCACCCGGGAAGCCCAGCACTGTTCATAACACCCCCCAAACTGGGAACTACCCAGATGGCCCTAAGCAAGAGAATGGATAAATATGTTCTCACACATTTGCCCCAAAGAATATTATACAGCAAGAAGAATGGACAAAATATAAGAGCACACAACCTCATGGACAACACACACCCTCTGAACAAAAGAAGACAGGTACACAAAAATTATTATACAGTACAACTCCATTTCTTTAAGGTTCAGAAGCAAAATAACTGTGTTAAATACAGATGGTTATTAGCCCGAGGAAGGCAGCGACTACAAGGGAAATGGGTGAGGGTGGAGGGACTTCAGGTGTTGATACGGTAAGTTCCCTACATACCAACGAGTTCTGTTCCGAGAGCACTTTTCCTAAGTCCAAAAATTTAGCCTAGGGACCCAGCTAACACAGTCAGCTATAGAGTGCTGCACTGTAATAGGTTTATAATACTTTTCACACAAATAGCCCATAAAAATCAGACACAAAAAGTAAAGAAAACATTTTTAATCTCAAGGTACAATATCTTGAAAAGTACAATAGTCCAGCACAACAGCTGGCACACAGGGGCTGGCGTCAAGTGACCAGGCAAGAAGAGTCACCGACTGGAGGAGGGAGAGGAGCAGGGAGATGGTGGAGCTGAAGGATGGTCAGCAACAGGAGATGGAGGGCAAGCTGCCAGTTCCCTCGCGCCTGATGTCAGTGGACACGTGGAAGCGCATTCGCATGCTTGAGAGTCTGCATCTTGAAGGTTCATATGTGGGGGGCTAATTTATAATGTTCTTCCTTGATCTGGGTAATGGGTCTAACGATGTGTTCAGTTTTCAAAAATTCAGAGAGTGTATACTTCTTTGTGCATACCTTTCTGTCCATATATCATGCTTTGGTTTTGAAATGGCTCAAGACACCACATGCCCATAACCCACAGGCCAACAGACTCCCTGAAGGGCATCTTACCCGTTCTCTTGCCTTCAAGCCAGAAAGCAAGTAACCCACGTCAGGCAGCATCATTCAGGCTCAGACTGTCCAGCAGCCCTGAAAGGGGAGCTGTCGTCTGAGGGCAGCTCAGAAGGGCAAACAAAGACAAGGCTTCCGGACCAAAGAGGCCAGCCCGAGACCAAGGTCAGCATTCGGCAGGGTTCCTGAGGCGGGGACCTAGGCCATGTGATGGCTGCACCATCCTCAGATCATCAGACTGGGGCAGGAGATGGGTATCGGGGGGACGGGGGAAGGGGGTAGCCATGCTAGCCGGAGGGGTAACTTACTGCTCTCAGCTCCTGCCAAGCCCACATCATCTGACGCAGCGGCAGGGGGGGCACCCTCCTTCCTGGTCGGACAAAAAGTGGTCAGGCTTTCCCTGCCCCTTGAGGTGGACTAAAGGCACACAGGTTCAGGTACCCCGAGCAGGACCGTGGGCCGGTGCAGGGACTCCGGAAAGAATGCTCTGAGTCTTTCATTAAAGTTCACCACCGCTGACTCTCTGGAAGTCAGCCTAGAATTTCCTACTACAGAAGCAGCCAGGCAGCCAGCGAAAGCCTCTCCCAGCTGAAACCCAGAGATGCGGCCAGCATAGTTTTGCCTCCTGAATTGCCAGCGTTCTCTCCCGTACCTCGGCCTGGAGATTATGTGGTTGATAAAAGGTCAGGAGAGCACGGGGAGGGATATTCGCATGGTGGGGACCATGGGTCAAGCCCTAAATTAAGTGCTTGACAGCATCTCATTTCATGCTCACAAAACCTTACAAGGTGAGTTAAAAATCAGGCTTAAGATTGGATTCAGAGGTGCAAAACGGTTGAAGGTGTTGGGGTCCTTCCAGTCACCTTCTGTTTGGTTTAAATGGTGGCTCAATGCAAGACACCCAAGTACAATCCCTGGGTTGGGACGATCCCCCAGAGAAGGGAATGGCAATCCACTCCAGTATTCTTGCCTGGAGAATCCCATGGACAGAGGAGCCTGGTGGGCTACCGTCCAAGGGGTCGCAAAGAGTCAGACACGACCAAATGACTAACACTTGCACTTTTCAGACATAGTTGATATTGATTTTTAACTGGTGTTGATGGGTTTCTTTCCTCAGGACTCCAAGCACATGGCCCTTCTCTCCTGTGGGTTCAGACGCGTCTATGAGAAAGGACCCTCCCTACCAGTCACAGGATGACAGGTTCCCCAGGACTCTCTCTCAACCTGCCTTCTCATCGTTGGCCTGAACCCAGCCCTGTGTGCGGGACCCCAGGTTGGGAAGAACAGTTGGATCATCACCCTTCTGCCAAAGCCAATAGCAGGAGCCAGGCCGCTGACCCCTTTGCCAGGCACAGGCCGGCAGACACCGTGGCTGGCTCCTACGATCAACAACTTGAGTCTGGAAGACTCTGAGTTCTTAGCCCTCCCAGGGAGGCCAAAGAAAGGGCCCCTTCTGGAAAGAAAATTTTGCTTATATGAGGGAAATCCAGAAAGTCCAGTAAAAAGGGGCTGGGCTCACATGGCTGAGAAAGTGGGGCTTGGCTGCAGTCCTGACATTAGGAGACAACACAGATACAGGCCAACGGGATGGGAGCTGCCCAGAAGTTCTGCAGGAAAAAAGGATTCCTTGCAATCAGAGAGCCCGGAGTCTTTAATGCTCTCCTGAGCCACTTCTGTCAAGTGTGTCCCTCTCCTTTTCTAAGTCCTCTCATTTAAAAGGTTTCCAAGTAAAGAGCAGTCTACGGAGTGAAGGAAGCTGTGGGGCCAGGACGGCAGGATGCAGGGCTAGAGACGGAGTGGGCAGAGCTGACGCTGTCCATCACAGGCACATAGCAGACGTGTTCAGAGGGACAAATGGGACCAGAGACCCAGGAAGACCCAGGACCAGATGTGCAGGGCATCCATTCCAGGGGCAGCCAGAGAGGGGAGGAGCAAGTGGCAGGTGGAAAAGTCAGGAACGGGATTTCCCTAGTGGTCCAGTGGTTAAGACCCCACCTTCCAATGCAGGGGACTCAGCTTCCCTCCCTGGTCAGGGCACTAAGATCCCACAGGCCACACAGCAACTAAGCCCACGTACCGTACCATAACTAGAGCGTCTAAGCGCTGCAGCAAAGCATCACGCGTGACATAAGGATGACCCCACGTGCTGCAGCTAAGACTCAACGCAGCAGCTAAGCCTGCGCACTGCGGCAAGGGACGCCAGTGCAACGCAACCAAGAGCCAAAGCGCGGCCGTGAAGACCCAGCTGCCGCTGCTGCTGCCGCTGCTAAGTCGCTTCAGTCGTGTCCGACTCTGTGCGACCCCATAGACGACAGCCCACCAGGCTCCCCCATCCCTGGGATTCTCCAGGCAAGAACATTGGAGTGGGTTAGACCCAGCGCAGCCAAACTAAAGTAAAATAATTTTATAAAAGGAAAGTCAGGAAGACAAGAAGTCAAAGCTGAGAAAGTTAAGTTGAAGCAAGAAAAACAAGGCAGGAAGAAACTGAGCTTCCAGAAACCACAGCCTCGACAGGATCATCTTCAGAATCCAGGAGAAATACCAGAGGCATGTTCGGACCCTCGCCTTCCTACTGCTTTGTGCATGTCCTTCAGGGGTGGGGGAGGGGTGGCCTTCGATTAGCAGCCATGCCGCCCCACGCATGCGTGATGAGACCCCAATTTGTTTACATGACCTACTAGGTCCTAAGTGATCTGGTCGAAGCCCCTGACCCACTTGGAACAAATCCAATTTCGTTTTCTCCTGCTGTTCCCCTTTTTCTCGGCTCCAGCGCATGAGTCCTTACTGTCCCTCAAACGCACGGCACCAGCTCGCACCTCAGGACCTTTGCTGTGGCTGGAACCCCATCTTCACACTTTCACATTTATGTCACGACTTCTGTTTCTTCTCCAGCGTCACCTCCTTAGAAAGGCCTCCTGGGTCCAGCCCACCCCAAAGGGCACCTGACCTCTGCCCTTGCTACACTTCTCTTCATAACACTTGACATGACTTAAGACGGTTGTCTAAACTGATTCATGTTTTTGTCCAGCTCCGCTGATAGACTGTGCTTCCTGGCTCACTGTTAAAGAATCCGCCTGCCAATGCAGGAGACGGAGGAGACATGGGTTCGATCCTTCAGCTGGGAGAATCCCCTGGAGGAGGAAATGGCAACCCACTCCAGCATTTTTGCCTAGAGAATCCCATGGACAGAGGAGGCTGGCGAGCTATAGTCCACGGCATCACAAAGAGTCAGAAATGACAAGCATGCACACACACACTGCTAGAATGCAAGGGCAGACTTTTCCGGTCCTATTCACCATTGTTCCCTTAGTGCCTAGAATGAGTCTGGCATGTGGCTTAACAAGCGTTTGTTTAACGGATGCTAAGTCCTGACAGTAACCCCATGAGGTAGTTACTTGGCCCGTCCCTCTTCTTTGCAAGCACAGCTCAGAGAAATTGAATAACTTGTGTAAGGTCACCCAGCTAACGAGAAAAGAATCCAGCACCAACTCAGAGCAGCCTGATTTCAAGCCTGTACTTTAACCCTGACATGTATTTCTTGGGTAACGCGGTAGAGGATAATGCAGACTTGAGCCTCCCAGTTTACAAAGTATTATGATTTATTTTCTAATATTTTACTAAAATTGTGAAAGGGACTCTAAGGATCAGCTAAAGCGGAATTCTCCACTCAATAGTTTATAAAACTCATTCACATTAAAANAACTCAGAGCAGCCTGATTTCAAGCCTGTACTTTAACCCTGACATGTATTTCTTGGGTAACGCGGTAGAGGATAATGCAGACTTGAGCCTCCCAGTTTACAAAGTATTATGATTTATTTTCTAATATTTTACTAAAATTGTGAAAGGGACTCTAAGGATCAGCTAAAGCGGAATTCTCCACTCAATAGTTTATAAAACTCATTCACATTAAAAAAGGCAATAACGGCCTCTGTTCCAATTTTCATTTGTAAAGAAGCAATCCATAAAATAATTATTTAGACGTTTTCTGTTTATTAATGAGCAGCCTGAGAGCTTCCAAGAACATGTCCCACGGTGACTAGAGACACATGTTCAGGCTTTGGCCCCCAGCCATTTATCACCTAGCAGTTCTGGCTATTTTACACTGTTTTCATTTTCATTCTTATATATATATATATATTTTAACCACAACCAATCTTGAAAGAAAGATGGAAACCTAAGGAACACTGAAATATAGTGAAATATACTGTGTTAATGCAGAGCATAAAAACAGCAAGAAAGAATTCAATACGTTTGATATTCACACAGATTCATAAATTGCATACAACTGATCAAGATTACTATGTGATATATAAAGATATGGGCTTCCCTGGTGGCTCAGTGGTAAAGAATCTGCCTGTTAATGCAGGAGACATGAATTCAACCCCTGAGTCAGGAAGATCCCCTGGAGAATGAAACGGTAACCCACTCCAATATTCTTGCCTGAGAAATCCCAAGGAAAGAGGAGCCTGGCAGGCTACAGTCCATGGGATCACAAATAGTCGGACACGACTGAGAGACTAATAACAACACATAAAGATATGCTCATTACCAAAAGGAATGGAACTAAAGGAAGGAGAGCTATTTAAAGGAAGCAGAGGTATTTTATCCCATTTTACCCTGTTGGCTTTTCATCTACTGAGTTAGATTGTCAGATGGCATGGCCAAGATGACGGAGTAGGAAGATTCTGTGTTCACCCATTCCCACGAGCACAACAAAATTACAACAGTTCACAGAGCAGCTACTGATGAGAAAGANTAACAGCCCTCAACCATTTGAGACTCGTCAGACCTATCAAATTCTAGAAAGTTCTTTCAGAAAGCTAATCACCTCTGTTCTGTACAAGCTGCACAAATTTCCAAGGCAACTGGGCAGCACTTTGGGGGCAGCATTAAAAGGGTGGGATTTAGAACCCAGTCTCTCCTCCCTTCCAATCATTCTGGGTAAGCCATAAAAAGTCCACATATCCTCTCAGACCAGTCAGTTTATTCTTTATATGATTTATCAGGTCTCCCCTCCTCTTGTTCGGCACTGTGGCTTCTGGGGCATGACCCAAGGATCTGCTGCACCCAGATCCTTCTTGAGGCAAATCGGAGGGATGGTAATAAAATAAGAACTCTACACACCCTTCTCCCCCAAGAGCAGAAAGGGGGAGACCACAGAGCTGATGACCCCAAGATGCAAGTCACAGGACGTCTGTCTGTATTATCTGCTGCCCCACGGCCACCACTGCCCTCCCTCACCCAGGAGCTGGTTCTCCACCCGTAAGGCACAGAGCAGTGGGGGGAAGTAGTCTAGAATAGCCCTCTGTTTGGCCAATAGACCTCCAGGGGCCAAGAAAGTCTGCAGAAATCTTTCGGGTCCTCCCAAGGGTCCCCTCCCACATCTTACCTGATGAGGTCAATGGGTTGAAACTTATAAAACACCCCGTAGCGCGCCCATTCTTGATACAGCAGCTAAACGAGAAAAACAGGGAACCAGGTTAGAGGTGAAGTGGGCAACTAGTCACCTTTTTTATCCAGCTTAGCAAGTCAAAATTAGACACTTGCCAAGGCATGGTGGCACTAGTGGTAAAGAACCTGCCTGCCAATGCAGGAGACATAAGTGATGTGGGTTTGATCCCTGGGTCGGGAAGATCCCCTGGAGGAGGGCATGGCAACCCACTCCAGTATTCTTGCCTGGAGAATCCCATGGATAGAGGAACCTAGCAGGCTACAGTCCATGAGGTCACAAAGAGTCAGACATGATAGAAGCAACTTAGCATGCATACATGTATATAGTAGAGGGAACTCTACTCAATACTCTGTAATGACCTAGATGGGAAAAGAACCTAAAAAAGAGTGGACATGTGTTTACGTATAACTGACTCGCTTTGCTGTACACCTGAAACTAACACAGCATTGCAAATCAACCATACTCAGATTAAAATTAATTTTAAAACAAAGTAATTATTGATAAAGTGAAGTCACTCAGTCATGTCTGACTCTTTGAGACCCCATGGAGTGTAGCCTACCAGGCTTCTCCATCCATGGCATTTTCCAGGCAAGAATACTGGAGTAGGTTGCCATTTCCTTCTCCAAGGGGTCTTCCCGACCCAGGGATTGAACCCAGATCTCCCGTGTTGCAGGCAGACACTCTACCCTCTGAGCCGCCAGGGAGTGTAAAAAAGGACAGCAAGAGAAGGACTCTCTAAGGAGGTGACACTTGGGTGGAGACCTAGGAGGTGGGGGTGTGTTTCACCTAGGAGGACATGCCTACTGTGCCAAGGCCTTAAGGGAAGTGATGTGACGTGTCCTCACAGGAAGGCCAGGCTGAGCGAGGGGACAGTCTTGGGAGATAATGCTATTTCCCACTTCCTAGTCTTCTGCATCGCATCTTCTCACACATCGCACAGAACTCACGCAATTCTAGCAAGGAGAAGTGACTCTAATCAGGTATTCTGGATAGATGGCTGAACATGAGCCCTACAGGAAGTCTTCAAAGACACCATATTAAAACTGAAATAAGAATTGGCATTCCTACTCAGCAGCTATAGACTTTTTATTGTCACAGCGTCCCCCAACAACTTCAAAAAAGAACCAGAAATTGCATGGACCCTGATGGTGCAAACTGCATCTGTAGTCCCACCTTCTACAGAGCAGGACATCCCAACACAAAGGGGGCGACATGGTGCCCAGTGGGCAGGCGAAGATCTGAATCCATGAAGCCTGATGCTTTGTTCCACGCAAGTGGCTCCAAACCTGCTCATACTGTTATTGCTATATCTCTTCCTCCTTGTCATCCTGGTGCTTCTACTGCCCTGGGTTTTTATTCCCTCTCCCCAGTGCCAATGCTGGGCTCAGCAGCACCTGGCTGCCACAGTGACATCACTGGGGGCCCACGGGGAGGCCAGCTTGCGTCAAGAGATACGGGCAAGGCCTCCCGAGAGAAGAGTGGGACGTCAGTGCTCCCTCCGAGGCCCTGACCTCCAGGGCACATTCCTCTCCAAGTCACCAAGTCTAACCCTTAAACCTGAGAACATCTGTCTGCACTGCCCTGAAGGGGAAAACTGAAAATGCTCCAGGAAGCCAGTGTGGCCCGCATGGCTCCGGTCCAAACTGAGAGCCAGGCTCCCAGGACTTGCCCCTGGCTGGCTCCCAGACCTGCTGGATGAAATCTCCAGGAGTCCTTTCTTAAGGCTGCCTCCATCGCTGGTGGATACAGAGGAAATTGAGCCAAGAGAGCTGCCCATGCTCCATGGAGATGGGCCAGACACAGCAGAGGATATCAGCACACAGGCCCCGCCGAAGCGGGAGCTCCAAGCTTCAGACCTGGGAGGCGGTGTGACAGGGATGCCTGGATGCCCACATAGCTCTGCCTGGCAGGCTCACAAGGCCACCGGGCAGGCGACGCAGGAGCTGGGTGGCAGACGCTATAGACTGTTGGCTATCTTTACAAACGTTTAACCACACAGTTTCAAACCGGGTAGGTCATGCCCTGGTTACAGGGTCCCAGCACAGACCAGCGGTCAGGGTGCAGGGAGGCAGGCCAGAGTCTTTGCCCCACAGGGATAAGCATGTCAGTCAAGTTCAGGACAATCATGGTAACTTGCAACAGAACCTCCTAATAAGCTCCTAGCTTATTAGATCTTATTAAATCCGCTCTTTCCCTTAGTTACATCATGTCCTCTTCACCAACTGATCAAGCCTGCAAATAAAGCCAGAGGGTCTACAGCTCCTCGGTGGACAGAGCCTTATTTTGGAGGCCCCGGATGTCATTCCAAGCACATGAGTCTGATCCCAAAACTTTACTACAGGAAGAAACAAGCCACGGGGACCAACCCACTGATGGATCAGAGCACCCAGAGGCCAGGTCGATCCCCGAGGGTCACAACCAAGAGTGGGTCAGTATAAGTGTTTCATGAGACTATAAAGGACCCAGCTGGTAAAGCCATCTTCAAGGCCAGAGGATGGCAGGATGCGTGAGACCCAGGACCCTCACCGAGGTCCCAAGCTCCTCAGTTGGACCTGTGGCAGACACAGCGATGCCAGCTGCAGCCAGCTGAGAGGCACTCATGAGACGGGAGGACTAGAATGGGAGAGGATGGAATTCTACCCCCTGGATCCTGCAATGGCCTATTTGAGTTTTTGGCAGGCCACTTCTCCATTAACTCAACGGGACTTGTGCAAGATGGGAAAACTAGATCTTAAGAGAAACTGAGAAGAAACGTAGCCTTCCCGTCAGAAAGCAAGATGGACTCTCGTGGGTCACTTTTTAACCATCCACCGGAGAAGACAGTCCTCTGAAAAAGCTGGAAGATCTAGGACCGAGGGTGTAAAAGCTGCTAAAGGAGGTCATCTTCTAAAGTTGTACCCAGGATTCCCTGTAAGTGGGCAGGGAAGCCGTGGGACGTGGGCGGGGCTCGAGCCTCCCTCAAAAGACAGAAACAGTCCCTTCTCTGCGATGCTGAGAAAAGCAGGTGAGTCTGGCAGATGTGGACTGAGGGCTGCAGACCCTGCAGCCTGGCCTTCTCGAAAGGTGGGAAACCCCTGGTCTCCAGAGGGAGGGAACCTCTCACAAATCAGCCTCCAGGAGGAGCTGAGTCATAGAGGCTGCAGGCTGCACTAGGCAGAGAGGGGTGGGGGTGGGAGAGAGAGCTTTCCACCTAAGAGGCAGATCACTGGAACAGCCACAGATTTCAGGGAAGAGGGCAGGCGAACCCCGGGTACTAGCAGGGTGGCTGGATCACCACTAAAGTCCCCCAGAGGAGTGATCTCCCATCGGTTCTCAACCATTCTGCACCTCCTCTAACACCAAATACAAAGGTTCTCCCTGTACCTAACCAAAATCCTTCCCACAGCCCTCCTGAAGAACGCTGCTGCTGCTGCTAAGTCGCTTCAGTCGTGTCCGACTCTGTGCGACCCCAGAGACAGCAGCCCACCAGGTTCCCCCGTCCCTGGAATTCTCCAGGCAAGAACACTGGAGTGAGTTGCCATTTCCTTCTCCAATGTATGAAAGTGAAAAATGAAAGTGAAGTCGCTCAGCCGTGTTTGACTCCTAGTGACCCCATGGACTGCAGCCTACCCGGCTCCTCTGTCCATGGGATTTGCCAGGCAAGAGTATCGGAGTGGGTTGCCATTGCCTTCTCCAGAAGAACACTAGACTATTACAACGTGACAAATACAAATAAACATGCTACACATATTCAGAGGTTTCAGCTTTTTCTTTTAAGATACCTCTGAAGGCTCCAGGAGCAAAGCCAGCCCTGCAGTGAGAGGTTCCCCCTGCCACACATGAGAAGTCATGTCCATCTGACTGCAAAACCGGCTAGGATTTGAACACCAGAGTCAGTCTTAATAGAACAATCATTTAATGCAGAGTCCCCAGCCTTCAGGACCTAATGCCTGAGGATCTGGGGTGGAGCTGACTTAATAGTAATACTTTGACCACCTGATAGAAAGAGCCGACTCACTGGAAAAGACCCTGATGCTGGGAAAGGTTGAAGGCAAAAGGAGAAGAGGGCAGCAGAGGATGAGACGGTTAGAGAGCATCACCGACTCAGTGAACATGAACTTGAGCAAACTCCGGGAGAAAGTGGAGGACAGGGAAGCCCGCCACGCTGCAGTCCATGGGGTGGCAAAGAGTCAGACGCGACTTAGCGACTGAGCAACAACAAGGTGCACAAAAAATGTGAAGCGCTTAATCCTGAAGCCATATCCTCACCTAATCCGTGGAAAAATTGTCTTCCATGAAAACTGGTCCCTGGTGCCAAAAAAGGTCAGGGATCACTGAATCAGTAGACATGAGAACCAGTCTCCTGGCCTTGCGAGTATCCATTTCCCAATCCAAATGGACAGAAAAAAAATTTTCAGTCTCATTCATGATCCTCTTACCTCCCATCATAGCAACTTTTATTTCCCTAACCATGACCCAGGCAGAGGAAAAGAAGGAAGCCAGGACTGGCTGGCGAACCTGAGGAAAAGTCACAAGAAATGGGGTCTTTGGGGCCTCTCTGGTGTCTCAGTGGTAAAGAATCCACCTGCCAATGCAGGGGACACTGACCCAGGAAGATCCCACATGTCACGGAGCACCTGAGCCTGCAAGCTGCAACTGCTGAAGCCCAAACGCTCTAGAGCTCCACAAGAGAAGTCCCAGCAATGAGAAGCCCGCCACACCCCACCAGAGAGCAGCTCCCGAGCAGCTGCAGCGAGAGCAAAGCCCGCACGGCAACGAAGACCCAGCGCAGACAAAGAAATAAATTATTTTGAAACAAAAGAAAAGAAATGGGCTCTTTGCCTTCCAGAGACACTTGCCCATCCTCACGGAGCATCGCTTGACATCAGGGTCGGGAATTAGCCACTGAGATGCAGTTCTGCCCTGGAGGTCTGTCCCTGCCTGCCAGGTTCCATCCACTTCCCCGGCTGGGATGTGCACTGCTCTAAGTAAAACAATTCCTGGGGGACAACTTTCCGTTATGGGGTTTTACTGTTAACAATAATATAATATCATTCCAGACAAAGGCACATAGATTTTGGATAGCCTACACGTTGCTTCTCTCTCCCTCTGTGAGGATAACAGGGGACTGGCTGATTTCTCCCAGGAGTTCTGTGTGTTCCTGGTCTCTGGAATGTTCCTATAAAATACCCTACCTTGACGGGCTGGGGGTCACCACCCACCCAGCAAGAGGTCTCTCAGGTGGGCCGTGGAGTGGTGATCACCCTTTAAAGGGGAGGAACATGAGATGAAAAAATAGGAGGGCAGAAAATGGCCAAGACCAGTGAGGTGACATCTGGGGAGAAAGGCTTCTCTTTGCCTTTAAATCTGATCCGGGACTTTTCAGGAAATTAAACCCCGAGACTATGAGCATCAGATAGAAAACAGATGAGGTTAAAACATCGAAAAACTACAGCATATTCCCTGGGCAGGCAGAAAGAGGGACATGTGTAAGCAATCATGGCCGTATTTCTGGAAAAGACCTTTTTATGTTTTTAATACTTAACACTTCATAACAGGGACTAATAGGCAGGATAAAAAGAAGGCTGCTCAAAAGCAACTTGGGGGATGAATGGTTTTCCAGACAACAGAGCGGGGCAGGGAGGGTCTATTCCTCATCACGCCCACCCTCGCCCACCCTCCTCTACTCACCAGAGTCACTTAAGCCTGGGAACCTGGTTGGAGAATGGCATGAGGGGGGCAGTCAGATGGACAACTCTGCTGAACAGGCTGAGGGATGCTTAGAGCATCATCCCTGGAGAAGAGAGTGGTACCCAGGCTCCCAGGGTACCAGCACATAGAGGACAGCTGGGGACAGAGCTGTCCAGGCAGGAGTTGTGCCTGACATAGGAGAGATTCTCCAATGGGATCCTTTTCCCTCCGCTAAATATAACCTTTCATTCCCAGCTGCCTGGAATACACNGCTCTGCTGAACAGGCTGAGGGATGCTTAGAGCATCATCCCTGGAGAAGAGAGTGGTACCCAGGCTCCCAGGGTACCAGCACACAGAGGACAGCTGGGGACAGAGCTGTCCAGGCAGGAGTTGTGCCTGACATAGGAGAGATTCTCCAATGGGATCCTTTTCCCTCCGCTAAATATAACCTTTCATTCCCAGCTGCCTGGAATACACAGTTTCTCATCTATAATTTGGGGGTCACTGTACCCCATCTGTCTACCTAGAGAATAAGAATAATAACTTAAAGATGACCCTCCCCAAACAAGACACAATGGCACGGATACAGCTACATGCTTAGCAGGAACACGGGATTTGAGGTCACAGGGGTTTTAGCCCCGTCTCGCTTGATTGTGGCAGTGTTATCATGGACAAGGTGTATGATCATCCTGTGCCTCGGTTTCCCCATCTATAAATTACGGCAGCAATCCCCAGCCTTTCTGGCACCAAGGACTAGTCTTGCGGAAGACAGTTTTTCCATGGACCGGGGCTGGGGGGCGGGGCGGTGGTTTTGAGATGATTCAAGCCTGTGACAGTCATTGTGCACTTTATCCCTACTGGTGGCTCAGGCAGTAAAGAATCAGCCTCCAGCGCAGGAGATGCAGGTTCACTCCCTGGGTCGGGAAGATCCCCTAGAAAAGGGAATGGCCACCCACTCCAGTTATTCTCACCTGGAGAAGCCCATGGACAGCGGAGCCTGGTGGGCGACAGTCCACAGGTTTGCAAAGAGTCAGACAGGCCTGAGCAACTAATACTTTCACTTTTGTTTCCACTATGATTACACCAGCTCCACCTCGGATCACCAGGAATTAGATCCCAGAGGTTGAAGACTCCCTCAATTAAGGGTTCTGGATGCTCAGTATTTCTCAGCTAAAGCTCTCTTGTCATCAGGGGTGGGCATGCTGCCTTTGTGTGCTACTGTTGGGGATATTTTAGGATGTGGCATCGCTGGTCCACTGAGCAAGGAATGCCAGCTGCACCCCGATAGACAGTCTTGCAGTGACCAAAAATGGCCCCCGAACTTCCAAGTGCCTGGGGACAGGGGCTGTGGAAAAACGGCTGATACAGATAAGCAGTAAGTAGAACACCCAGGATGTGTTTACGCAGCCCCACACCCACGTGCGGTCCCCGAGCCCAGAGCCCTGGGCACAGCATCAGGTCGGCTCACCTTTCTGTCATTCATATCATCCCCTGGACTGTCATATTCACCCTGTGGGAGAAAACAGAATGATCAAAAACAGAGAGACGGTTCCCTTTTACATTTTCTAACACCATCCCTTTCTTTTGTTCACATTTAAGAAAGGTCAAGGGCATGACCCAGAGGGAAACACTGGTCCACTTCCGTGGTCACAGCACCTGCTGTGTGTCCTGTGAGCTTACAGGAGGTGGCTCCCCTCACAAGCCTCAGAGCCTCCTGCACCTGCTCACAGCAAACAGAGCAGCAGAGCCCGCCCTGGAAACAGACTAGCATGTCCGAGAAACCTCCCTTGTGCCCCGTCCATACCCGGCAGAGCCTCGTCTCATGTGTGCCCACGGCAAGGAGGTTGGTGAGGAGAAAAGGTCACCTGGGACATCTCATCAGGCACTCAGGGTACCCGCCCCCAGAGTCTCATTGGGTACCACCATGCGGCAGATGCTAAAGTGACTGACAGGGTGGACAGGGAAGCCAGGGGGCACTGAGGGCATGGGCCAGTTAAGGTCCTCATGAGTCATATTGAAGAATATCACTGTATCTTGTTATGGGACATTTATAACACTGCTCCCAGCCAACGAAAGCCTTAATTCGTTTCTCTATTTTCTTAACCACACAACAGCAGAAGGAATTTTAGAGACCTCCTTCAAAAATATCAAGATAGAGATGTGGTACATATACCCAACGGAATATTACTCAGCCATGAAAATGAATGAAATAATGCCATTTGCAGCCACATGGATGGGCTTAGAGACTGTAATCCTAAGTGAAGTGAGTCAGACAGAGAAGGGAAAATATCATATGGCATCCCTTATATATGGAATCTGAAAAATTATATGAATGAACTCACAGAACAGAAAGAGACTCACAGACTTAGAGAATGAACTTATGGCTGCCAGAGGGAAGGGACGGTTAGGCACTTTCGGAAGGTCATGTACACACGGCTATATTTAGAATGGATAACCAACAAGCACCTACTGTACAGCACATGGACCCTGCTCTGTTATGTTCCAGCCTGGAAGGGAGGGGAGTTTGGGGAAGAATGGGGCCATGTATACGTACGGCTAAGTCCCTTCACTGTTTACCTGAAACTACCACAACATTGTTAACTGGCTAGACCCCAATGCAAAATGCTTTCGGTATTAAAAAATATATAAAAATTTAAATTTAAAAAAAGTCAAGATAGAAAAAAAAGACCTGACACTGATACTTAATACATGTTCCCATAGAGGGATGAGGAGTTTTACACCTAAGTAAAACTATCACAGAAAAAAAATTGCATATGAAATATATATAGTACCATATAACACTATCATATAACTATCACATATAATATTACGTACATAATATCACATATCACTCTCTATCATTTGAGGGCCTAGCGGTCCAGGCTGTGTATCATCACAGTCTGGGACCTGCCTCCCCGAATCCACCTTCCTCATCACTCTTGTAACCAGCCTCTCACACTTTCCCCAAAATCAAGGCAGGGAGTGCAGAGGAGGCTCAGACAAAAACATTCACTTTTTTTTGAGACAGTTTGAGACAACTGGCAAATATCAAGCTGGGGATACTGTCTTTCACACGTGGTCGGGAGCCAGCCAAGGCGGTTCAATGCCATGGTCCCCTCCTGCCTGTATATTCACTGCTGTGTTGCCTGCAGGGCTCCTCCTTTTGAGTGGTGGAGGTGGTACTCACATCGTGCAATGGGTAGGCAGCCTCATAGATATTGTTTGCTATCAGAGAGTTAATACCTGCAGAAGAAGAAAGATGAAAATGGTCACTGTAGGGCAGGACTTCTCACCTTAACCTTGGTCTTCTGATAAATATTAATGCCTCCAACCTCACCTCTCAGTTGACAACCGGCCCCCGCTTCCAGATTCTTCCAGGCAAGAAGTTTCTTCCACACTTTACTTCTTAGTATTAGAACAATTTTTTCATTTCCCAAATGCAAGGTTATGATTAAATATCAGGCATTGCGCTGTCATTCAGTCACCAAGTTGTGTCCAGCTCTTAGTGTCATTCAGTCACTAAGTTGTGTCCAGTTCATGTGACTCCATGAACTGCAGCATGCCAAGCTTCCCTGCCCTTCACTATCTCCCAGAGCTTGCTCAAGTTCATGTCCATTACATCAGTGATGCCATCCAACCATCTCAACCTGTCTCCCCTTTCTCCTTTTGCCTTCAATCTTTCCCAGCATCAAGGTCTTTTCCAATGAGTCAGCTCTTTCCATCAGGTGGCCAAAGTATCGGAGCTTTGGCATCAGTCTTTCCAATGAATATTCAGGGTTGACTTCCTTTAGGATCGACTCTTTGATCTCTCTGCAGAGCAAGGGACTCTCCAGAGTCTTATCAGGTGGGCTCTCTCAAATGTCACGTCCGTCCTGTCCTCACACACTCAGATCCCTGCCGCCCCCAAACCACCTCCACCACCTCCTCCTTCTCCCGCTCAGCAGCCACAGCTGTGCAGGAGAATATTTGTGTTCAATGTCGCCATAGGGATGACCATGTGGATGGATCACAGTCACTATAACCAACAAAAGTATGCATCAGTGCGTCCCACCACGTTTTGCCTGAACCCATTTCTGGCTCCCTCCCTGTTCCTTCGCAGGACAGCACCTATTACTGCCCATGACTGACCTGTCTGTACCATTAGATCTCACAGTGTGGTCTGAGGAATCCCATCTGTCCCATGACCCTTTCAGGGGGGATCCATAAGGTGAGAACTATTATTTTAAAATATTTATTTATCTGGCTGAGCTGAGCCTCGGTCGCTGCATGCAGACTCTCTTGTTGAGGCACAAGAGCTCAGTAGTTGCTGTGGCATGCAAGCTTAGGAGCCCCTCAGCACGTGGGATCTTAGTTCCCTGATCCGGGATTGAACAGGAGTCCCCTGCACTGTAAGGTGGAGTCTTAAACACTGGACCACCAGGGAAGTCCCATGACTTCCATGAATGATTTTCATAATAGCACTAAGATGTTATTTGCTTTTCCACTCCTAGTCTCTCAAGAGTCTACGGCGGAGTTTTATGATCTGTGATGATGTCAACCCTGACTGCTCACAGAACGGGGTTTGTGTATCCTTATGTTTTAAACTCTTCCTTGTTTTAACCTCTAATACAATAGATACTGATCAATACAACCCACTTAGATGAAAATGCTCTGGGTGCTCTCGATAATATTTTCCAGTGCAAAGTGAAGTTGCTCAGTCATGTCCTAATCTTTGCAACCCCATGGACTGTAACCCACCAGGTTCCTCTGTCCATGGGATTTTCCAGGCAAGAATATTGG
Organism: Neotragus moschatus; assembly: GCA_006410615.1. Taxonomy (NCBI): domain Eukaryota; kingdom Metazoa; phylum Chordata; class Mammalia; order Artiodactyla; family Bovidae; genus Neotragus; species Neotragus moschatus. Next base: position 413 of record SJYA01000789.1, on the reverse strand, counting down.
AGTGGGTTGCCATTTCCTGGACCTTCCCAACCCAGAGATCGAACCCGGATCTCCTGCATTGCAGACAGATGCTTTACTGTCTGAGCCACCAGGGAAGACTTTTCTAGTGCAAAGAGGGCCACAAAGTTGGGAAACCACATAACAAGGGGTCCATTTCTTTAAAATCCTGACTGTATTCTACAGTACTGGGCATACAGCAGACCCTACTAAACAGCTGTTACCTGAAGGAGCGGTCCCATCTCTATAACTCCAAGAGGCTCTTCTACCATCCCCTCTCCTTCATTCATGGTGTGATTCAGAGACTATAAAGAGCCTGTAAGCTCTGTGACTTGGGACAGGCTGCCCCGGGCCACTGGCTCCCAGATGGGAGGGATTATATCTCGACAGCTCAAGGAAACTGCCATGTGGGATGT
>SJYA01000788.1:0-21841 GCA_006410615.1 Neotragus moschatus | reverse complement strand
GGTTCTTGAGCAGTTACATGGGGCACAGAGAGAAGGAGTGATGTGTGAAGACTCACAGCTCTGAATGGCACCAATGACCATCACAGCATGTGGTTCCTGGGAGAGATCTGACAGCCTCAGTCAAGGCTCCAGGTAACAGAATGGAATTCCTGTTCTAGAGTCCTGGGACTCCTGGGATGAGATGGTGGAGATGCCCTCACACTGCTTCTCTACTAACTACTATGTGTGTGTGTGTGTGCGTGTGTGTGTTAGTCGCTCAGCTGTGACCAACTCATTGTGACTTCATGGATTGCGGCCCCTTCAGGCTCCTCTGTCCATGGGATTTCCCAGGCAAGAATACTGAAGTGGGTTGTCATTTACTTCTCCAGAGAATCTTCCTGACCCAGGGATCGAACTCAGATCTCCTGCATTGCAGGCAGATTCTTTATCATCTGAGCCATCAGGAAAGCAGGTTAACAGTAGTACATAATGCGACTACTATGTGCTACTGCTGTTGCCTGGAAAGTTCCATGGACGGGGAACCTGGCTGGTTCGCAAGAAGCTGGCCACGACTGCGCACATCAGCAGCAGCGTGTGCACTCCTCTTACCAGTGCTGTCAGGTCACATGCTGATGCCAGCTCGCCTAATCCTCACCAAATCAGCCATCTTGGTAGGATCGCAGCCCTCCTTTTACTAATCAGAGAGTGTAAGAACCCTGTTCAAGGCCCACACTTGGCAGGTGGCTAAACTGTGAGTCAAGACCAGGCAGTCTGTCTCTTGAGCTTGTTTTCCTGACCCCTGTGCCCCACCCTCTCATATCCTTTGTGGACAGAGCTGGGTTAGTGTCCTCCCTAAAACTTTCCTCCTTCAAATCTTTGATGAGATTGACTACTGAGATTTCTTTATGTGTCAGAAAGATGTAGCTTCATCCAAGGATGAGTTGGTCCATGTTGACACTGTACCTCCAGCTCTAGGGTAGAGGGTGCTGTGGGGACAGGCTGCTAGCCCTGAGTTTGCCACTCCTTATAGCCCTTCCCTTTCTATAAAGTGTCTGGAGACCTGTGAGATCTCATGTGTACCTGGTTCACTAAACACATCCTTGTGTCATCCTGTGGAAGGGATATTGGACCCCAGGAAGCATGTCCTATGTTCTAGGTATCTGTCTGGTGATGGTGTGGAGTCAATAACTGTCTAAGGAATGATGCCTCTGGGCTCACTGGGAGTAGAGCGTCAATTCCAAGTGACTTAGCAGATCCTGGTCTTACATTAGCAACTGAGTTTAAATTTTGATTTTGATATTTATAATCAGTTTTTATGATTAATCTGTTAAAGGTCCAGATATAGAAGGAAATTGGGTCAGGTACAGTCATGGGATTGAGAGTGAGAGGACCAGATGACAAGCAAATGATTCTTGCATTAATAATGGGTAAATATTTGCCTATTTAGAGGAAGAAAAACATGTGTTCAACTGTCTTTTCTCCCAAGTCTCAAGTAGGAAGGACAGGCATGGCAGGAAAGAGAAGTTGTGTCTGCTGACTCGGATGAGGGGTCCCTCTGGTGGGGGATGTGGCAGGGCTGTGGACTAACCTGCAGCTGCCCTCAGTATGGGCCCTATTGAGACCTTAAGGTGGGCCATGGGTGGCTCTTGAAGCTTCTCTGAGCTCTGGTGGGGACTCCGGGGACTGTGTGTCACAGATGCTTCCTTCCACGTCTGTGCTGAAAAGACAGAGTCAGGATGAGGGGGCCTCAGGGTGGGCTTGTGTGGACCACAGGGCTGCATCATGGGAATCTTGAGCCTGAGGGGGCATGAGGAAAGGGGACAGCACGTTAGTGACCTTGAATTCCGATGGGGGAGCTCTATCTTGCATCCCTTATGGCCCTTCTCAGTCTCTCTATTCATCCCTGTGGTACCTTCTAGGGGAGCATCTGGGGGCTTCTCTGATGAGTGGAAACAGAACAAGGCAGCAGTGGCTACACTGGACATCATCCCTTCTGCTTGGATCTGGCCCCTCAACCCACCTGGGATTCCATTCTTGCTGCCACCTTTCCTCTTAAATGCAGAACAGAGGAGATGGGTTCACTGGTGGTTTCAGGCAGCATGAACCACTTTCTCTTCTCAGCTTCACTCACCCCTTCTTTGCCCTGCGCCTGCATCTCTCATGTGGCAGACTTTCTATTTCTCCATCTCTCTGGAGCTGTTCCCTTAAATTATATTTTGCGTCTTCTTTAGTTATGGCTTAAAATACAAATGTATCCTGATTCTTATCAAACCACACTCTCAGCATATAAAGGGGGTACATGTGAGGCTTAGGAAACGTTAGTCTTTCTAAAGCATAATTTTCTTGTTTTCATTGTTTAGTCACTTAGTCATGCCCAACTCATTTCGACACGGTGGACTGTAGCTGGCCAGGCCATTCTGTTCTCGGAATTCTCCAGGCAAGAATACTGGAGTGGGTTGCCATTTCCTTCTCCAGGGGATCTTCCTGACCTAGGGATCGAATACTCTTCCTGTTTTGTGGGCGGATTCTTTCCTGCTGAGCCATCAGTGAAGCCCCCTGTTTTCTTCTAGAGATCCCTGCTCCTATTTTGGTGGCTAGAGTTGAACAACGACTCCTAATTTCTCTTTGTTTCCTTTAATAGCAATCTGTTTCTCTCTGTCAGCATCATTTAGTGACTAGCTGAAAGAGATACTTCACATAAAATGAAATGCAATAACGGGAAAGGGATTTAACACGTCTGAATGTCCCTATAGGGAACCCGCCAGCCATTGCAGGAGAAGCAGATTTGATCCTTGAGTCAGAAAGATCCCTTTAGAAGGAAGTGGCAACCCCCTCCAGTATTCTTGCCTGGGAAATTCATTGGACAGAGGAGGCTGGTGAGCTACAGTCCATGGGTTGCAAAGAGTCAGACACGACTGAACATGCAGGCACTTGCTCCAGGACCCAGTCTCCAGATCATTCTATAAGGGGGAAAGCCCTGCAATCTCATCCCCCCAACTTGATGGGTCTCACTTCATGCCTTCACAATCACTGTGAATTCCTGTACTCCTGGTCCTCATTTTCTGCTGACCTAATAAATACACTCATATTTCACGGTGTGCTTCTCAAAAACATTTATATGCATATATACACATACCTATGCACATACTGATTTTCAATTTATAATAATTCACTGAACTGAAAATTTATGCTTTCGGCACCTTTTTGTATGTATGCTATACATCAAATTGAAAATCTAAAAAACTAAAAAAAAAGGAAAAAGACTTCTTGTAGTTCTCTGCTTCCACCCTGAGTTCAGTGCCAGGGAAGATCAATACTTGATTCTACAAAAGTTATTCTCCACCGGTCAACAGATGCCTCACCCAGACCCTGNTCGGCACCTTTTTGTATGTATGCTATACATCAAATTGAAAATCTAAAAAACTAAAAAAAAAGGAAAAAGACTTCTTGTAGTTCTCTGCTTCCACCCTGAGTTCAGTGCCAGGGAAGATCAATACTTGATTCTACAAAAGTTATTCTCCACCGGTCAACAGATGCCTCACCCAGACCCTGTGAGATCTCACAGTCTTTAGATATTGACCAGGGTGATAGGGGAGAGAAAGGCACTCCTGACTTTTGATGNGAGCCATCAGTGAAGCCCCCTGTTTTCTTCTAGAGATCCCTGCTCCTATTTTGGTGGCTAGAGTTGAACAACGACTCCTAATTTCTCTTTGTTTCCTTTAATAGCAATCTGTTTCTCTCTGTCAGCATCATTTAGTGACTAGCTGAAAGAGATACTTCACATAAAATGAAATGCAATAACGGGAAAGGGATTTAACACGTCTGAATGTCCCTATAGGGAACCCGCCAGCCATTGCAGGAGAAGCAGATTTGATCCTTGAGTCAGAAAGATCCCTTTAGAAGGAAGTGGCAACCCCCTCCAGTATTCTTGCCTGGGAAATTCATTGGACAGAGGAGGCTGGTGAGCTACAGTCCATGGGTTGCAAAGAGTCAGACACGACTGAACATGCAGGCACTTGCTCCAGGACCCAGTCTCCAGATCATTCTATAAGGGGGAAAGCCCTGCAATCTCATCCCCCCAACTTGATGGGTCTCACTTCATGCCTTCACAATCACTGTGAATTCCTGTACTCCTGGTCCTCATTTTCTGCTGACCTAATAAATACACTCATATTTCACGGTGTGCTTCTCAAAAACATTTATATGCATATATACACATACCTATGCACATACTGATTTTCAATTTATAATAATTCACTGAACTGAAAATTTATGCTTTCGGCACCTTTTTGTATGTATGCTATACATCAAATTGAAAATCTAAAAAACTAAAAAAAAAGGAAAAAGACTTCTTGTAGTTCTCTGCTTCCACCCTGAGTTCAGTGCCAGGGAAGATCAATACTTGATTCTACAAAAGTTATTCTCCACCGGTCAACAGATGCCTCACCCAGACCCTGTGAGATCTCACAGTCTTTAGATATTGACCAGGGTGATAGGGGAGAGAAAGGCACTCCTGACTTTTGATGAAATGTTTGTACCCCAGTCCCAGTGGTGGGACCCAGCTCTTAGGACTACGGAAGCAGGAGGTCAAAGGACGGTGTTGCTCATATAAGGAGATGTTGAAGGTTCAGAAGCTCATTGGTGTCTGAGCTGCAGAAAGGGGCAGATGCAGCCTCCGATGGTGCCTGAAATGGTGAGAGGTGTCGCTATTGGCTCTCAGGAGGGAGGGTGTAAAGGGTGGTCTATATAGACCCTGGTTGACACCCTGACGTCTCCTTACAGGCTGATCCTGCAGGTGGGACTGTGACCTTGAGGACGTGGGGTCAGGATGGCTCTGGGCAGACACCTCTCCCTGTGGGGACTCTGTGTCCTCCTCCTCGGCACCGTGGTGGGTGGTCAAGGTAAGAGCTGCCCTCTGTCCTGGGTCCACGCCAGGCAGGTGTCTGGAATTCTGGAGCTGAGCCTCAGTGTTTCTGACCAAAAAGGAACCATGCGGTTCCTCTCCTATGTGGGGTCCACTGGTCATAGCGGCAGATTTTACAGAGCAGTGAGGTTTTGTCTGGACCAAGCTGGGCCAGCCTGAGTTCCTCCGCTGTCTCTCTTGTTTTCAGGGCGCTTCTAGGATTCCCAGTGGCTCCCAGTGTGTGGAAGGTCCATGACTGACCCCAGCTGGGACTCTGGGCTGTTCCCACATGCTCCATGTGCCTGGTGTGTGAGCACTGCCCCTGGGTCCCCGTGTTTCCTGTGTCTTCGCTCCTGTAGGCTCTGTGCTTGTGTGTATGTGTGTCTATGTGTGCAGGTGAGCAGTGTGTGAGGGTGTGTGTGTGTGAGGGTATGAAGAGTATGTGTGTGATTGTGTGAGGGTGTGTATGTGTGAGGGTGTATGTGGGTGTGAAGAGTGTATGTGTTTGTGCAGTGTGTGAGGAGTGTGCAAGGGATGTATTAAGGTGTGTGAGGAGTATGTGTAGGTGAGTGTGGGTGAGTGAGGAGTGTGTGAGGGTGTGNTGATTGTGTGAGGGTGTGTATGTGTGAGGGTGTATGTGGGTGTGAAGAGTGTATGTGTTTGTGCAGTGTGTGAGGAGTGTGCAAGGGATGTATTAAGGTGTGTGAGGAGTATGTGTAGGTGAGTGTGGGTGAGTGAGGAGTGTGTGAGGGTGTGCGAGGCTGTGTGTGGTAGGGGGGAGTGTGTGAGCCTCTGTGTGTGTGTGTGTGTGTGTGTGTGTGTGTGTGAGCCTGTGTGTGTGTGTGTGTGTGTGTGTGTGTGTGAGTGAGCGGAGGTGGAGCCTGTCTGTGTGAGAGGAACAGGGCTGCTGAGCAGGGACTGAGTCTGTTGGTCTGTGAAGCACACAGGGTGTCCACAGGGCTGGGTGTCCTGGCCGCTGCATGTAACTGGATCAGAGATAATTGTGCCCCTGCCTGCCTCTCTCTGGCTCCTCTACCCCATCTCTCAGGCTCCCCTCTCCCTGTTGTCATGTCTGCTTAGCACTAGGCTCTGTGAGAGGCTCTGCCTGCTAGCCTCCCCTGTTCCCACCAGGTGTCCAATAGGGAGCAGAGAAGCCCGCATCCAGGAGAGGGGACCTCTTGTCTGTTCAGTTCAGTTCAGTTCAGTTCAGTTGCTCACTGGTGTCTGACTCTGTGATCTCATGGACAGCAGCATGCCAGGCCTCCCTGTCCATCACCCACTCCCGGAGTCTACCCAAACTCATATCCATTGAGTCAGTGACGCCATCCAACCATCTCATCCTCTGTCATCCCCTTTTCCTCCCACCTTCTCTCATTTCCAGCTTCAAGGTCTTTTGAGACGGGTCAGCTCTTCACATAAGGTGGCCAAAGTATTGGAGTTTCAGCTTCCACATCAGTCCTTCCAATGAACGACTTGTCCCTCTGTTTGTAAAGATCAGTTGATGTGCAGCCCAACGTGTATGAGTTCCCAAGTCCCTGCCCTGGTCCTTGTGACTCATTTCCTGATGTGCTGGAGGCCTGGGTCAGTCCTTTGCCCTCTCAGGATCTGTTGTGACTCTGTAGGGAGCCCTTTCTCCGTGCCCTCTCCTGTCCCTCCCTGGAGCTGCTTTCCCTTGAGTAAGGGTGGAGTATGTCACCAATCCTTCCTTATGGTCTGCAAGTTCTCTTTGGACAAATCCACTGATCTCCTTATGGGAGTCCTCTTGGGTGACAGAATTCTTTTCTTTTCTTTAGACTTTTAGAATTCTCTCTTTCTTTTTGCATTTGAACAGTTTACTCTGTGAGACTTGCAGAAGGTTGTTTTGGATTGAAATTGTGGGGTGACTTATTAGCTTCTTGGACTTAGTTGTCCAGATCTTTCCCCAGGTTTGGAAATTTGCAGCCTTTCTGTTTTAATTATTTATTTTTGGCTGTGCTAGGTCTCCTTGCTGCATGTGGGCTTTCTCTAGCTGTGGTGAGCAGGGGCTACTCCTCCCTGCAGTTCGCAGGCTTCTCACTGCAGGGGCTTCTCTTGGTGCAGAGCACAGGCTCTGGGTGCACAGGTTTCAGCAGCTGAGGCACGCTGGCTTAGCTGCTCTGCGGCATGTAGCATCTTCCTGGACCAGGGATTGAACCCATGTCCCTTGCATCGGCAGGTGGATTCTTAACCACTACTCCCCCAGGGAAGTCCTCAGCCCTTAATTCTTTTCTCCTTCACTTCTTCTGCTCTGACTCCAGTCCGTACATTGTTTATCTTCGTGGTGTCCACTGGCTCTCTATATTCCTGTCATTCTCTTTTGGCTCCTCAATTTGGATGCTTTCAACTAATCTTTCTTCTAACACATTGATTCTTTTTTCTTTTTCTTTCCTTTGGTTAAGTCTGTTGTTGAGTCTCTGTGTTGAATTCTTCAGTTTACTCATTGTACTGTGCATGTTAAGTCGCCTCAGCCATGTCTGACTCTTTGTGACCCTATGGACTGTGGCCCACCAGGCTCCTCTGTCCATAGGATTCTCCAGGCAAGAATACTGAAGTGGGTTGCCATGCACTCCTCCAGGGGGTCTTCCAGACCCAGGGATCAAACCCAAGTCTCTTACATTTCCTGCACTTGCAGACAGGTTCTTTACCACTAGCACCACCCGGGAAGCCCATTCATTTATTATTCAGCTTCAAAATATCTGGTTGAAGAATTGAATAAGTGAAAGTCACTCAGTCATATTTGACTCTTTGTGACCCCATGGGTACACAGTCCATGGAATTCTCCAGGCCTTACTGGAGTGGGTAGTCTTTCCCTTCTCCAGGGGGTCTTCCCAAACCAAAAATCAAACCCAGATCCTCAGCATTGCAGACTGATTCTTTACCAGCTGAGCCACAAGAGAAGACCAAGAGAAGACTGGAGTGGGTAGCCTATTCCTTCTCCAGCAGATATTCCTGATCCAGGAATTGAACTGGGGTCTCCTGCATTGAAGGTGGATTCTTTACCAAGTGAGCCATCAGAGAATCACAAAATATCTCGTTAGTCCTTTTCTTTTTTTCTTTTTTTTTTTTTTTAAATAGTCTTCTGATGCTGGGAAAGATTGAAGGTGGGAAGAGAAGGGGACGACAGAGGATGAGATGCTTGCATAACATCACTGACTGAATGGATATGAGGCTGAGTAAACTCCGGGAGTTGGTGATGGACAGGGAGGCCAGGCGTACTGTAGTCCATGGGATCTCAAACAATCAGACACGACTGAGTGACTGAACTGTACTGAACTGAACACTGGTAATGTCTCCACCAATGATGTTCCTACTGATGAACTCCTTTTTATATGCAGAAACCATAGTCATCTTATGATTTAATCGCTAAAGTGACATCTGATCACTTTCGTCAAATTCCGTTTGTTAGATGCGTGTTACAGGTACATTGGAGTGTGGAATTACAGAGAGACATGAACACCAGATGGCAGGAGTAACCAGGACATTTTAGAGCCTGTTGCCCATCACTCTGTTCCTAGGCTGAATGAGGTGCTCCCTATGGACAGGGAAGGAGAGGGAGGATTCCTCCCTGGACCCCGGGCCATGAGCTGTAACCGAGATGGGGAAGCTGGGCTCTAGGAGATTTGGGCGCATCTACAGGGAGGGCAGCATCCAGAGTCTCTGAAGGCCTGTCCTTGATGGTGTCCCTGGAGCTGGTTCTACAGGTTCCTAAGAAATACCTGGTGCCTCCCTTCCTGCTCCGTGTTCAGTGATGGCACATTAGGGGCTTAGAGTTGGCCATGGTGGGAATGCTTATACTACAGAGGTCAGGACATACTATATCCCATGCACTGTTTTGCTCCTCAGAGAGCTAATGTTTTAAATATTATACCACTCTAAGTCTCCTAAAATCTTTCCTGTCGTGTGTCTTTTTTGCAGTGCTGGAGCTGAGGCTGAAGGATGGAGCCCACCGCTGTGAGGGGAGAGTGGAAGTGAAGCACCAGGGAGAATGGGGCACAGTGGCTGATGGCATCTGGAGGTTGCAGGATGCATCTGTAGTGTGCAGACAGCTGGGGTGTGGAGCTGCCGTTGGTATTCCTAAACGGGCTTATTTTGGGCCAGGAGTTGGCCCCATTTGGCTTTTGTATACTTCGTGTGAAGGGGCAGAGTCAACTGTCAGTGACTGTAGGCATTCTAATATTAAAGACTACCGTAATGATAGCTATTTACATGACTGGGATGCTGGAGTAGTCTGCTCAGGTAAGTCCTGTCTGGTCTGTGTGGGGCTCTCTAGCAGGAAAAGCCTCTGTCTTATCACCAGAATGACTCGAGATTATGGACACGGCCTTTAGAACGTGCTTGGGTGAAGGGTCCTTGTGATGTGTCGCAGGAGGCAGAGGTGAGGTCAAAAGCTTCATACAGATTCGGCTTCTGGATTCGACCTCGGTGACACAGTCTCAGCATGGTAATTATTCTGTTTTCTTTACNTGGAACTCTGCATTCAGATGCTTATATCTTTCCTTTTCTCCTTTGCTTTTTGCTTCTCTTCTTTTCACAGCTATTTGTAAGCCCTCCCCAGACAGCCATTTTGCCTTTTTGTATTTCTTTTCCATGGGGATGGTCTTGATCCCTATCTCCTGTACAATGTCACGAACCTCATTCCATAGTTCATCAGGCACTCTATCTATCAGATCTAGACCTTTAAATCTATTTCTCACTTCCACTGTATAATCATAAGGGATTTGATTTAGGTCATACCTGAATGGTCTAGTGGTTTTCCCTACTTTCTTCAATTTAAGTCTGAATTTGGCAATAAGCAGCTCATGATCTGAGCCACAGTCAGCTCCTGGTCTTGTTTTTGTTGACTGTATAGAGCTTCTCCATCTTTGGCTGCAAAGAATATAATCCATCCGATTTTTGTGTTGCCCATCTGGTGATGTCCATGTGTAGAGTCTTCTCTTGTGTTGTTGGAAGAGGGTGTTTGCTATGACCAGTGCATTTTCTTGGCAAAACTCTATTAGTCTTTGGCCTGCTTCATTCCGCATTCCAAGACCAAATTTGCCTGTTACTCCAGGTGTTTCTTGACTTCTTACTTTTGCATTCCAGTCCCCTATAATGAAAAGGACATCTTTTTTGGGTGTTAGTTCTAAAAGGTCTTGTAGGTCTTCATAGAATTGTTCAACTTTAGCTTCTTCAGCATTACTAGTTGGAGCATAGACTTGGATTACTGTGATATTGAATAGTTTGCCTTGGAAAAGAAGAGATCATTCTGTCGTTTTTGAGACTGCATCCAAGTACTGCATTTTGGACTCTTGTTGACCACGATGACTACTCCATTTCATCTGAGGGATTCTTGCCCACAGTAGTAGATATAATGGTCATCTGAGTTAAATTCACCCATTCCAGTCAAGTGACATCTGAAAGTGACATTCCAGAAAGTGACATCTCATCACTTTCACCAAATTCCATTTGTTAGATGCATGTTACAGATACATTGGAGTGTGGGATTACACAAAGACATGAACACCAGAGGGCAGGAATAACCAGGACATTTTAGAGCATGTTACCCAGCCCTCTATTACTAGGCTGGATGAGATGCTCCCTATGGACAGGGAAGGAGAGGGAGGATTCCTCCCTGGATCCCGGGCCATGAGCTGTAATTGAGATGGGGAAGCTGGGCTCTAGGAGCCTTGGGCGCATCTACAGGGAGGGCAGCATCCAGAGTCTCTGAAGGCCTGTCCTCGGTGGTGTCCCTGGAGCTGGTTCTGCAGGCTTCTAAGAAATACCTGGTGCCTCCCTTCCTGCTCCGTGTTCAGTGATGGCACATTAGGGGCTTAGAGTTGGCCATGGTGGGAATGCTTATACTACAGAGGTCAGGACATAATATATCCCATGCACTGTTTTGCTCCTCAGAGAGCTAATGTTTTAAATATTATACCACTCTAAGTCTCCTAAAATCTTTCCTGTCGCGTGTCTCTTTTGCAGTACTGGAGCTGAGGCTGAAGGATGGAGCCCACCGCTGTGAGGGGAGAGTGGAAGTGAAGCACCAGGGAGAATGGGGCACAGTGTTTGATGGCATCTGGAGGTTGCAGAATGTATCTGTAGTGTGCAGACTGCGGGGGTGTGGAGCTGCCATTGGTATTCCTCAAGAGGCTTATTTTGGACCAAGAGTTGGCCCCATTTGGCTTTTGTATACTTCATGTGAAGGGGTAGAGTCAACTGTCAGTGACTGTAGGCATTCTAATATTAAAGACTATCGTAATGATAGCTATATCCACGACTGGGATGCTGGAATGGTCTGCTCAGGTAAGTCCTGTCTGGTCTGTGTGGGGATCTCTAGCAGGAAAACCCTCTGTCTTATCACCAGAATGACTCGAGATTACCGATACAGCCTTTAGAACATGCTTGGGTGAAGGGTCTTTGTGATGTGTCACAGGAGGCAGAGGTGAGGTCAAAAGCTTCATACAGGTTCTGCTTCTGGATTCGACCTCTGTAACACAGTCTCAGCATGGTAATTGTTCTGTATTCTTTGACATAATGGTCAGTAGGGTGTGGCTACATTGGTGGGGGCTGTGTCATAGGAGAGTTGTAGGCAACCAGGTTTATTATCCTCATTGGTCCTAAAAGTCAGAGTCACCACACTCCATCAGGTTGGCATGTGGGTGATGTGCCAATACAACAGGCTCAGCCAAGCAATGGTGACCCCAAAAGGGCATGTGAAGGCCCATGAACAAGTGAGCATACCTGAAGTCATGGTGCAATTACACAAGGAAAAGGTGTGAGAGAAATTCAGTGGTGCATTTAAATGTCCCTAGGTCACAGTCAGAGGAGGCCAGAAGTGGGACTTGTGGCAGGGAAAATCTCATCACACTGGTGTACCTGATGAATCGAGTGGGGAGCTCACACCACATTTGCAGGGATGTTGAGGGAGCAGGAAAATGAAGTCTTGAAATTTACAACACAGCAGCTGAAGCGCATCACATATAAGAGGCAGTCAAGCTAAGAGTTCATGGGGTTCTCAAGGCAAGAATACTGAAGTGGTTTGCCTTTCCTTCTCCATGGACCATGTCTTGTCAGAACTCTCCACTAAGACCCGTCTGTCTTGGGTGGACCTACATGACATAGCTCATAGTTTCATTGAGTTAGACAAGGCTGTGGTCCATGAACTGTGAACTTCCAGATGTTCAAGCTGGATTTAGAAAAGACAGAGGAACCAGAGGTCAAATTGCCAACATCCATTCGATCACTGAAAATGCAAAAGGGTTCCAGAAAAACATCTATTTCTACTTTATTGACTACAACAACGCCTTTAACTGTGTGGATCACAACAAACTGGAAAATTCTTCAAGATATGAGAATACTAGACCATCTGACCTGCATCCTGTGAAATCTGTATGTAGGTCAAGAAGCAACAGTTAGAACTGGACATGGAACAAAAGATGGNGTTTGCCTTTCCTTCTCCATGGACCATGTCTTGTCAGAACTCTCCACTAAGACCCGTCTGTCTTGGGTGGCCCTACATGGCATAGCTCATAGTTTCATTGAGTTAGACAAGGCTGTGGTCCATGAACTGTGAAATTTCAGATGTTCAAGCTGGATTTAGAAAAGACAGAGGAACCAGAGGTCAAATTGCCAACATCCATTTGATCACTGAAAATGCAAAAGGGTTCCAGAAAAACATCTATTTCTACTTTATTGACTATGCCAATGCCTTTAACTGTGTGGATCACAACAAACTGGAAAATTCTTCAAGATATGAGAATACTAGACCATCTGATCTGCATCCTGTGAAATCTGTATGTAGGTCAAGAAGCAACAGTTAGAACTGGACATGGAACAAAAGATGGGTTCCAAATCGGGGAGGCTGTATATTGTCACCCTGCTTATTTAACTTATATGCAGAGTACATCATGAGAAATGTTGGACTGGATGAAGCGCAAGTTGGAATCAAGATTGTCGGAAGAAATATCAATAACCTTAGTTGCAGATTCTATCACACTTATGGCCAAAGGCAAAGAACTAAAGAGCCTCTTGATGATAGTGAAAGAGGAGAGTAAAAAAGTTGGCTTAAAACTCAACATTCAGAAGCTAAGATTATAGCATCTGGTCCCATCACTTCCTGGCAAATAGATGGGGAAACAGTGGAAATAGTAATAGACTTTTTTTTTTTTTTTTTGGCTCCAAAATTACTGCAGATGGTGACTGCAGCCATGAGATTAAAAGACTCTTGCTCTTTGGAAGAAAAGCTGTGACCAACCTAGACAGCATATTAAAAAGCAGAGACATTTCTTTTTTTTTTTTTTTTAATTTAATTTTTTTTTTATGAGACATTTCTTTGCTAACAAAGACCGGTCTAGTCAAAGCTATGGTTTTTCCATTNTTTTTTTTTTTTTTTTTGGCTCCAAAATTACTGCAGATGGTGACTGCAGCCATGAGATTAAAAGACTCTTGCTCTTTGGAAGAAAAGCTGTGACCAACCTAGACAGCATATTAAAAAGCAGAGACATTTCTTTTTTTTTTTTTTTTAATTTAATTTTTTTTTTATGAGACATTTCTTTGCTAACAAAGACCGGTCTAGTCAAAGCTATGGTTTTTCCATTAGTCCTGTATGGATGGACAATAAAGAAAGCTGAGCACTGAAGAATTGATGCTTTTGAACTGTGGTGTTGGACAAGATTCTTTAGAGTCCCTTGGACTGCAAGGAGAGGCAACCAGTCACTCCTAAAGGAAATCAGTCCTGAACATTCATTGGAAGGACTGATGCTGAAGCTGAAACTCCAGACTTTGGCCACTTGATGTGAAGAACCAATTCATTGGAAAAGACCCTAATGCTGGGAAAGATTGAAGGTGGGAGGAGAAAGGGATGACAGAGGATGAGACGGTTGGATGGCATCACTGACTGAATGGACATGAGTTAGAGAAAAATCTGGGAATTGGTGATGGACAGGGAGGCCTGGCATGCTAGAGTCCATGGTGTTGCAAAGAGTCAGATATGACTCAGGAACTGAACTGAACTGAATTGAAGCTAAGAGGACTTGATGTGACTCTTAAGAAGTACTCAGTGCTACCTAAGTGTGTTTGACCTATGCCAAGGTGGATGCAGGAAATACAGCAGTGAAACTAGGGTGTGAGTGGGTGCTCAGAGTATTTGACAGAGATACTTCTAGTTGTTATCACAATTGCAGATTGGATGTCCAGGTTATTAATCACATCAGAACAACTGGACTGGAGGAAGTTATTGTCAGTTATCACAGTGAATTCCCTAAGGTAGAAGGTTGGACTTAGGATAGTATCACCCCATCTAATGGGATGGTGGGACAGGGGAGCCCTGAAGACATCTGCAGTAGGTCCTTAACAGCCACAGCCAATCAGCTCTTGGGTGTTTATGTACAGGAAGAAGATCATTGGAAAAGTGATGTTTTCTAATCTCACCTTCAGCAGATCTTTGATAATTCTAGTTGATGCCCTTAAGGAAACAATTCTTTTCCTTTTTAAAAAGTTCTTTATTGAGATATGTCTGACATACAGAACTGCTTGATAAGTATGCATTTGTGAAACCACTACAGCACTTACGTCATAAATCTATTCATCTCTTCAAAATGTTTTCTTCCATTCTCTTTATCATTCTTATTAAAAGTAATTATTTTCAANGAAACAATTCTTTTCCTTTTTAAAAAGTTCTTTATTGAGATATGTCTGACATACAGAACTGCTTGATAAGTATGCATTTGTGAAACCACTACAGCACTTACGTCATAAATCTATTCATCTCTTCAAAATGTTTTCTTCCATTCTCTTTATCATTCTTATTAAAAGTAATTATTTTCAAGGTGAATCTGAATTTTAGTTAGAACCTTTTGTTTTAAACAAACCTATTTTCTGGCCTCTCAAGTAACCTTCCTCATTGTCACAATGTCATAATCATGGTTCCAAATGAAGATAAATTTGTGGAAATACTGCAGGTGTCTTTACCATATTTTGATAAATCAGCATCTGAGTGAAAATGGAGTGTGTGATGTTGAAACTTTGTGTGAAAGTNTGAAGAGGAGCTAAAAAGCCTCTTGATGAAAGTGAAAGAGGAGAATGAAAAAGTTAGCTTAAAGCTCAACATTCAGAAAACGAAGATCATGGCATCTGGCCCCATCACTTCATGGGAAATAGATGGGGAAACAGTAGAAGCAGTGTCAGACTTTATTTTTGGGGGCTCCAAAATCACTGCAGGTCATGACTGTAGCCATGAAAATAAAAGACGCTTACTCCTTGGAAAAGTTATGACCAACCTAGATAACATATTCAAAAGCAGAGGCATTACTTTGCTGACTAAGGTACATCTAGTCAAGGCTATGGTTTTTCCAGTGGTCATGTATGGATGTGAGAGTTGGATTGTGAAGAAAGCTGAGTGCCAAAGAATTGATGCTTTTGAACTGTGGTGCTGGAGAAGACTCTTGAGAGTCCCTTGGACTGCAAGGAACTTCAATCAGTCCATTCTGAAGGAGATCAGCCCTGGGATTTCTTTGGAAGGAATGATGCTAAAGCTGAAACTCCAGTACTTTGGCCACCTCATGTGAAGAGTTGACTCATTGGAAAAGACTTTGATGCTGGGAGGGATTGGGGGCAGGAGGAGAAGGGGACGACCAAGGATGAGATGGCTGGATGGCATCACAGACTCGATGGACGTGAGTCTGAGTGAACTCTGGGAGATGGTGATGGACAGGGAGGCCTGGTGTGCTGTGATTCATGGGGTCGCAAAGAGTCAGACACGACTGAGCGACTGAACTGAAATGAACTGAGATACTTTCAGAGAACATTTTCCTAATTTTGCAGTAGACAAAGTTCATTTTAGAAGAATATAACGATTTCTAGGGACTGGATCAATGGACTAGCTCAAAAATGAGACAGAAGTACGCCAAGGCTGTATATTGTCACTCTGCTTATTTAACTTACATGCAGAGTACAACATGCAAAATGCTGGGCTGGATGAAGCACAAACTGGAGTCAAGATTGCTGGGAGAAATTTCAGTAACCTCAGATATGCAGATGACATCACCCTTATGGCAGAAAGTGAGGAGATATTAAAGAGCCTCTTGATGAAACTGAAAGAGGAGACTGAAAATGTTGGCTTAAAACTTAACATTCAAAGAACTAATATCATGGCATCTGGTCCCATCACTTTAAGGCAAAAAGATGGGGAAACAGGGACAGAATTTATTTTCTTGTGCTCCAAAATCACTACACATTATGTCTACAGCTATGAAATTAAAAGATGTTTGACGCCTAGAAGAAAAGGTATGACCAACCTAGTCAACATATTAAAAAGCAGAGACATTACTGACAAAGGCCCATGTAGTCAAAGGTATGATTTTTCCAGTAACCATGTGTGGATGTGAGAGTTGGACCATAAAGAAATCTGAATGCTGAATAATTGATGCTTTTGAACTGTTGTGTTGGAGAAGACTCTTGACGGTCCCTTGGATATAAAGGATGTCCAACCAGTCAGTCCTAAAGGAAATCAGTCCTGAATATTCATTAGAAGAACTGACGCTAAAGCTGAAGCTCCAAAACTTTGGCTACATGATGAGAAGAACTGACTCATTGGAAAAGACCCTGAAGCTGAGAAAGATTGAAGGCAGGAGGAGAAGGATATGACAGAGAATCAGATGACTGGATTGGTTTCACTGACTCAATGGATATGAGCTTGAGCAAGCTCCAGGAGACGGTGAAGGACAGGAAAGCTTGGCATGCTGCAGTCCATGGGGTTGCAAAGAGTCAGACATGACTGAGTGATTGAATGGAACTGACTGACTGAAAGAGCACTACATGGACAGAAAAAAGTTGATAAGTCAAACCTAAGATGAGTAACTTGGCTCACTGAAGTGCAGCATACCATTAAGAAAATAAAAATATAAGACCAAGAATTAAACACACAAACATCATAAATATTTTGCCAAAAGTCATCATCATGGTAATTTGCATCAGTGTATTTGTAATAGTCAAGAACTGGAAATAAACTCAAGTCTCTGTCATTAGTTGAATGGTTCAATGCATAGTCATGTGATCGTTCAAAGGACTACTCTATAATAAAAAAAATGAATGAAATGTTGCCATAAACAACATCATGAGTGACTCTCAAACACAGTTTGGAGTCAAAGAAATTAGACACAAAAGAAAACATACTGTATGCTTTTACATAAAGTTCACAAACTGAGAAAATATTCTATGGCGGTACAAGTGTTAGGTAAGCAGTCTTCCCTGGAGAGGAGGAGGACATGGCTACTGAGAGGCAATAGTGATTCTGTGGTGCTGTGAATGTTCTCTTTGTAGATCTGGGTTGGGGAACATGACATAGGTATACACTTATTGTTTGTACTTTGTTCTCTATTATTATCCTTAAATAATAATGTTTCATAAAGATATTACTCATCTAGGTGTTTCTTTCCCTGACATAGTACTTCTTAGCATTTCTTAGCACTTCTTTCCCCTGAAAAAATGAGTGAACAATGAGAATGCTATGGAGCAGAACCTTACAGAGCTTTCTCAGGACAGACCACCCTCATGTCCTCCACCTGCCTCTGTTTATAGAAAAACCTAGCTAAAGAATAAATTTGATCACAGAAATAAAAAAAAAAATCAGAAACAAAGGAAAACAGTCAAATCGGACAAAATAATAATAGTTTAGCCCTAAACAAATTCAAGGACTTAATTCCTTCTCATGGGCTATCGTTTGAGCTATTTTGCAGATACTGAAATCCCAAACAGGTGGTAGCAATAAATTACATGATGACTAGACAAGTGGGGTGCCATTTCCTTCTCCAGGGGATCTTCCCAACCCAGGGATCAAACCCGAGACTCTTGCATTGCAGGCAGGTTCTTTACCATCTGAGCCAACAGGGAAGTTCATAATCTTCATCTTACACAATTTCAAGATGGGCCTCAAGGAAATGGGAACAGACTGACTCTAAAACTGATGATTAACTGTAATTGAAACAATAAAGGTGACACTGATCAGACCTATTTCAAGATGATTGTTGGACCTAGCTGTGCTATTCTACAGGTAACCTGTTCCCAACTTCTGCCTGTGCACTCCTGAAATTCCCATTTAAAAACACTCACCCCTGATTGCAAGGAGGAGCTGGTTCTTTGGTACATTAGTCCTCTATCTCCCAGAACTGTTGGTTTCCTCAACAAAGCTGTCTTTAATTTTACCCCACACTTGTCTCTCAGTGTTGGATTCTTGAGTAATGAGCAGCTGAAACCCGAGTTCAGTACCAAGATTAAACATTTCACTACAGGATATCTTTCTTTTTAAGCCTGTTTTCCCTTACTCTCTTCTCTGGGGAAATTTCACTCCAGGAGCATCCTAGGTATAGTAGCCCTTCCCTCTCTTACCTGAGCAGATCACAGAGGCCGTGTTGCCATGGGAACAGTCAGGAACACCCAGGGTAGTCACAGGGCATTTCCACAGGTAGGACTCAGTCCCTGAGCAGTGAAATCGAGCTTTCCAGAGTTGATCAATTGATTCTGCTCCGTTTGGGGTGGAGATGGCGACTCCACAGCCAAGCTGACGACAGACAACATTGGCATTGGCCAGACTCCAGTGGGAGGCACAGAGAGCTCTCCATCGTCCAGAAATGTTCATCTCCACTTGCCCCTCACACTGAGAGGAGCCGTTTGTCACGAGCCGGACATCTGTGTACACTGACAGAAACAGACAAGATTTCAGAAAAATCTTATCTCTTTTTCAGCTTGAAGTGAGTGTACACAGAGGCTAAATCCTGACGTGCATCTCACCTGAACAGACAATCTGAACAACTCCACTGTTGTGACAAGTGCCCCCTGGACAGGGCACTCTGGGGCAGACCCGGAGCTCAGGCTCCTCCCCCTCACACCTGAACTCTTCAGCCCAGACCTGGCCATCAGATTCTCTGAAGGGCACCTGTCCCAGGACAGACACAGCCTTGCCACACCCCAGCTCTGCACAGATAACCTGGGCAGTGGGGAGTGTGAAGTTTACATCAGACGCTGGGAGCCAGACTTCTCCAGAATGCACTTCTACTTGCCCTGAGCAGGGTCCATTCCCTCCAGCCAGATGCACAAATCCTAAGAGAAACAAAGAACAAACCCAGTGAGTGTTCATGAACCTGGCTTGACAGTTGGAAACAACACCTCACAGGCAATGGTGTGAAAGCTTTTCTTTTCAACAGTGGAATAAGAGGGGATAAGAAGAGAGAATTTGACTGTCATTGTCAAATTGCATTTTCATGAGCAAGTTTCTGAAGAGATATCCAGAAGGATTGCAGGGTCAGTTTGGAATGGCTGAATCTCAAGAATATATATTGGTTAGGAATGTTAATTCTTACCTGGGGCCCTGGAATCTACAAGGTCCAAAGAAACTGCACAGGGGTAAACACTCAAACTTGAGTGCAGAGCTGAACTCAGAGTGAAAAAAGATCATGGGATTCAAGAGGTTAGAGGCCTAAGAGCCCGAGATGTTTAGAAGGTCATCCTGAAATTTCTGGGGCTAGAATTTTGGGCAGTTTTCTCTGAGCCAATATTCAAGTCACTGGGGATGGGAACATCATGAGGGCTGGATCTGAGTGCAGGCATTAGGTCACAGTTAGGTAACCTAATTGTGAAATAAGTCGTTCACAGATAAGTTTGGAAATGATGAAAGCTCAGAGAGTCATAGGAGAGGGAGGGAATGATCCTAGCCATCTTTCTTAAAAATCTAGGACTCAAGAACACACCTGAGAGAAATTGAAGTGTCAGTGGGATTATGCAAGACAACTGAGTTGGTTGATTACTTCATCCTAGACATGAGGTTCTTAGCAAATGTGAAGGAGTGATGAGAATTTAATGTATTCTAACCCTATCTATATGCCAACTGCATACCCTTTCCTATTTGGATTTCTGAGATAAGAAGACAGCAAGCTACGAAAAAGGAGAGTGAGAGGAAGATATCAGAGAGCAAACAAGCCATATATATTTTAGAGATTTCTAAACTGCAAATCCTCGATAGTGTTGAAACATAGATTTGTAAACCAAATACTTGTTCAACAAGATTTTAACACCTTTTATCCCCTGTGCTTCTCCCATTTGCCACCTAACACTGCTACCCTTTCCCAATTCCCCCAATGCAGAAAAGAAGAAATGATCTTAAGAGCTTCAAATAGATGGAAAGGACATTCCAAAAGGGAAGAACTTCTGTAGGGGGTGAGGTGGGGTGAGTGGTAAGTTAAACAGGGAGTGGGTGGAGTATGAGAGAGACAAAGGAAAAGACTCGTGATCACGATTTCATCCTTCAGGGATCATATTTGGACAGAGAAAAACCCTGCAAATCATAAAGAATAATTTTTCAATAAGTTGCCTGGTTTCTGAGTGTGCTCATGGTTATGTATGTTATGGTGGATTCTGTCCTGGTAAAGGACTCTGATTGCGTAAGTATGTGAACTTTGAAGTCTCAAAAAGAATGATGTAACAGAATAAAAATCTACTATAGAGAGCAGGAGAGAACAGAAAAGACACCACAGAAATTTAAGAATTGAAGGATTAGCCTGACCACTGATGTAAGAATGAATCATGAGGGAGAGGAGGATCTGCTTGCCTTTATTATTTGTCCATTTCCATTTCCCCAGAGAAGCCCAGGTTAGGACCCCTAGCCTCCTCTGGCTGGGAGTTTGGTCACAGGCTACAGATTCTAATTAAAGCATATTTATTTAACTGGCTGTTTTTGTTGCTCAGTCACTCAGTCATGTCCGGCTCTTTGTGACCCCATGGACTGCAGCGCTCCAGGCTTCCCTGTCTTCACTATCTCACTGAGTTTACTCAAACTCATGTCCATTGAGTCAGTGATGCCATCCAACCATCTCATCCTCTGTTGTCCCCTTCTTCTCTGGTCTTCAATATTTCCCAGCCTCAGGGTCTTTTCCAATACGTCATTTCTTCTTATCATGTGGCCAAAGTATTGGAGCTTCAGCTTCAGCATACATCCTTCCAATGAGTTATTCAGGGTTGATTTCCCTTAGGATTGACTGATTTTATCTCCTTGCTGTCCAAGGGACTCTCCAAAGTCTTCTCCAGCACCACAGTTCAAAAGCATCAATTCTTCAGTGCTCAGCCTTCTTTATGATCCAACTCTCACATCCATACATAACTACTGGATAAAAAACCATACCTTTGACTATATGTACATTTTTCACAAAGAAATGTCTCTGCTTTTTAACATGCTGTCTAGGTTTGTCATAGCTTTTCTTCCAAGGAGCAAGCGTCTTTTAATTTCATGGCTGCAGTCACAGTCTACAGTGATTTTGGAGCCCAAGAAAAGAAGTCTGTTGCTGTTTCCATTTTTTCCTCATCTCTTTGCCATGAAGTGATGGGACTGGATGCCATGATATTAGTTTTTTGAATGTAGAGTTTCAAGCCAGCTTTTTCACTCTTCTCTTCCACTTTAATCAAGAGGCTCTCCTCTGTTCCTCTTTACTCTCTGCTATTAGGGTGGTGTCATCTGTATATCTGAGGTTATTGATATTATTATAGTAATTCTATGAGATTAAAAATTAAGAAAGAAGAAAAATGTATTTCTTGTATTCTGTTCTATATACCCTGATACATGTGAAATATTCAAATATATGCTGAATACTCAATAAAGTCTTATACATATCAGGATAGAGACTTCTAAGATATGGTATATCTCTTTATATTTTCTACTTGATTTTAAAATTTACATGGAAGAATAAGTGTGTGATAATTGCAAGAAAATTATTAAATAGAAGGCTGATGTGAGTAAAGATATTGTGATCCACTGGCAAAGAGAATGGCAAGCCACTTTAGTATTCTTGCCTTGAGAACACCATGAGCAATATGAAAAGGCAAAATGATAGGATACCGAAAGAGGAACTCCCCAGGTCATTTGGTGCCCAATATGCTACTGGAGATCAGTGGAGAAATAACTCCAGAAAGAATGAAGGG
>SJYA01000787.1:463263-518177 GCA_006410615.1 Neotragus moschatus | reverse complement strand
ATTTGTAAGGCTTCCCCAGACAGCCATTTTGCTTTTTTGCACTTCTTTATCTGGTAAATTATTTATCTTTGTTTTGTTAGTTTCCCCTCCCCCCACAACCAGAGGTTTTTCTTGTTCTTTCATTTGAAACAAATTTCTGTCTTATTTTGTTAACCTTGTTGCTATGCACATGCTCAGCTGCTTCAGTCGTGTCTGACTCTTTGCAANAGACAGCCATTTTGCTTTTTTGCACTTCTTTATCTGGTAAATTATTTATCTTTGTTTTGTTAGTTTCCCCTCCCCCCACAACCAGAGGTTTTTCTTGTTCTTTCATTTGAAACAAATTTCTGTCTTATTTTGTTAACCTTGTTGCTATGCACATGCTCAGCTGCTTCAGTCGTGTCTGACTCTTTGCAACCCTATGGACTGTAGCCTGCCAGGCTTCTCTGCCAATGGGATTCTCTAGGGAAGGATACTGGAGTGGGTTGCCATGCCTCCTCCAGGGGATCTTCCTGATCCAGGGATTGAACTCACATCTCCTCTATCTCCTGCATTGCAGGTGGATTCTTTAACCTCTTGTCTCTATGAAATTGGATTAAATAGTTATCTATCCAGGTCTTGAAGGAGTTTCTTTGTGTGGGAGCATCCTTATGCAGTCTTCATGTGCCCAGTGACTTTGGTGGAGAGCTGGATCTGAAGTGAAGATGAGCCCTGCCTTCCCTGAGGTGTGATGACAGCTATTACCTTGGTGGTAGGTGGGGCTGAAAATGGAGAGGCTGGAGCCAGAGCCAGGTGTGATCTGGGGCTTCTCCTATGCTCAGCAGGTGTCACCATCCTATCTAGGCTGAGCTTGGGTCTTAAGATGCTAGGTCAGAAGCCCTGAGGTTCTGGTCTGAGCTGGTTTTGTTCCCTCTAAATGTACACTCTCCCATCTCCTGGCAATAGCACCTTCAACTCAGTGGGGAACAGTGCTAAAGGAAGTGGGCCAGAGCAAGTACTCAGTTTCAGCCAGGGTACATACTGGGATGGTCCCAGAATGCCAATCTGACCTGCAGACTGATCCAGATCCACTGCTTCCAAGAGCACCAGCAATGGCCACCCCACCCCACTCAGATGCACTACTGGGTCCCAGATGGCTCTGTCTCCCCACCCGAAGTGTTCACTCTCTTTGGTACGGCAGCCTTCTCCTTGGTGAGGGTATGCACTGGGGCTAGAAGGTTGCAGGGTGGGAACTGGCCAGAGCCCTGGGCAATTTCAATCTATTTCTCCCGCCATGTGCAGGGAAGTAAGCAAGTGTGTACACACTCTTCATGAATGGAGCCTTGGTTTCCTACAGCCCTCCTGTAAGTCCCATTGGTTTTTAAACCAAATAAGGGGACTCATTTTCCTGGTGTTGGATCCCAGGGTGGGAGCCCCAATACGTGGTTTGGATCCCTCAATCCCTAGGGAGGATCTCTGAGCTTGTGTAATTCCCCTCTTCTGTGTAGGCCCTGCCTTGGTGGTTGCTCCTTCCCTTCTTACCTGGTTCCAGGTAGACCTTTCTTTACAGTCTTAGCTGTAGAAGAGTCTTTCTGCCAGTCTCCAGTTTGTTTTCAGTGAGAATTGCTCCACATGTATGTTAGGGGCAACACACTGAAACTGCCCACTCTAGTCAGGCACCATAGTACCTGCATGAGTTATTTTATGACACAAGGTCCTGGTAAGGAATACGGAATTAATAGGCCACCACCAACCAGAAGAGTTTGGGAAAGGTCAAAAGAAGATGCCACATGTCCTTTCATCTCCCAGAATCCTTCTAAGTGGCATCCATCTTGGTTGAGCAATGGGTGCATCACCAGGAAGAACCCTGAGTCAGAACAATTGGCCTAGGACACCTGGCAACTAATTCCATCACCATAAAACTTGACACTGTGAGCCACATGACAGAGTTCTACTGGGTTCTCTTATCATCCTGGTCTCTGCCCAGGTGTCCTTTCCCGATAAAGTCTCTTGCTTAGTCAACACATGTGTCTCCTCAGACAATTCATTTCCCAGTGTTAGACAATAGCCCACTCTCAGGCCCTGGAATGGGTCTCCCTTCCTGCAAAATGTAGATATAAATTTGATGTGTGCACTGGGGAAGGTGAGCTCAGCGTCCTTCTCTTGTCCACCATCTTGATCCCTTCCCTGCATATACTGGAAACATTTATTTCTTGACATAGGTTGTACTTACATGCATATTTCCTTGAAATTGTTTATTAAGTTGTACATACATGTTTGTGGAGTTTTGTTTATGTATATTTCACAATTAAAAGGGAAGAAGGCCTGCATGTTAATTAATGAAAATGAAACACTCCAATGGGAAAGTGGGCAAAAAATCAGAACTGATTAGTCATTAAACATTAAAAATATTTTCAACACCATTAGTAATCAGGGAAATACAAAATAAAAATGCAATAAGATACCACTTAAGACCCACCAAATGTGCTTTAAAAGTATGATAATATCAACTCTTGGTGAGACTATGGAAGAACAGAAACTTCTATAAGCTGCAGCTGCTGCTGCTGCTGCTAAGTCGCTTCAGTCGTTTCTGACTCTGTGCGGCCCCATAGACTGCAGCCCACCAGGCTCCCCCGTCCCTGGGATTCTCCAGGCAAGAACACTGGAGTGGGTTTCCATTTCCTTCTCCAATGCATGAAAGTGAAAAGTGAAACTGAAGTCACTCAGTCGTGTCCGACTCCTAGCGACCCCATGGACTGCAGCTTACCAGGCTCCTCCATCCATGGGATCTGAAAAAACAAGTGGGGCATTATCTAGCAGAGCTAACACATCTATGCCCACAACCCAGCAATTACTGTTCAGGGTACATACATGAAAAGAAAGTGGAACTCAGTTGTGTCGCTCAGTTGTGTCCGACTCTTTGCGACCCTGTGGACTATACAGTCCATGGAACTCTCCAGGCCAGAATACTGGAGTAGGGAGCCATTTCCGTCTCCAAGGGATCTTCCCAACCCAGGAATTGAACTCAGGTCGATCAGATAAGCCCGGATACATACGTAAGGATGTTTACAGCAACATCATTTATAACATCAAAATTTTGGAAACAATTTAGGCATTGATCAATAGGAGAAATAATAATATTTCCATTTATTTAACAGTCAGAAATAGATTAACTAGAGCTACACACATCTATGGCTTCCCAGGTGGTGCTAGTGGTGAAGAATCTGCCTGGTAATGCAGGAGATGCAAGAAATGCAGGTTCAATCCCTGGGTTGGGAAGATCACCTGGAGTAGGAAGTGGCAACCCACTCCAGTATTCTTGTCTGGGAAATCCCATGGACAGAGAAGCCTGGCAGGCTACGGTCCTTGGGGCCACAAAGAGTTGAATGTGACTGAGCATACAGACTTCTACGTGAGTGAATCTTACAAACATGTTAAGGAAATCAAGTCAACAGAAAAAAAGTATGATTCTTTTTAATATAAAATGAAAAAACTCACAAAATTACATACATGCATGTTAGAGATACATACATAAGGGGTAAAATTGCAAAGAAAAGAACTGGTAAACACCAAACTAGGGTGATGGTTGAGGGTGCCTATTGGGGGCTGGGATTGAGAATGGACACGCAGGTGACTATAAGACATTGTTAACAATCAATTTGTTCCTATTTCTCAAGCTGGGTGGTTTATTTATTTTAAAATTACATCTATTTTACATATGTTTTTTGGTTATATTATATCTTTCATTTTATAAGTTGTTGACATTAAAAATAAAGAATCTTATTATTGTTTTGCTGTCCCAGGTACCAGACAAATCTCCAGGAAGGGATTATGAGGTTTACAATCTTTATGGTAAGACTATTCCACGTGGAATAATTATTTTTAAAAAATGCTTTCTAGTTTACCAGTTAGACTTAAGAGAGTGTAGATTGCACAAACAATTATTCAGTGTGCAGGTACCCCATGTCCACTTACCCCACGAGTCCCTGCCCTGGCAGAAATGTTTTATATCAAAGCTGAGCCCAAATCAGCCACCCATTATCCTCCACACATTACTCCAGAGAACTCACACATTTGTGGGGATTAAAGCCCAAGAGAAGATTCAATTCCCCTGCAAAACAAGGCTAATGCTTTGGCAGCACAAGATACAAGTTTATGAGAAAAGAAAATCAATACTTAATCATCAGTCCTCATGTTCTACTCTTGCTATAAACCATTCTTTTCTGAATAGTCCATCAATACTTTAATGCCTACGCCATAATGTTGGAAAGCATGTTTTAGGCAATAATGTCAGAGTTTGATTCTTTTTAACAATGCTTCTTTTAATATCAGAAAAAGCAGGAAGGGGGGGGGCACATTAAATTTTAAAATCTTTTAGTCTCATTGTCAAGTTACCAGAAAAGTATGAGATCACACTTGTAATTGGGCAGCATGACTCTTACTGCAACTTGTTCATCCTTAATTTTTCTTTCTTTAGAGCATGTATCCAGGTGTAAAGAAAAACCTTGAAACCATCTTGTTGATTGTTTTCGGACTGTATTATTCTGACTTTCTCCTGTTCAGGCTGAAAGAGAAGAGAAGTCAGAGGATGGAGGGGCAAGCAGCAGAAAGCATAAGCCATTGCTTCCATGTCCTGGCTATTGCAAACAGTGCTGCAACAAACACTGGGGTGCATGTATCCTTTCTGATCACTTTTTTTCTCCGGATATAGGCCCAGGAGTGGGATTGCAGGAATAATGTCATTTGCAGCAACATGGATGGACCTAAAGGGTGTCATACTCAACGAAGTAAATCAGACAGAGAGATATCATATGACATCCCTTATTGTGGAATCTAAACATAATGAATGAAATTACTTACAAAACAGAAAGAGACTCAAGACTTATGGCTGCTGGGGAAAAGGGACAGTTAGGGACTTTGGGAAGGTCGTGTACACATTGCTGTATTTAAATGGGTAACCATGAAGGACCTACTGTATAGCACAGGGAACTCTGCTCAATGTCATGCGGCAGCCTGGATGGGAGAGGGCTTTGGGGGAGAATGGATACGTGTTTATAAATATATAGTGAGCCCCTTCACTGCTCACCTGAAACTACCACAACACTGTTAATCGCCTATACCCCAACACAAAGTCTGAAAAAATAAAAGAAAGCCTAGGCTGTGATTTGAGGAAAACCACTGAGTTTTGTGAATGCTGGAGGTGCCCTTGTGGTTAAGGGAGTTGCAGGACTTTCTCTTCTTCTCAGCATCACCTTTGCCTCAGACTTACATGGAAAAGCTTCCTCTCAAACTTTTCTAAGGGGCTTTTAATGACTGAGGGCTTCCTTGGTGGCTCAGATGGTAAAGGGTCTGCCTGCAGTGTGGGAGACCCGGGTTCGATCCCTGGGTCAGGAAGACCCCCTGGAAAATGAAATGGCAACCCACTCCAACATTCTTGCCTGGAAAATCCCATGGACATAGGAGCCTGACAGGCTTCAGTCCATGCAGTCACAAAAAATTGGACATGACGGAAAGACTTTACTTTAATGACTGATAGCCAAAAAAATTCTGAAGACTGTTTCCTGAGAAGGACCAAAAGTAAAAGACACTTCTGATCTGATCAAACTACCCCACTAAACTTCCATATACTTGGATTTTCCTGGAGATGGAAGACATGCCTTCCAATTAATTTGGCTTTTAACCTCTCTAATTTGAGTCACTGAGAACTGCACAGAGATGGGAAGAGAAAAGAGGAGAGTAATTGAGACAAAAAAAAAAAAAAGCAAAAACAACTCAGGCTTCATTTGCTAAGTTGCTCTGGGCTTTTTTTTTTTTTTTTCCTTGTTTTATCTAACCTAGTCTGAGAGCCCGTCTTCTGAAATTTGGACAACACAAGTTTCCATAGATGCACACTGAGAAACATCTGGACACTTGGCAGCAATTTGCCAAGCACAAGTCAGCAACAATGGTTGTTGCCATGAAGAGCAGGAAGAAATGGTAGAGATAAATGAGTGGTAAATATTTCTGATAGATCACAATAAGATGTTCCCCTTCTTAAGTCTTGCCAGAGTCCCCTGTTTACCTTTTGAATGTTCTTAATTATACAACCTTTAACTTTGCGGAGCTCTGATTTAGTGTCACTTAATTTCATAAAACTATAACCAGATGTGCGATTCTTTTAATGTTCAAAGTTCTATCAGGAACATGTGTTGACTATCTCAGTAGAAAGGTTGCAAAAGTTCTTGAAAAATAAACTTACCTACTTTTCAAAATCAGATTTTATAAACTTCCCTATAACACGAATGTGACATCAGCATATCTGACTCTTAACTCTCAGAGTCAATATGGGTACAGAGGCGTCTTTTGTACATTCATTATATAAGTCCTAGAACTAGATTCATACACTTTTTTTGTTTTTAAGTTGGAAGGCTCCTTAGAGATGATTTAGTCTAGTCTTTTAATTCTAAAGAAACAATAAATGCGTGTTGAATGACT
This sequence comes from Neotragus moschatus, assembly GCA_006410615.1. Taxonomy (NCBI): domain Eukaryota; kingdom Metazoa; phylum Chordata; class Mammalia; order Artiodactyla; family Bovidae; genus Neotragus; species Neotragus moschatus. The sequence goes on along the minus strand of SJYA01000787.1, from coordinate 511,745 downwards.
AATAAAGGAATTCTATTATAGTAAGGTTTATAGAGGACATAAAGGTAATTCCTGCCCCATGAAATTGATATCCCATTAGGGAAAAGGAGAAATATACACAAGTAACGTGAGCAAGAATATTAAAGTGCCTCAAATGGATACATGAAGCACTGAAATTTTGGAGTAGAAGAACAGCTCAAAAATTCATTGTGGGGTCTGAGGTTGAAAGAGAGAACTTTTCTTTAAAAATATAAAATAGGATTTGGCCCTTAAGACCTAATCAAACTTACAAGTTTTTGCACAGCAAACAAAGCCATAAAAAATGAAAAGACAACCTACAAAATGGGAGAAAATACTTGCAAATTATGTGACAGATAAGGGCTTAATCTCCAAAATGCACAAACAGCTCATATAATTCAAAAACAACAAAACAAACAACTCAATCAAAAAATGGGCAGAGAAGACCTTAGTAGACATTTCTCCAAAGAAGACATACAGATGGTCAGTAGGCAACATGAAAAGATGATCAATATCACTAATTATAAGATAAATGCAAATCAAAACTACAATGAGGTACCATTTCACACCAGTCAGAATGACCATGATCAAAAGTCTACAGATAACAAATGCTGGAGAGGCTGTGGAGAAAAGGGAACTCTTCTACATTGTTAATGGGAATGTAATTGGTGCAGCCAGTGTGGAAAATAGCATGGAGTTTCCTCAGAAAACTAAAAATGGAGTTGCCATATGATCCATTCAATCCTACTCTCAGACATATATCCAGACAAAACTATAAATCAGAAATATATATGCACCTCTATGTTAACAGCAGTACTATTCACAATAGCCAAAAGATGGAAACAACCTAAATGTCCATCACAGATGAATGAAGAAGATGTGGTACATAGATACAATGGAATGTTACTCACCCATAAAAAAGAATGGAATAATGGCATTTGCAGCAACATGGTCATACTAAGTTAAGTAAGAAAAAGACAAATACCATATGATATCACTTATATGTAGCATCTAAAATATTGCACAAATGAGGCTATCTAGGAAATAGAAACAGACTTATAGACATAAAGAACAGACTTGTTGTTGGCAAGAAGGAGGAGGGTTGGGGAGGTAAGAGCTGTGAGTTGGGGTTAGTAGATATAAACTATGATATATAGGATGGATAAACAACAAGGTCCTACTGTACAGCATAGGGAACTATATTCAATATAAAGTTGGCACAACACCATAAACCCTTGAGGGATCACAGCCATGTCATGGTGAAGGGTTTGCATAACTCAATGAAGCTCTATATGCCATGCTGTTCAGGGCTACCCAAGATGGACAGGCTCAGATCATGAGCTCCTTATTGCAAAATTCAGGCTTAAATCAAAGAAAGTAGGGAAAACCACCAGGCCATTCAGTGTGTTAGTCACTCAGTCGTGTCCAACTCTTCTTGACCGCATGTACTGTAGCCCTCTAGGCTCCTCTGTTCATGGAATTTTCCAGGCAAGAACACTAGAGTGTGTTGCTATTTCCTTCCCCAGGGGATCTTCCTGACCCAGGGATCAAACCCAGGTCTCCCACATTGCAGGCAGATTCTTTATGATCTGAATCAGGGAAGCCCTAAATCAAATACCTTAGGATTATACAGTGGAGGTGATGAATAGATTCAAGGGATTAGATCTGGTAGACACAGTGCCTGCAGAACTATGGACAAAGGTTTGTAACACTGTACAGGAGGCACTGACCAAAATCATCCCAAAGAAAAAGAAATGCAAGAAGGCAAAGTGGTTGTCTGAGGAAGATTTATAATTAGCTGAGCAAAGAAAGAAGCAAAAGGCAAGGGAGAAAGAGGAAGACATATCCAACTGAATGCTGAGTTTCAGAGAACAGCAAGGTGAGATAAGAGGGTCCACTTAGATAAACAAGGCAAAGAAATAGAGGAAAACAACAAAATGGGAAACACTAAAGATCTCTTCAGGAAAATTGGAGGTATCAAAGGAACATCATGCAAGGATGGGCACAATAAAAGACAGAAATGGTAAGGACCTAACAGAAGCAGAAGAGGCTAAGAAGAGGTGGCACAGAATACACAGATCTGTACGAAAAAGATCTTAATGACCCAGATAACCATGATGGTGCAGTCACTCACCTAAAACTGGACATCCTGGAGTGTGAAGTCAAGTGGGCCTTAGGAAGCATTACTATAAACAAAGCTAGTGGAGGTGACAGAATTCCAGCTGAGCTATTTAAACTCCTAAAAGATGATGCCGTTAAAGTGCTGCACTCAATATGTCAGCAAACTTGGAAAACTCAGCAGTGGCCACAGGAAAAGGTCAGATTTCATTCCAATCCAAAAGAAAGGCAAGGCCAAAAAATGTTCTAACTACTGTAAGATTGCACTCATTTCACATGCTAGCAGGTTTTGCTCAAAATCCTTCATGCTGGGCTTCAGTAATATATGAACTGAGAACTTTCAGATGCACAAGCTGGGTTTCAAAGAGGTAGAGGAACAAGAGATCAAATTGCCAACATTCTTTCAAAGACCATGGAGAAAGCAAAGGAGTTTCAGAAAACCATTTACTTCTGCTTCACCGACTGCATGAAATCTCTGACTGTGTGGATCACAACAAGCTATGGAAAATTCTTAAAGAGATGGGAATACTAGACCACCTTACCTGTCTCCTGAGAAACCTGCATGTGGGTCAAGAAGCAACCGTTAGAACTAGACATAGAACAATGAACTGGTTCAAAATTGGGAAAAGAGTATGACAAGGCCATATACTGTCATCCTGTTTACTTAACTTCTATGCGGAGTACATCATGCAAAATGCTAGGATGGATAAATCACAAGCTGGAATCAGGATTGAGGGGGAAAATATCAACCTGAGATATGCAGGTGATATCAACCTCTTGATGAGGGTGAAAGAGGAGAGTGGAAAAAGCCGGCTTATAACTCAACATTCAAAAAACTAAGATCATGGCATCCAGTCTCGTCACTTCATGGTAAATAGAAGGGGAAAATGGAAACAGTGGCTGATTTTACACTCTTGGGCTCCAAAATCACTGCGGATGTGACTGCAGCCGTGAAGTTTAAAGACTCTTGCTCCTTGGAAGAAAAGCTCTGACAAACCTAGACAGCAGAGTTATCACTTTGTATAGTCAAAGCTATGGATTTTCCAGTAGTCATGTATAGATGTGAGAGCTGGACCATAAAGAAGGCTGAGCACCAAATAATCAATGCTTTTGAATTGTGGTGCTGGAGAAGACTCTTGAAAGTTCCTTGGACTGCCAAAACATCAAACCAGTCAATCCTAAAGGAAGTCAACCCTGAATATTTATTGGAAGGACTGTTGCTGAAACTGTAGCTCCAATACTTTGGCCACCTGATGTGAAGAGCTGAGTCACTGGAAAAGACTCTGATGCTGGGAAATACTAAAGACAAAAGGAGAGGGAGGTGGCAGAGGATGAGATGGCTAGCATCACTGACTCAATAGACACGAATTTGCGCAAATGCTGGGAGACAGTGGAGGACAGAGGGCTGTGTTGTGCTACGGTCTGTTGGTTCGCAGGAGCTGGACACAACTGAGCAGCTCAACAACAGCAACATCGTAAATCAACCATACTTCAATACTGAAATAGAAGATTTGGCCCTTCAGAAGTCGGTAAGATTTTGACAGGAGAAAATATAAATCAAGGAAATCGCAGCTAGGTAATAGCATAGTCATGCATGAAAATGGAGAGAGAAAGCTCTGAAAATCAGCTGGTCTTTCCTCCTAGACTAAGAAAGAGCTATGCAACCAAACAATTGCCTGGCTGAAAAGAATTGTATTCTTGATTCAATTCTTTAGCATTCTTGCAAATACATCTAGTTTAAATGGCAACCTCTGATAACAGAATCTGCTACCTCTTGAGAGTTCCTGCCCCAACTTTGTTCACTTCTATTTTCTCTCTATTGAGCGAAAAGCATTTTTCTTATGGCTTGAATCTGTTTGCTCAAGTTCTATGTCTGACAGCCACACAGAACAAAAGCCCTTTTCCAATGTCTTTTTTTCTTTTTTCCCATTGTGGTCCTTATGGCCAAAATATCTCCAATTTTTAATTTAATTTTATTTTTTTATCTCCAGTTTTTAAAACCACTCATTCTATGATATGGTCATTCATCATTCCCCATCCTGGTCACTGAATTCTGACTGAACTCAGTGTTTCTGATATCCCCTTTAGGGGAAATACTTCCATAGGACACAATTCTGAAGACATTATGTGCAGAGGAGCAGTTTACTACCCCTCTTACTCTTTTCATAGCATCCTCACGTAACCGATGCAGATTAAGGCCCCCTTCTTTAGACTTTATGTAGCAGGCAATGCAAGGCCTCCAAGGCTTTTGAGCACAGGCTGTCAGCGGCTACAGCTGCATTAGTGAAAGACAGACTGGAGGCCAGAAAGAGGGAGATAATTAGGAAATAAGGTAATGGCCTGGGCTTTGTCGGTGGCTCAGCAGTAAAGAATCCACCTGCAATGCAGGAGCCATAGGAGATGTGGGTTTGATCCCTAGGTTGAGAAGAGCCCCTGGGAGAGGGCATGGCAACCCACCCCAATATTCTTGCTTGGAGAATCCCATGGACAGAGGAGCCTGGCAGTCTACAGTTAATAGAGTCGCAAAGAGTTAGACACAACTGAAGCGACAGCACACGCGCCTGCACGCACGCAAAGTAGTGTTCCAGGAAGAAGGTGATGAGAGGCTGTTTTAGAGTGGTCATGGTGCAGATGCTGTGTGATGGGAAAGGCATAGGGATGCAGATACCTCATTAGATGCCATCTCACTAGATGGGAGAGGGAGAAGCTGCAGAATTCCCCAGGCTTTTAATCTGGACTGGGAAAATAGTGGTTTCATTCATCACATATAACGAGAAAGTCTTAAGGCACAATCAACTGCAAGGGAAAATGTTGGGTTTGGTTTTGGACATGTAGAGTTTGAGTTGGCACCAGAGGCTAAGAATGAAGGAAAACTGGGGAGGTTTCTCTTTTTAACAGTTGAAACTGTGGGAGTGAGTAAGACCCTCAAAGCAGTGTCTTTAAAGATAGAAGAGAACCTTGAGAAACATCTACTTTCAAGGATTTACAGGAATCAGAAGAAGCAGAGGAGAATGAAGAGAACTCGTATAATGCAGGGTAGGGATATAAAGAGAGGGATCAAATTTTTGTTTGTTTTAAAATTTTTATTGGAGTATAGTTGATTTCTAACGTTGGTTTCTGCTTTATGGCAAAGTGAATCAGTTATACATATATATATACATATATATATATATATATAAATATTCACTCTCTTTTAGATTTTTTTTCCCATATACGCCATTATAGAATATTGAGTAGTGTTCCCTGTGGTATACAGTAGGTCCTTATTAGTTATCTATTTTATATATCATAATGTAGATATGTCAGTCCCAATCCCCCAATTTATCCCTCCCCTTGCTCTTAGTCCCTAGTACCATAAATTTGTTTTTGACATATAGGAAAAGGAGTACTTCAAGGCTGTATATTGTCACCCTGCTTATTTAAGCTATATGCAGAATACATCATGAGAAACGCTGGGCTGGATGAATTGCAGGTTGGAATCAAGATTGCTGGGAGAAATATCAATAACCTCAGATATGCAGATGACACCACCCTTATGGCAGAAAGTGAAGAGGAACTAAAGAGCCTCTTGATGAAAGTGAAAGAAGAGAGTGAAAAAGTTGGCTTAAAGCTCAACATTCAGAAAACGAAGATCATGGAATCTGGTCCCATCACTTCATGGCAAATAGATGGGGAAACAGTGGAAACAGTGGAAGACTTTATTTTGGGGGGCTTCAAAACCACTGCAGATGGTGATTGCAGCCATTAAATTAAAAGACGCTTACTCCTTGGAAGGAAACTTATGACCAACCTAGGTAGCATGTTAAAAAACAGAGACATTACTTTGCCAACAAAGGTCAAAGCTAGGGTTTTTCCTGTAGTCATAAAGAAAGATGTGAGAGTTGGACTATAAAGAAAGCTGAGCACTGAAGAACTGATGCTTTTGAACTGTGGTGTCAGAGAAGATTTTCGAGAGTCCCTTGGAAAGCAAGGAGATCCAATCAGTCCATCCTAAAGGAAATCAGTCCTGAGTGTTCATTGGAAGGACTGATGCTGAAGCTGAAACTCCAATCCTTTGTCCACCTGATGCGAAGAACTAACTCCTTAGAAAAGAGCCTAATGCTGGGAAAGATTGAAGGTGGGAGGAGAAGAGGATGACAGAGGATGAGATGGTTGGATGGCATCACCAACTCAATGGACATGAGTTTGGGTAAACTCTGGGAGTTGGTGATGGACAAGGAGGCCTGGGGTGCTGCAGTCCATGGGGTCACAAGAGTCAGACACGACTGAGCGACTGAACTGAACTGAACTCAGTCCATATTTTTTTTAAAACAATCATCAAACGCCAGGGAAGTCAGGAAGAATAAATACTGAGAGAAAGCTATCCCACTTGGTGACTAAGAATACATACTATTAAAGGGTAATTTCAGTGGCATATCAGAGAGCAGTTACCTAAGATGTTGGGCTATGAGTAGGTCACGAGGAAGGGGAGACCACGAAAATTAATGACATAAAGAAAACTGCCACTCAAGTGAAGGAGAAGATTAATAAGATCAAAGGAACCTGTTTGATGATTATGATGGGGGTGGGAGGGGGTTGTTGGTTTTATTAAGGATGGGGACACCTGAGCACAGGCAGTTAAAGGACACAGTGAAGAGGGAGGGGTGNGAGACAACAGAGGATGAGATAGCTGGATGGCATCACCAACTCGATGGACATGAGTTTGGGTAAACTCTGGGAGTTGGTGATGGACAGGGAGGCCTGGCGTGCTGTGATTCATGGGGTCGCAAAGAGTCGGACATGACTGAGTGACTGAACTGAACTGAACTGAACTGAAAAGGTTACTGAAAGGAATCCATGTATGCATTCTGCCTCATGACCTCAGTCCTGAAAACTGCATGCAGCTTTGCTCCTTCCTGTTTTCCAGAAACTGATAAAGAACAGAGGGCCCTTGAGAAACAGAAAACAACATACAAGATTCCTTAAAATTAAACGTTCCCTGAAAGTGCTGGAGAACTTCGAGAGTCCCTTGAATTGCAAGATCAAACTAGTCAATCCTAAAGGAAAACAATCCTTAATGTTCATTGGAAGGACTGATGCCAAAACTCCAATACTTTGGCCACATGCTGCGAAGAGAGAATTCATTAGAAANACAACATACAAGATTCCTTAAAATTAAACGTTCCCTGAAAGTGCTGGAGAACTTCGAGAGTCCCTTGAATTGCAAGATCAAACTAGTCAATCCTAAAGGAAAACAATCCTTAATGTTCATTGGAAGGACTGATGCCAAAACTCCAATACTTTGGCCACATGCTGCGAAGAGAGAATTCATTAGAAAAGACCCTGACGCTGGGAAAGATTGAAGGCAGAAGGAGAAGGGGATGACAGAGGATGAGATGGTTGGATGGCCTCACGGACTCAATGGACATGAGTTTTAGCAAACTCTGGGAGATGGTGAACGACAGGGAAGACTGGTGTGCTGCAGTCCACGGGGTTGCAGAGTTAGACATGACTTAGCGACTGAATCACAACATTAAACTCATACACTCAGCCTTAAAAAATTAGGAATCATACAATCCACATAAAAGATTTCTCTGGAAATATTGAATGTACACATTTAGAAGGATTTGTTTCAGGTATCTGGAAAATCTATCAAAGTGAAATACCTCATTCTCCAATAATGCTGGGTTTCTTCTCTGATCCAGTGCTTTGGCCACATACATGGTGAACAGACACTACAAACACACCCCAGACATGCTTCACTATTTTCAGCAACTGCCTAGACCCTCTCACATCACTTGCCCCCTTTGTCCCATCCAATTCCACTCCAGAGTGCAGCCAGCATCTGTTCCAAAGCTCTGGCCTGCCTTTTGCTGCCTGCACTCAGAAGTGGCCCTGATGACAAAATTTAGCTTCCCTGAATCCAACCTTTGGAATTTCCTGGGAATTGGCTGCCTGTACGCACATCAGGTATCCATGAGTTCTCACTGGGCCTTTGCACCTGAGAGCCCACCCTAGCTTTAGCCCAGACTTGACCTGTACTTGAATTGACTCCCCTCAGAGGTCATCATGACTGTTCTTATATTGAACATGAACTGAAAAATACCTTTCACATAGAAAAAGGACACAGCCAGCACAACATCAGTAAGGACGCAATTTGAGCTGTTCCTGACTCTTTTTAGAAGTGGTTAACCCATAGAATCAGAAATCTTTGTTGTTGTTGCTCAGTCGCTAAGAGTATCTGACCCTTTGTGATGTGACCCCATGAACTGCAGCACACCAGGCTTTCCTGTCCTTCACTGTCTCCCGGAGTTTCCTCAAACTCACGTCTCAAACTCATAAATCTTAAGGCTTAAATTATCCTTAAAGTTTGCTATCAATCTTAACCTGAATACTGTCTACAAAACTACCAAACTCAGTTTACATGGGATTTCCTGGTTTTCAGAAATTTTCATTCACACAGTAGAAAACAAGGAAGAGGTACTCAGTCCATAGCTGTGATCCAGACCAAAGCTATGGAAAAAAAAAAAGAGTTAATGTAAGGATTAAACCAGTGACCTTGGCTTGTTTAAAGTAGAAAAAAGAGCCATCTAAGCACAGTTAGAGAGTCCGTGGAAAACCCAAACACATCCACTAAGTTTTACAAGTTTTTAATAATGTTAATTTTTATATAAGGTAAAGGAGGATTAAATGACCATTATTTGTGTTATTCAGATGTTCTTTAATTTAAAACTAAATTACATTTAACTACATGACCTGGGTTTCAAAACACATAAAGACCACAAACTCATTTTTATAAAACAAGTTATGTACATAGCACAGGGAACTCTACTCAATACACTGTAATAGCCTATATAGGAAAATAATCTAAAAAAAAGGATGGATATATGTATATGTATAGTGATTCATTAATACAACATTGTAAATCAACTACTCTCCAATGAAAATTTAAAATAAAAGTAAAAATTTTTAAAAAGAAATAAAACAAGTTATCTATAACCTCTGACTGAAGGCAAATAAAATGGCAAACATCCCAGCATCCACACATTGCCCTTGCAATGAAACTTTTATTCTACTATTAATATTTTCAGGTGCTACGGAAAAACTGAGTTCTGTAGACCAAAAGTAAATATGTAATAGCATTACAATAGCCACAAAAGATCTGAGTGTTGGGCGCATGTATGTGCACACGCGCACACACACACACCCAGAACAGGGGTGCTGATGGACATATCCCTGCAGCTAAGTTGGTTTCACTTACACCACTCCTCATTTTTTCCAGCCAGTTGAGCATAATGTTAGCATGGGGAGCTCTTTGAATAATAACATATCTGATTTTACAGTAACTCTCAACCAATAGCTTTCAAAGCTGTCTGACTCTAATTTTCAACTTTCAGGTCCCTGAACCATCACACCTTTGTGGCACAATTTAGTAATACAAAGTATCAAAATAATGTGACTTGAGTAATAACAAAGAACAAAATGAGCGTCCTGGTCCAAGCATCACCATTCACATTCCTACCACTGGGAACCCCACTTAGGTCTTTGCTTCTCTACTGATAATATTAGGAAAGTCACTGAACAGTTTCTGTGAAATGGACCCCATAGTCTGGTCCGCTGTCTCTGAGGGATTCTAGAGCCTTCTCTGCTTCTTCCAGGTCAGATCTCTTCAGCTCCTGTTAATATTTTAAACCCGCTCTTTTCAGACCTCTATGCTTACTCCTTAACTTCCCATCATCATTTGAGCAGTGAATTTTGTCCAGAAAGACATTTTCTGCCTGATGGCTGCCAGAGTGCGGCCTGGTCCTTGGTCTCACCACCAAGACAGGCCCAGGTGATGGCCCAGAGAAATGGAGCCTGGGTAGTGACCCTGTCTCCCTCTAGTGGTGGCCTCCAACAGCTTGAGCTGTGTACAGAATTTGTTTCTAAAGTTACAGTCTTAAAGAGTCTGTGGATTTAAAACTAATAATTCAGTCCTCTTCACACACTGGTTATTCTAAGTGCTGCTTACAGAGGTGTGTTAAATTTGTTAAAATTAATAGACCTGAATACTCGTGATATTTTTTGCACGTATGCTCCAACAATTAAAAAAATTATACAATTTTTAAAGGACTACTTTCCATTTCCAGTCATTTCAAAGTATTGGCTATATTCCCCACATTGTACAATACATCCTTGAGCCTATCTTATACCTAAAGTTTGTACCTCCCTCTCCCTCACCCCTATGTTGCCCTCCCCCACTGGTGATCACTAGTTTGTTCTGTCTATGAGTCTGCTTCTTTTTTCGTTATATTCATTAGTTTGTTGTATTTTTTAGCTTCCATAGATAAATGATGTCATATAGTATTTGTTTTTCTCTGTTTGACTTAATTCACTTAGTGTAAGGCTGTCCAAATCCAACCATTTTGCTGCAAATGGCAAAAGTTTGTTCCTTTTTATGGCTGAGTAATATTCTTATGTGTATATGTGTGCGCGCATATGCAAGTGTGTGCACGGACATGCATGTCACATCTTCTTATCCATTCGTCTGTTGATGGACACTTAGGTTGCTTCCGCATCTAGACCATTGTACATAATGGTGCTATCAACACTGGGGTACAGTCAACAAATATTTTTAAGTTAAGTGAACAGACTATGATTTTTAAAATGCTGTCATGTCAACAATATTTTCCTAATGAAAACAAGTAAAATTAAACTTCCAGAGGAGCAAGAATTGTAACAAGATTCATGTTCTGTGAATGTGTATTAAGTACAATTTGATCAATATAGCTAGTGATTCTCCAGGGTGAATTTCCTAACAGCAGTTACTGGAACCTAAGAGCTTTGTCCTTTCCCACTAAAAGTGAATATTTTGGTTAAAGGATAGAGTACAATAGAGATTAGAAACATTGTTCTATAGTTTTATAGTTTGTAAACATGCATTGCACTGTGTCACTATTTCTCCCTGTTTATTCCCAGGCTAAGAGTTCTATGCAGATAGTAGAAATTTCAACAGGATAATCATTAAAAAATTGCTCCCACCCAACCCAAAACCTCAAAAATATTCTCAATGAGCTTGAACATCCCTTGAGAATACATCAAACAATGGATTTTCTTGATTAAAGAGATTTGTTGTATGATTCTTTTAAAGGAGGTCTTTAAATTCAGTCATTTGAGAAAATGTTTGATGGAGTTTTGCACTCAATTTATAGAATAGCAGTAAATCTGTAAGTCTAGTAAAGAACATTCTACAATTTTTAAAAAAAGGATCTATTCCACAGAACCCAAATCCTATGTCCAGAAAACACCTTCATGCTATCTTTTTTCCTTTTTCTGAACTGATACAAAAAAGGGAATTTTACATGATAACGAGAGGGTCAGATGAAATCTCTTTGGCAGTGGAATCTATCCATTTCAAGGGCCAGATTCTTTCTCTGTAACTACTGCTTATAACTGACAATAGCTTATTGTTCAACTTCTTGTTGAGTGATGATGATGTGCCTGAGAAAGGCATTCGTGGACGGAGGGAGGGACTGAGGGAAGGAGGTGTGTTCTTTCTTCTTTCTTTCTTTTTTTAAAGTGAAATAGCTTTGAAAAACTCTAAGTGCAAACAGTGTTGTTAAAAGGAGCAGTTCCAACTCTCATGATGACTTTTTCCCCCAAAGAACTGTGTGCAAGCAATCATTAATCAGTGCCTTCCACGGGTCATTCTATGTCACAGAAAAATGTTAGTGCCTTGAACGTCCTTCAGGAGCTGGGGAGAAAAACAACCTAGAAAAAAGCATTGGAGAGAATCGCACTTTATAAATTTCAATTAGTAAAAATATTTTTTTGGAAAGGGACCCTCTCATATCACACACAGTTCATTCAATTAAGTTTTCCAGATTCTTTCTGAAATTGTGGATAATTTCTCTCACTTGGAATCATGAAATGACAGATGCTTCATAAATTATCTAATGTGTGTATGTTTATTTCACAGTGCCTATGGTAATAACTATGTTTTGTTGCATATATTCATGAGCATGAATCAAATTAACTTGGGGAAAACATCTTGCTTGCAGCCAATTCTTGTCTTTAAAAGGTAAGGGATGTTATAAAAGGTAAAATTCAAATGTAACGATTGAATTGCTTATATTATTTTTGTTTTAGACAGCCAGTTTTGATAAAACTTGGACTGCAAGGAGATCAAGCCAGTTAGTTAATCCTAAAGGAAATCAATCCTGAATATTCATTGGAAGGACTGATGTTGAAGCTGAAGCTTCAGTCCTTTGGCCAACTGGTGGGAAGAACCAACTCAGTGGAAGACCCTGATGCTGGGAAAGATTGAAGGCAGGAGGAAAAGGGGACAACAGAGGATGAGACGGTTGGATGCCATCACTGACTCAATGGACATGAGTTTGAGCAAGCTCTGGGAGATGGTGAGGACAGGGAAACCTGGTTTGCTGCAGTCCAGGGGGTCACAAAGAGTTGGACATGACTGAGCAACTGAACAACAACAAGCCAGTTTTGAGAAAAACTAATTTTAAGTTTTCGTCATCCCCCAATTTAAAATTTTTATCTATGGCTTAGAATCCACAAATAATATTTTTATTTTTGTTTAGTCATTAAAATCTAATGTTCTAAAACAGACGTCTGGAGACTTGTTTCTAGTTCTGTCACACCGTAGTCATAAGACCTTCATTATGATTTTAACAATCCAAGCTATAGGTTCTTCATGCACAAAGCTTCTTCCAAACACTAAAATTGCACAATTCTGAAAAATTGCTTCTCTCCCCACATCCCCCTGGGCCAAGATGTTTAAGCACAAATTGCCGTAACCTGGCTGAGAAGGCGATGGCACCCCACTCCAGTACTCTTGCCTGGAAAATCCCATGGACATAAGAGCCTGGTGGGCTGCAGTCCATGGGGTCGCTAAGAGTCGGACATGACTGAACAACTTCACTTTCACTTTTCACTTTCATGCACTGGAGAAGGAAATGGCAACCCACTCCAGTGTTCTTGCCTGGAGAATCCCAGGGACAGAGGAGTCTGTTGGGCTGTGCCGTCTATGGGGTCGCACAGAGTCGGACACGACTGAAGCGACTTAGCAGCAGCAGCAGCCATAACCTGGGCAATGTTACTTTACTTGTCAAGAGGAAAATTGCATATGTGATCAAAGTTAAAAATCTTGAAATGAGATTATCCTAGGTTATCCAGGTGGGCCTAACATAATCACAAAGTTCCTTTAAAAACGGATACAGGAGGAGTCAGAGTCAGAGAGTAGGCTGTGTGATGACGAAGGCAAAGACCTGATTTTGTGGCCCCACGCTAAGGAATGCCAGCCCCTTCCAGAACCTGGGAGAGGCAAGGAATGGATTTTTCCCTTGAGCCTCAAGAAGGAACCAGTCCTGCCAACACCTTGGCTTAGCTCAGTGAGCTGATTTCAGACATCTGGCTTCCAGAACTCTAGGAGAATGAATACATTTGCGTTGTTTTAAGCCGCTAAGGTAGTGGTAATTTGTCACAGCAGCTGTAGGAAATGAATGCTCCATATTAAGGAGAAGGACTTCTCATCGCTGCTGTGAGGAACTCTGCAGACCCTCTCCTTGGTGAAAAAAATCATACCTAGTGAAAATTATACAAACAACAGTCATCGAAAGCCTCTGAAAATTGTCCTAAGGATATACAGAAAATGGAGAAATAGTTATTTAAGAAAATCTACTAAATCTTATGAAGAATATCAAGCCTTTGGCATTCAAGTTACAACTTCCTACCTGTCCCCCAGTTCAGTACAATGGAGGATCTATTCTGGGTGGGTGTGGCCAAGAAGGACGTTGTTTTTCTTTCTTCAGACTGGTCTAATCAGGCAAAATCAGGCAAGAGTATTTTAAAAAAGCATTCTAATTGGAAAGAAAGAAGTAAAACTCACTCTATTTGCAAATAACATGATCCTGTATACAGAAAATACTAAGGAATCTACTAAAAACCTGTTAGAACTAGTAAATGAGTTCAGTGAAGTGGCAGGGTACATGGTCAATATATGTAAATCAATTGTATTTCTATCCAGCAGTACTTAATGATTGTAATTCTACCCATCAGCAATATATACTCCAAAATCAAAATTAAGAAGACAGTTCTATTTACAGTGGTATTAACAAGAATAAAGTACTTATGAATAAATTTAGCAAAAGAAATGCAAAACATATACTCAGAAAACTAAAAAAAAAAAAGAAAACTAAACATTGTTGAAAGAAAGATCTAAATAAATAAAAGAGGAAGACATTTAATGCTCATGGATTGGAAGATTCAATATTGTTAAGATGACAGTACTCCCCAAATTCATCTACAGATTCAATGCAATCTTATGAAAATCCCATCTACCTTTCTTTTTTTTTTTTTTGCAGAGATTGGAAGTTGACCTTAAAATTTACATTAAATACAGCCTGTATTCATACAAAGAATATATAAAGAACTCTTGCAACTCAACAATGAAAAGACAAATAATCCAGTTTTACAATGGGCCAAGTATTTGAACAGACATTTCTCTTTTTAAAAACCTCTTTTTTGTTGGTTTTTGGCTGTGCTATGTGTCATGAGGAATCTTAGTTCCCTGACCAGTGATCAAATTCATGCTCTCTGAACTGGATGTTCAGAGCCTTCATCACTGGACCATCAGGGAAGCCCCTGAACAGACATTTACCCAAAGACAATATACAAATAGCCACTGAGCATATGAAAAGATGCTCAACATCATCAGAGAAACAAAAATCAAATCCATGATGAGATACCATTTCACACACTCGGATGGCTTTAATAAAGAGAGACAACAATAAGTGTTGGAAAGTATGTGGACAAATTGTAAGCCACATGCATTTTTTGCGAGAATGTAAAATGGTGCTGCTACTTTGGAAAAAGGCAGTTTCTGAAAGTGTTAAATATAGGGTTACCTTATGACTCATCAATTCCATTCCTAGATATATACCCAAGAGATATAAAAACATATATCCACACAAAACTTGTACATATATATCTATAGAAACATTGTTCATAATAACCAAAAAATGGAAACAATCCAAACGTCTGTCAACCGATGAATGAATAAACACAATGTAGTGCATCCATTCAACGGAATATCATTGAGCAATACAAAGAAACTAAGGACGGATACATGTCACAATATAGATGAACCTTGAAGACATTATGCTACGTGAAAGAAGCCAGCCACAAGGACCACAAATTGTAAGCTTCCTGTATATGAAATAACCAGGATATGACAATCTATAGGAATAGAAGATAGGTCAGTGGTTGATCCAAGCTAGGGGACAAGGGAGGGGAATGAGAAGTAACCTCTGATGGATATAGGGCTTCTTTCGGGGGTGACTCAATGTTTTTTTAATTTGAAGTGTATTTTGGTTTTTTGTTCATTTATTCATACTACAAACATTTATGGGATACCAGGAAGTGCTCAGTACTGAAAAGTTAAACAAAAAATACTTTCTGCACCGACTACTGAGTCTGACATATACTATGTGCTCAAAAATAAGTTTTGAATGGATTAATAGATGCATAGAATAGGTCTGGTAAGTAGAAGTGTTCTGTTTGTATTTATTTTTATAAAACTTTATTAAAGTATCAGAAATGGAATTTTACCAAGAATAGGTAACATTTATATCCTAATTTCCTTTCTTTTACAAGTTAGATATTATAAACTAGTAGGCTGACTGCAAAAACAAATAGCAATAACAAAATTATTGGCCGATATAGTAAGCTAGGTACAACAAAAATGTTCCGGGGCTTATTGTCAGGAAAAAATGGGTTCAAATAATTGTCTCCGGCACTTACCACCAATGTGACCTAACACAAATTATTTAAGTCTTAGTTACCTCAACAATTAAAGGGGAATAACAATAATAATGATATAGTCCCTACCTGGTAAGGTTATTATTATAGGCATATTTCAGAGATACTGTGAGTTTGGTTCCAGACCACCACAATAAAGGGAATGTCACAATAGAGTGACTCATAAGATGTTTGGTTTCCCAGTGCATATAAAAGTTCCATTTACCCTGAACTGTAATCTAGTGAGTGTTCAATAAGCTTGGAAAAAGTATACACACCTTAATTTAAAAAATATTTTATTGTTAAAAAAAATGCTAAATATCATCTGCACCTTCAGCAAATTATAATCTTTTCAATGGTGAAGGATCTTGCCAGGATTTTAATGGCTGCTGACTTATCAGAATGTTGGTTACAGGAGACTGCTGTGATTGGCAATTTCCTCATGTAAGACAATGAAGTTTGCTGTAGCAATTGACTCTCCATTTCCAGAACCATTTCTCTGCACTAGGCAATGCTGTTTGATAGCATTTTGTTCACAGTAAGACTTCTTTCAAAACTAAAATCAATCCTGTCAAACAGCCTTAGCAACTATGTTTACTTAGTATTCTAAATCCTTTGTTGCCATTTCAACAATCTTCACACCATCTTCACCAGGAATAGATTCTATGGCAAAAAATAAGCAACTTCTCATCTGCTCAAGTTTTATCATAAAATTGCAGCAATTCAGTCACATCTTCAGGCTCCACTTCTAATTCTAGTTATCTTGGTGTTTTCATCACCCTTGTAGTTACTTCCTCTACTGAAATCTTGAAACCAGCAGTCATTCATGAAGTTTAGAAACAACTTCTTCAAAACTCCTACTAATATTGGCATTTTTACTTCTTTCCATGAATCACAAATGTTCTTAATGGCATCTAGAATCTTGAATGCTTTCCAGAAGGTTTTCAATTTACTTTGTCCAGATCCATCAGAGGACTCACTATCTATGGCAGCTATAGATTTATGAAATGCATTTTGTAAATCATAAGACTTGAAAGTAAAAATTACTTCTCAATCCATGGGCAGCAAAATGGGTATTATGTTAGAAGACAGGAAAATGACATGAATCCCATCACACATGTTTGTCAGATCTCCTGGGTGATCACATGTGCTGTCAGTGAGTGGTAATATTTTGAAAGGAATCTTTTTCTCCAGGTGGTAGGTCTCAACAGTGAGCTTAAAATATTCAGTATGTTGTGAACAGATGTGCCATAATCCAAGTTTTGTTGTTCCACTGATAGAGCACTGGAAAAGTAGAGGTCTCATAATTCTGAAGGGCCCTCAGACTTTCAAAAGAGTAAACATTACCGAAGTTCAATCCCTGGGTCAGGGAAATTCCCTGGAGAAGGGAATGGGTACCCACTCCAGTATTCTTTCCTGGAGAATTCAATGGACAGGGGAGGCTGGTGGGCTATAATCCATAGCATCACACAGAGTCTGCAAAGAATATAATCATCTGATTTCAGTATTGACCATCTGGTGATGTCCACGTGTAGAGTCTTCTCTTGTGTTGTTGGAAGAGGGTGTTTGCTATGACCAGTGTGTTCCCTTGGCAAAACTCTGTTAGCTTTTGCACTGCTTCATTTTGTTACTCCAGGTTTCTCTTAACTTCCTACTTTTGCATCCCAGTCCCCTATGATGAAAAAGACATCTTTTTTGGCTGTTAGTTCTATAAGGTCTTAGGTTTTCATAGAACCATTCAACTTTAGCTTCTTCAGCATTACTGGTTGGGGCATAGATTTGGATTACTGTGTTATTGAATGGCTTGCCTTGGAAATGAACAGAGATCATTCTGTCATTTTTGAGATTGCACCCAAATACTGCATTTCAGACTTTTGTTGACTATCAGGGCTGCTCCAGTTCCTCAAAGGGATTCCTGCCCACAGTAGTAGATATAATGGTCATTTGGGTTAAATTTGCCTGTTCCAGTTCATTTAGTTCATTGATTCCTAAAATGTCAGTGTTCACTCTTGCCACCTCCTGTCTGACCACTTCCAATTTACCCTGATGGGTGGACCTAATGTTCCAGGTTCCTATGCAATTGTTCTTTAGAGCACTGGACTTTACTTCCATCACCAGTCACATCCACAACTGGGCATTGTTTTTGCTTTGGCTCCATCTCTTCATTCTTTCTGGAGTTATTTCTCTACTCTTCTCCAGTAGCATATTGGGGACCTACCGACCAGGGGAGTTCAACTATTTAGTGTCACTGCTATTCACAGTACCTCCATGTTACAGGCTGAAAATCTATGTCCTCCTCAAATCCTTACATTGAAGCCCTCATCCCCACCATGATGGTGTTGAAGGTAGTGCCTTTGGGAGGTAATTAGGGTTAGATCAGGTCTTGGAGCCCCCATTATGGAATTAGTGTACCTGGAAGGGGATAAGGAGATCAAGGGTCTCTCACTCCACCGTGTGCAGTAACAGGGAGAAAGCAGTTTTCTTGAATCAGGAGTAGGGTCCTAACCAAGAGCTGATCATGCTGGCACCCTGATCCTGGACTTGCAAGCCTCCAGAACAGTAAGAAAATGTTTCATTGTTTCAGCCACCCAAGCCATAACATTCTGTTATCACAGTCTAAATGGACTAAGACACCTCATCTCTCTTTGGCTATCTCTGCTGACAGGTGCCAGGGAATTCATATTAGCTCTATTTTCCAAATATAACTTTTTTCTTTCAAAAATACATAAACCACAAACCTATCTTTTGATCTCCTTTCCTCTCCTCACTTTGGAAAAGAAAAGCATTGAGAAATTGTTTCTCAGGAATTTCTATTTTGAGACAGAGCTCCCCTAGCTGGTGTTAATGGATTAATTTCACTCTGGTGCCATATTGGGATAAATTTCACTCTGAGCTCAATTACAGTCAATTACAGTATACTGCCTGCAAATCAACCTCTCTGGATTTTATTTTCAAGTATACTATTTGGTCCTGCCATGTTTATCACATATTTTCAATACTGGAGGCCAGTAGACATTCAGTGATTCAGCAAATATGCCAAGCACTTTTTAAGGGACTGGAAATATCATACAAAATAAGAGCCTTGAAGAATATTCTCTCAAGAATAAGTTTCTCAAGGATCTCATATTCTAAGATAAGTGGAAAAGACAGAAAATAAACAAGAATATAGACATATAAAAATAGCAGTTTTTAGATTATGATAAGAGCTAAAACAGTAAATGAGTCACAGTGAAATAAGCAAAGGAAGAGTTTTTAAAGCAGATGACATAAGCAAGACACACAAAGAATTGGAGGAACCAGGCAGGGCCAAGACTCTGAAAGCTTGGTGTGCTGGAAAAATAGGAGCATGATGAATAAGCAAAGGAAAGAATGGCATGAAATGAAAAACATAAGCAAAGGCCTGATTGTAGAGGGCCTCATAGAACACGGGCTAGACAGGGAAGACACAGGGCCTGATTTACATATTTATTTATTTAATACCGAGGAAAATGCTCCTGAAGCCTCTGTAGCCACTGTCCTTTCAATTCACTGGCCAGAGTTATATCACATGCACTTTCTGAAACTGAAGTATAGTTGAACGTGTTGACAATTTCCTTGGTAGCTCAGTCGGTAAAGAATCCACCTGCAATGCCGGAAACCTGGGTTCGATCCCTGGGTTGCAAAGATCCCCTGGAGAAGAAATGGTATTCCACTCCAGTATTCCTGCCTGGAGAACCCCATGGACAGAGGAGCCTAGTGGCTTCTCTGGAGTCACAAAGAGTTGGACACAGCTAAGTGACTAACTTTCACTTTGATTGTGTTAGTCTCTGTTATATAGCAAATAACTGAATATATATATATATATCGGATTCTTTTCCATTTTGTTGTTGCTGTTCAATCACTAAGTCATTTCCAACTTCTTTACGACTCCATGAACAGCAGCATGCCAGGCTTCACTGCCCTTTACCATCTCCCAGAGCTTGTTCAAACTCATGTCCATTGAGTCAGTGATGTTATCTAGCCATCTTATCTTTTGTTGCCCTCATCTCCTGCTGTCCTCAATCTTTCCCCAGCATTAGGGTCTTTTCCAGTGAGCAGGTTCCTCCCATCAGGTGGCCAAAGCATTAGAGCTTCAGCATCAGTCCTTCCAATGAATCTTCAAGACTGACTTCCTTTAGGATTGACTGGTTTGATCTCCTTTCTGTCCAAGGGACTCTCAAGAGTCTTCTCCAACACCCACAGTTCAGAAAGCATCAGTTCTTCAGTGCTCAGGCTTCTTTATGGTCCAACTCTCACATCCGTACATGACTACTGGAAAAACTATAGCTTTGACTAGACAGACCTTTGTTGGCAAAGTGATGTCTCGGCTTTTAATACACTGTTCAGCTTTTTCATAGTTTTTCTTCCAAGGAGCAAGCGTCTTTTAAATTTGTGGCTTCAGCCACCATCCACAGTGATTTGGAGCCCAAGAAAATAAAATCTGTCACTGTTTCCATTTTCCCCCCTGTTCATTTTAGATTATAAAATGTAAAATATTTCCCTGTGCTATGTAGCAAATTCTTGTTGCTTATCTACTTTATGTATAGTTTGTATCTGTTAATCCCGTATTCCTAGTTTTCCACCCTCCTTTCCCGTTTGGTGACTGTAAATTTGTTTTCCATGTCTGTGAGTTTGTTTCTGTTTTGTAAATGAGTTCAGTTGTATTATTTCTTAGATGCTGCATAAGTGATATTGTATGATATTTTTCTTTCTCTGTTTGAGTTACTTCACTTAGTATAATTTCTAGGTCCGTCCATGTTGCTGGATCTAGGTCCGTCCATGTTGCTGCAAATGGCAATATTTAAAATTTTTATGGCTGAATAATATTCCATTATATATGAAGAGCTTCAACTGTTACATATTAACATCTTCAACTGTTAATGGACATCTAGGTTGCTTTAGTGTCTTGATTATTGTAAATAGTGCTGCTAGGAACATAGAGGTACCTTTTTGAATTAGAGTTTTCTTTCTTCTGAAAGAAAACTTTGACACTTTCTTTTGAAAGAAAAAAGTTATATTTGGAAAATAGAGCTAATATGAATTCCTTGGCAGAGATAGCCGAAGAGAGCTGAGGTGTCTTAGTCCATTTAGACTGTGATAACAGAATGTTATGGCTTGGGTGGCTGAAACAATGAAACATTTTCTTACTGTTCTGGAGGCTTGCAAGTCCAGGATCAGGGTGCCAGCATGATCAGCTCTTGGTTAGGACCCTACTCCTGATTCAAGACAACTGCCTTCTCCCTGTTGCCTGAATGTATGTTCTGAATGTATGCTCAGGAGTGAGACTAGGCTGCATCATTTGGTAGCCCGATAATAAGCTTCACCTGGATGTCTAATCACCCCTGGGTATGGTCAACCTGGAAACCACATAAATTCGAGGTTTCTGACGGCAAGGAAGAAGGGAGGAATGACTGCTGGATAGACTTTTGATGGAAAGTACCACACAAAACCTACACTATGCAAGTCAAGGTGACAAGTAGTCAGCTGGTTACACAAATCTGGATTTCAGAGAAGGGTGTCAGATGGTTGGCAGATGAAGTCATCTACAAATGGCTGATATTTAATGTTATGGATTGGATGAGATCACCTGGGAAAAGTGTTTATATATTTAGAAGACAGTTCAGTACTCTGTTCTGGCATATCCCAATATTTAGGTAAAAGAGAAGAAACAAAGGACAGGCCAGACCTAGTTGCAGGACAGTATTTGTCTTAAAAGCCAAAAGAGAAAAGTTTTCCAAAAAGGGGTTGGGCAGTTGGATCAGATGTTGCTGAGAGGAGAATACATTGAGAACAGAAGAAGCGTATACAGGATCTAGTAATGAGGTTATTGGTGCCCCAACAAGAGCTGACTCAGTGACTGCTTAAGCAGAAGCTTGACAGAGTAACCAAAGAATGAATGAATGCTGGGGAAGTATTTTGAGAAAATTTTCTGTGAAAAGCACAAAAAAAATACAATGGAGGGAATCAATAAGGGAAGGTTTGGGTTATTATAATTTTCGAGATTACAGAATTTGTTTGTATACTGCCTGGAATTATCTGGTGCAGAGAAAGACATTGATGGTGTAGAGTAGAACAAAATAAGAACAAAATCCTTGGAAAGGTGAGAATGGTGGGATCAGAGTATGAGTGGAAGGATCAAACTCTGATAGGAAAAGATACTTTCATTAAAAAAAAAAAAAAAGAAGAATACAGAAAGAATATGGGCACAGAGACTGAAAGGTGTGTACATTTAATAAGATGCAAACATTCCTGTAACATGGCTTAGATTTTTTTCAGTTAAGCATGAGTCTAAGTCATCAGATAAGAATGAGCTGGGAGACAGCGTGGGAGGTTTGAGGAGACAGAAAATATGAAATAGTCATTTCAAAGATTCCAAAGGGAACTTTATTAGGGAAAGGTAGCTGAGGCCCCTTGGCAGTAATGTGGGCATGTTTGAGGTTTGGAATCACAAATCTAAAGTGCAAACAACTGCGAACTGTGATATAATCTCCAGAAGGTAGAGACATAGAGAAGATGGCTAGTAGACTCTTGTAGGATTGGGGTCTAGCCAGGCAAGTCCAGGAAGAGTGGGGCCTATATTTGAATTTAGCAAGTTTTCAAGAAAATTATTTTGATAATAGGTTGTGAATTGTAAGCTGGATATACAGAGAAGCCAAGACCGTAGTGAAAGCTGTGAAAAAGGGGCAGCATCAGTGGACTGGAAGCTTTGATAAAATTAAGGAGTAAATTGAAATAGAGGCTCTAGAATAAGGGAGTTGAAGGACTAGGGGCTGTGACCATTGGAGCAAGTTCCCACTTTCAAGAGTTAGATTGCTCAGACATTGTTACTTTGCATTTACTACAACTTTTTCAAAAAGACCAAAGTACCTGCCGAGCCTGGCTTTTGCCAGTAAAGGGTACAATTATGTGTGGCTGAGGAGCAGCCATGTGATTAGGGAGCTGTAGTGTGCTAATTCAGCAATGACACAGTAAAATGGACCCCATAGCATGAGATCTGGACAATAGGATACCCATCAGAGGATAATGCAAAGAGCTTGGGCTTGAAGTCAGAGCAACTGATTCAGATCCTGATTGCGGCATATATCTAGCAGTGCATTTCCAACCACTTTGAATGCTGAATTATCCTTTTAAACTGGGGTATGGTTACCCAGGGGTTATTATGCACTTGGAGAAAGATAATGCATGTAAAGTGCCTAGAAATAATAGATTCTCGGTAAATATTAACTACTGGAAAATAAAGAGCCATGTTCCCACTGCTGTGTGGTAGTCTGGGATCCACTTAGGAAGCTTGTGCTCTGAGAGTAGGTGGTGAAGGGATGTGTCAATCAGAAGGAAGAGAAAGGATTCTCCTTATAGGGTTATGCTGCTGCTGCTAAGTTGCTTCAGTCGTGTCCGACTCTGTACGACACCATAGACGGCAGCCCACCAGGCTCCCTCGTCCCTGGGATTCTCCAGGCAAGAGAACTGCAGTGGGGTGCCAGTCAGAGTGAAATCTGGCTTGGTTATGTTGGGGTTTTATATAATACTATAATACTTTTGAAGACAGGAATGAAGGTCTAATTCTTGGCTAGTCATACTTAGAGATCAAAAATGAAATCAAGGTACCTGGATTAATGTTTTTCTTTTTTCAGTTCAGTTCAGTTCTGTTGCTCAGTCGTGTCCGACTCTTTGCGACCCCATAGACCGCAGCACACCAGGCCTCCCTGTCCATCACCAACTCCCAGAAATTACTCAAACTCATGTCCTTTGAGTTGGTGATGCCATCCAACCATCTCATCCTCTGTCACCCCCTTCTCCTCTCGCCTTCAGTCTTTCTCAGCTTCAGGCTCTTTTCAAATGAGTCAGCTCTTCGCATTAGGTGGCCAAAGTATTGGAGTTTCAGCTTCAACATCAGTCCTTCCAATGAACACTCAGGACTGATCTCCTTTAGGATGGACTGGTTGGATCTCCTTGCAGTCCAAGGGACTCTCAAGAGTCTTCTCCAACACCACAGTTCAAAAGCATCAGTTCTTCGGTGCTCACCTTTCTTCATAGTCCAACTTTCATATCCATACATGACCACTGGAAAAACTATAGCCTTGACTAGATGGACCTTTGTTGACAAAGTAATGTCTCTGCTTTTTAATATGCTGTCTAGGTTGGTCATAACTTTTCTTCCAAGGAGTAAGTGTCTTTTCATTTCATGGCTGCGGTCACCATCTGCAGTGATTTTGGAGCCCCCCCAAAATAAAGCCTGTCACTGTTTCCATTTCTTCCCCATCTATTTGCCATGAAGTGATGGGACCACATGCCATGATCGTTTTCTGAATGTTGAGCTTTAAGTCAACTTTTTCACTCTCCTCTTTCACTTTCATCAAGAAGCTTTTTAGTTCCTCTTCACTTTCTGCCATAAGGGTGGTGTCATCTGCATATCTGAGTTATTAATATTTCTCCTGGCAATCTTGATTCCAGCTTGTGCTTCTTTGAGCCCAGCGTTTCTCATGATGTACTCTGCATATAAGTTAAATAAGCAGGGTGACAACATACAGCCTTGACGTACTCCTTTTCCTATTTGGAACCAGTCTGTTGTTCCTTGTCCAGTTCTAACTGGAACTGGCCTTTTTTTTTTTTTAGTAAATGATAAATCCAAAACTAGGAGACATAGTGGTGGTGTTCTAGATGGTGCGTGGTGGCAGACCTATCTCAGCCTAGCAGGAACATGCTGGTTATTCCCAGAGAGTCTTTGGAAAATACAGGTCAGTATTTGTAAATGGGTCACAAAACCATCCTAGCCTCTACCTCCCTCTTAGTTTCCTCTGACTGCACAGCTCTTTCCTGATGCTCTGAATTCTGTCTTCCCTAGTTCATCTTGTTTTGTAGCATCTAAATACTTTGTCCACCTGATGCGAAGAGTTGACTCATTTGANTCCTTGCAGTTCAGGGGACTCTCAAGAGTCTTCTCCAACACCACAGTTCAAAAGCATCAATTCTTTGGCCCTCAGCCTTCTTTATGGTCCAACTTTCACATCCATACAGGACTACTGGAAAAACCATAGCTTTGACTAGACAGACCTTTGTTGACAAAGTAATGTCTCTATTTTAACATGCTATCTAGGTTTGTCATATTTCCTCCAAGGAGCAAGCATCTTTTAATTTATGCTGCAGTCACCGTCTGCAGTAATTTTGGAGCCCAAGAAAATAAAGTCTGTCACTGTTTCCATTTCTTCCTCATCTGTTTGCCATGAAGTGATGGGAACAGATGCTATGATCTTAGTTTTCTGAATGGTGAGTTTTAAGCCAACTTTTTCTTTCTCCTCTTTCACTTTCATCAAGAGACTCTNGATACCATGGACTACAGCACGCCAGGCTCCCCTGTCCTTCACAGTCTCCCGGAGCTTGCTCAAACTAATGTCCATTGAATCGGTGATGCCACCCAACCATCTCATCCTCTGTTGTCACCTTCTCCTTCTGCCTTCAATCTTTCCCAGCATCAGGGTCTTTTCCAATGAGTTGGTTCTTGGTATCAGGTGGCCAAAGTATTGGAGCTTCAGCTTCAGCATCAGCCCTTCCAATGAATATTCATGATTGATCTCCTTTAGAACTGACTGGTTTGATCTCCTTGCAGTTCAGGGGACTCTCAAGAGTCTTCTCCAACACCACAGTTCAAAAGCATCAATTCTTTGGCCCTCAGCCTTCTTTATGGTCCAACTTTCACATCCATACAGGACTACTGGAAAAACCATAGCTTTGAAGAGACAGACCTTTGTTGACAAAGTAATGTCTCTATTTTAACATGCTATCTAGGTTTGTCATATTTCCTCCAAGGAGCAAGCATCTTTTAATTTATGCTGCAGTCACCGTCTGCAGTAATTTTGGAGCCCAAGAAAATAAAGTCTGTCACTGTTTCCATTTCTTCCTCATCTGTTTGCCATGAAGTGATGGAAACAGATGCTATGATCTTAGTTTTCTGAATGGTGAGTTTTAAGCCAACTTTTTCTTTCTCCTCTTTCACTTTCATCAAGAGACTCTCGAGTTCCTCTTCGATTTCTGCCATAAGGGTGATGTCATCTGCATTTCTGAGGTTATAGATATTTCTGCCGGCAAGCTAGATTCTAGCTTGTGCTTCATCTGGCCTGGCATTTTGCATGATGTACCCTGCATGTAAGTTAAATCAGCAGGGTGACAATATACAGCCTTGACTTAGTCCTTTCCCAATTTTGAAGTCGTTTGTTGCTCTGTGTTCAGTTCTAACTGTTGTTTCTTGACCTGCATACAGGTTTCTCAGGAGGCAGGTAAGGTGGTCTGGTATTCCCATCTCTTGAAGAATTTTCCAGTTTGTTGTGATCTACATAGTCAAAGGCTTTGGCATAGTCAATAGAGCAGAAGTAGATGTTTTTCCAGAATTCTCTTTATTTTTCAATGATCCAACAGATGTTGGGAACTTAATCTCTGGTTCCTCTGCCTTTTCTAAATCTAGCTTGAACATCTTTTATTTGCCAAGAAATCAAGTATTTATTCAAAAATAATAGAAAATCCAAACTACAAATTGACTTCTACAAATAACAGAAAAGCATGCTGGACATAGATCATGATAAGGTTTCTGCATCATATTTGTATAATCACACACAGATTTCTTAACTAAATGAGGTCACTAAGGTTATGCTGTGATTTTCAATATTAAGTGAGCAAAGGGCACATTCTGTGAATTTCCAGGGTTGATTCTGCACAAGTAGTCATTTTGCATATACAGCAAGCTGTGTCTATTTAAGGACAAAGATCCATTCACCAAAGTCACCTTTACAAATTTTTAGAAATGTGTAAGTTTCAGCAATGCTTGCAGTATACTAGATTGATTAGATTTTTTTAAAGACACTTTGAAACTTTGCACGTAATTTTGAACTAAATGCAAATCTACAAAGCAATGGATGAGGCTGAGCATACCTTTTCTGTGCTGATTGCATCAGGTGTCTTAGACAAAGCTGCAAAGGGGGTCATTAGCTCCTAAAGGAGCAATTAGGTAAAAATGTGGTTATTTGCCAAATGTATAATGTATGATGATTCTGGAAGGGTTTCACTCTATGAAAAATGGGTCAAAATAATAACAGATGTTTCTTAAAGGGACACTAACACAAGTCAATCTTTCTGGTTTTCTTTTTTCATATATCTCTAAAGCCCATTTCCTATTGGTTGTGATATTGATCAATTTAGAGATTATCATTAGATTATTAATTACATATTATATCTTGCTTCAGTAACACAAATGTTTAGTTAGTGCTGATGGAAATATAAGATTACAGAATTTTCTAATTTTGAGACTGGAATTTCCTGTATTATCTTTTTCTTTAAGGCAGCCTTTCCAATACAATACAAAAAGTTCTAAGGTCTTTAACTCTTTACACATGCAAAAACACTCTTATTACCTGATGAGCATGGAGAACACTTCAAAGTTACTAGTCATCTCATCAAGCCAGAAAGACAGCATTCCAGACTGGAGATTCACTTCTAGAGGGACTTAAAAGTGTGTGAGCCACAGGGAGCTCAACCCGGTGATCTGCGACAAGCTAGATGGATGGGAGGGAGGTTCCAGAAGGAAGGGGACATATATATGCTTGTGACTGATTTGTGTTGTTCTATGGCAGAAACCAATACAACACTGTAAAGCAATTATTCTCCAATTAAAAGTAAATTTAAAAATAAATCAATAAAAGAATTAAGGAGACGACACATGGTGAGAAAACTGGTAGTGAAAACTCACAACGCATCTTAGTAAAGAAGAAGAAAATCATCAGGGACTAAGAAAAAAGCAGAAGATATTCTCAAGATGCCATCACAAGCAGAAGGCAAAGTGCTTGGGGTGAGGGGAGCTACTGCGCCTGGAAGGGAGGGCAGCTGTGAGTGGAGCCGGTTGTGGGAGAGCTGGGGCAACAGCTCCAGGAGATACTCTCAGTCGTGCTCGTTTTCCCTCCTTTGGGAGAAAATATGAAAAGTGAAGAAAGAGGGGATAAGAAACTGCTATGTATTGAGCTGGACACCCTGTAAAATACTTTAAAGAAATTTCATCATTTGGCCATTACAAGGCCTCACAGATATGTGCGTGCTCAGTTGCAAAGTTGTATCTGACTCTCATCGACTTCATGGACTGTAGCCCACCAGGCTCCTCTTTTTCAGGCAAGAGTACTGAAGTGGGTTGCCATTTCCTTCTCAAGAGGATGTTTCCAATCGAGGGATCAAACCCTCATCTCCAGAGTCTCCTGCATTGGCAGGTGGATTTTTTACCACTGTGCCGCCTAAGAGATATGTGGTAGTCCTCACTTTACAGATGCCTTCAACAATTCATCTATTTCTGTCTAGATAAGTAGCTGATCTAGTTACATGCCATTCTGTTAACAAGTGACACCTACAGACTTTAGGCCCCAAAGCCATGTTCATTGTCCATTTTACCACACTGTCTCCCAGAGAAAAAGGGTGAGGAGTCTGTGAACAGACACTGCAATGTTGTATGATATCACTTCTGGGCGTGTGTGTGTGCTTAGTCGCTCAGTCATGTCTGATTCTTTGCGACGCCATGGACTATAGCCCACCAGGCTCCTTTGTTCATGGAATTCTCCAGGCAAGAATACTGGAGTGGGTTGACATTTCCTTCTCCCGGGAATCTTCCCCACCCAGAGACTGAACCCAGGTCTCCTGCACTGCAGGCGGATTGTTTATCACGGAGCCACCAGGTAAGCCCTATCACTTTTATATAGAATCTAAAAAATTATACAAATGAATGCATGTGCAAAACAGTCTCACAGATATAGCACACAAACTAGTAGTTACCAAATGCAAGAGAGAAGTGGGGAGGGGCAGTTTAGGGGTAGGAAATTTAGAGACACAAACTATTATATAATATAGATAAGTGATGTAGCAGAAGGAATTACAGCTATTACCTTATAGTAATTTTTAGTGGAGTATAAGCTGTAAACATACTGAATCAATATGCCTGAAACGAATATACTGTTGTAGACCAACTATACTTTAATTAAATTTTTAAAATTAAAAACAGAGAAACGGAGGATGAGATGGACAGTGTCTTACTTTTGTTCCAGCATTAAGAGGACATGAAGTTGGAGATTTAAGGAGAATAGAGACAATTTCCTCTGTGATATACAAATTAGTCTATAATGAAGCTTTCTTTAATCTAGCTCTTACTAACTAGCTATGGCTGAATAAAATTTAGGCAATCAGCTCTTACTGGCTTAAATATACTTTTTCTCTATGTCTGCTTAATTGTCTGCCAGTACCATTCCTGACACTGTTTCTCTATCCCTCTTTCTGTCAGTAGTTAGAAATGCACCAGAACACTATATAAAGGAACTTTCTGTTGATATTTTTTATAAATCCATTTTAAAACCATTGACTATCACCCCTGGTGGCTCAGACAGTAAAGAACCTGCCTGGAATGTGGGGGACCCAGATTCAGTTCCTGGGTTAGGAAGATCCCCTGAAGAAGGAAACGGCTACCCACTCCAGTATTCTTGCCTAGAGAATTCCATGGACAGAGGAGCCTGGAGGTTTACAGTACATGGGGTTGCAAAGAGTCACACACGACTGAGCGACTAACACTATCACCCAATTTGTTGGTCTTAGCTCAGTTCATTTTCATTGGGTTTCTTTGAAAGAACACAGCTCATAAGGCACACAATAATTGGGCAAATCAAATCAATGGCAACAAATATTTATTGAGCATGAATATCCTAGACACAGTTTGAGCAGATTCACCTGGTTATATGAAGATGATGGAGTAAACCAGGAAGCTGATTGGTAAGTAAAGCATCACGAAGAACAGAAATGATCTGAAAGGACCTTCTGTCCTGCCAGGACCTAATTAGTTACAGGAGAGGAGCACCAGGACCAGGGAGCTAGACAAGCAGGAGAGAACTGGCAAGTACTCCAGCCAGCTATGGGCAGCACGAGATCTAGACAGATTAGAGTTCTAACAGGCAGAAGAAGGGTGTGTGTTCTTATCCTGCATACAGATGTGTGCATGTACGCTGGGACCTCGGTGTCAAATGCCAGTAGGCAAGAAGAGGAAACAACTCCAGCTCTGAAAACTAAACCAGCGATGGCTCTGACCTCCCAGAAAGTACCCAATGGCCTGGATATGTTTGAAAAGTGAGTGTGAAAGTGATACAGAGGAACTTACTTCCAAAGTAGAAATAGATAGACATAGAGGACACATACGAGACCACCTGACTTGTCTCCTGAGAAACCTGTATGGAGAACAAGAAGCACAGTTAGAACTGGACACGGAACAACAGACTGGTTCCAAATTGGGGAAGGAGTACATCGAGGCTGTATTTTGTCACCCTGCTCATTTAACTTATATGCAGAGCACATCATGCGAAATGCCAGGCTAGATGAAGCACAAGCTGGAATCAAGATTGCCGGGAGAAATATCAATAACCTCAGATATGCAGATGACACCACCCTTATGGCAGAAAGCAAAGAAGAACTCAAGAGCCTCTTGATGAAAGTGAAAGAGGAGAGTGAAAAAGTTGGCTTAAAACTCAACATTCAGAAAACCAAGATCATGGATTCTAGCCCCATCACTTCCTGGCAAATAGATGGGGAAGAAATGGAAACACACTTTATTTTCTTGGGCTCCAAAATCAATGCAGATGGTGGCTGCAGCCATGAAATTAAAAGACGCTTGCTCCTTGGAAGAAAACTTATGATCAACCTAGACAGCATATTAAAAAGCAGAGACACTACTTTATCAACAAAGGTCCATCTAGTCAAAGCTATGGCTTTTCCAGTATTCATGTATGGATGTGAGAGTTGGAGTATAAAGAAAGATGAGCACCGAAGAATTGATGCTTTTAAAGTGTGGTGTTGGAGAAGACTCTTGAGACTTTCTTGGACAACAAGGAGATCCAACCAGTCCACCCTAAAGGAGATCAATCCTAAATATTCATTGGAAGGCTGATGCTGAAGCTGAAACTCCAATCCTTTGACCACCTGATGCAAAGAACTGACTCATTGGAAATGACCCTGATGCTGGCAAAGACTGAAGGTGAGAGGAGAAGGGGACAACAGAGGATAAGATGACTGGATGGCATCACCGACTCAATGGACATGAGTTTGAGTAGGCTCCAGGAGTTTGCGATGGACAGGGAAGCCTAGCGTGCTGCAATCCATGAGGTTGCAAAAAGTTGGACATGACTGAGTGACTGAACTGAACTGAGAGGACAAATGACCCTGGAGGAGGGCATAACAGCCCACTCCAATATTCTTGCCTGGAGGATCCCCACAAACAGAGGAGCCTGGTGGGCTACAGTCCATGAGGTTGCAAAGAGTCGGACATGACTGAGTGACTAACCACAGCACAGCACAGAGGACAAATGAATGGACAGCAAGAGGGGAAGAGGAAGGGTGGAATGAATTGGGAGATTGGTACTGACATATATACACTACTATTTATAAAATAGATAACTAATGACAACCTACTGTATAGTTCAGTTCAGTTCAGTTTAGTCATGTCCAACTCTTTGCAACCCCATGAATCACAGCATGCCAGGCCTCCCTGTCCATCACCAACTCCCAGAGTTCACCCAGACTCACATCCATCAAGTCAGTGATGCCATCCAGCCATCTCATCCTCTGTCGTCCCCTTCTCCTCCTGCCCCTAATCCCTCCCAGCATCAGAGTCTTTTCTAATGAGTCAACTTTTTGCATGAGGTGGCCAAAGTACTGGAGTTTCAGCTTTAGCATCATTCCTTCCAAAAAAATCCCAAAACTCTAAAAAAAAGTGAGTGCGGCCCCACATCAAGTTCTAGTACAGCATAGGTGAGCACCCACTGGAGCATGGAAGCAAGAAGAAGCATGACTCCAGGGAGTGGGACTCCTGAATTCATGCCTCTACCATGAATTCAGTCTGTTGAATTCAGACTGTTGAAAGACTGGAGACAATGCAACAGGGTTGAGTAAAAGCGAGGCCAGCTGAGCTGAGGGTATGCAAGAATGTGCTGTGTGCTCAGTCATGTCCGATTCTTTGCGACCCCATGGATTGTAGCTGGCCAGGCTCCTCTGTTCATGGAATTTTCCAAGCAAGAATACCGGAGTGGGTTTCCATTTCCTCCTTCAGGGGATCTTCCTGACCCAGGGATGGAAGGTGCATCTCTTGAGTCTCCTGCATTGGTAGGCAGATTCTTTACCACTAGCGCCACCTGGGGAGCCCTATTAGGGCATAAAGTGAAAAAGAAAGTGAAAGTGAAGTCACTCAGCCTACCAGGCTCCTCGGTCATGGGATTTTCCAGGTAAGAATACTGGAGTGTGTTGCCATTTCCTTCTCCAGGAGATCTTCCCAACCCAGGTAATGAACTTGGGTCTCCTGCATTGTAGGCAGATGCTTTACCGTCTGAATCACCAGGGAAATCCCTATTAGGGCTTAACAATCATCCAAAAGGGGCTGGTATGGCACAGGTCAAACAGCGACTATCCTCGGGTTTTGGCATCTTTGTCCAGCACATTTGCCGGACTGACTCAAGGCCTCATCGGCTGAGGTCAGGCTGGAAGGATTAGGAGAGGGCAAAGTTCCCCAGCTTCTCTCTGTTCTGGCTTGATGGGCATTGGTCCTCAGCCAGACCGCACCTCCGGGGGACATGCTTCCCTGGGGAACAGTGGAGCGGGGCTGAGGAATGCGGAGGAGCACAGAGGCAAATAGCTTCTGTCTGATTTCATGCTTCCTGTTATGTGTGGGTCAGCAAGAACAACAGCCTGCAGGCAGATCCGACCAGGACAGGGACACCCACAGAGTTATTGGGATTTGGGAGTGTGAAAGCTTCCTTAGCTCCGGGGCCTACGCAGATGCGGAAGAGGTCATGCCAGGTCAGTGACCATGGCACCTGGTGCTGCGATCACCTTTCAAGGTGACCCTTCAAAGCCTGGGGTCATGAAACCAAAGGAGGGTGAGACACCGGTGATGCCAGCTCATCAGCCAGGTAGTGGCCCTGCAGCACGTGCTAAGCAAGATTTTCCTGTATTCCTCATTCCAGCCCTTTCTTGGGGCTTGCTGAGCACTGGTTGGTCCATCTCTGCCTGCTTGTTACTTACATAAGCTTTTGGAAGTTATTTTAAAACATCTTAGCTTATCTTGGGTTGGCCAAACTGTTTGTTCAGATGATGTTATAGGAAAACCCAAATGAACTTTTCAGTCAACTCAACATGTATTTTTATCCCTACCAAGAGCTTTTTTGGTAAGCAATAAACATTAAATATGTTTAAATTAAATGTTTCTGAGTGTCTACTGTGGACAGATCACTCACTGTCAATGAAAAGAAAGATCTTGAGCTGCTCACCCACATACATTTTCAATCAACCACATGTGATCGTCTGTATCATCTCTCTCACTTCCCATCATATCCCTTCTTCCCACATGATACAGGCTCCTGGGGAGATTTGAAAAAACCAACCATTTTGACCAGCCTGAAATTTAAAACAAAATTAAAAAAAAAAAAATCAGTCTGGACAGGTGTGGGGCTTTTGCAAAGCAAATTCTTATTTTCAGAGATCTCTTTGCTTTCATTTGCCAAGCAGCCCTAAGAATGTCTGAATTTGAAGAGAAACCTAGGCTGGTCTGTAAGCATTTCGGGGAGTCTCTGTATTTTCTAGGAAATCTCAGTGGGAGAATCCTTCCTTGGACTGGGAGAAGCTGTTAATATTACAGGTGTAAGAAGGTTTTTCTCCCCAAATTTTCTTCTTTACCCCATCACCACCACTAGCCTTCACCACACACATCACACACATGGGTGAGGAGAGAGCAGATTTTATTCAAATATAAGGCCAAAGTGGGGGCTTCCCGGGTGGCTCAGTGGTATAAAATTTGTCTGCCAATGCAGGAGACTTGGTTTTGATCCTTGAGTTGGGATGATTCCTTTGGGGAGGAAATGGCAGCCCACTCCAGTATTCTTGCCTGGAGAATTCCATGGACAGAGGAGCCTGGTGGGCTACAGTCCACAGGACTGTAAGAATCAAACATGACTTAGCAGCTAAACAGTAACAGACAAAAGTGACTCATCCACTTATATCTAATCAAACAGAATCACAGGCAAGGATGGAAGAAAATAACAAGAGAAATGATGCAGCATGTCATGATGACCCAACCAAAATAATCTAAACCAGTGAAGTACGGAAGGCAGACAAGTATTTCAAANCTGTAAGAATCAAACATGACTTAGCAGCTAAACAGTAACAGGCAAAAGTGACTCATCCACTTATATCTAATCAAACAGAATCACAGGCAAGGATGGAAGAAAATAACAAGAGAAATGATGCAGCATGTCATGATGACCCAACCAAAATAATCTAAACTGGTGAAGTACGGAAGGCAGACAAGTATTTCAAAAGTCAAAGTAGAACCTTGCTTTCTGAGGGCTGAATGGCAACTAAAGGAATCAGCTGAGCCTTGGTCTGGCTTGTGGAAGGCAAAAACATAGAAAGGAAAGGCAAAAAAGCCCATATTCAGGCAAGGCTGGCAATTAAGGGAAACAAAAAGAACTTGAGAGAGGTAGATCAATGCTGTGAATCTGTAGCAAGCACAGAGCAATGCTGAGGTGGTGTAAGTTATAGTTTACACAATCTCCACAATCTGTGCATTTCAAAATAAATTAATGTAGGAAGGAAAATGAGAATGTGTTGATTCTATTGATACAATGCAATTAAAATCAGTCTCCAAATCTGAAAAAAAAAATCATAGGCTCATTAGCTTATTAACATTTTTACTTTGAGTAGAAATACTCTTTCAGAGGGAACATGTCATAATATCCCCTATGCACACGTGGGTTCTGCCATTAATTAATTGTCAGCATTTTCCAAAGGATTGCTGCTGCCTGCCTCGGTACAGGCTGTTCTGTTGGAAGAAAGGGGAGGAACCATGGTGTTCCACCATCCAGAACTTGTGCTAATGGCACTCCCTCCTATTACAATATCCTCTGAATTGGAAAGGACCAAAAATGCCTCTTGTGAAGAGAATTAATGGGGGTACATGTAAGATTGCAAGTGGAAAAGAGAGGCCTGGGCACAAAAAGCCCAGAGATGGACAAGCTCCTGCATGAATAGTTTTCCCCTAAGCTTTCATCAGAGATGGTGCAGGTCTCAATGTTACCAACTGTTCACCTTGATGAGCTTCTCAAAGGCACCTGACACAACACAGTCATGTTCCAATTGGGATAGCAAGATTAGCCCAAGGGCAACAGGATATTATTCTGATGGCCTGAAGATTAACGAGCACTTGAAACAAAACAAAGCAAACAAACAAAACCAATCAACCAAACAAACAAAAAACAAAATTTTAGATGAGGACGGGTACAGCTTTCAACCCTTAGAAATGTATCTGCAAGTTTCTAGACTCAGTATTTCCCAAGAGTTCTATTGTGAATGCCTTGTTTTGCTCAACCCTGTCTACCGCTGTAAAACAAACATTGCTATACTGCTGCATACAGTATTTACAAAACATCTCAGAATTATTTACAAAGCATCTCAGAATATGGTCTTCAATCCAGGTAAAGAAAGCAAACAATTATAATCCATGCTGAGTGCTGACCATCCAAAAAGCAGTTAAGTGTGCTTACCACAATCACTGCTGTTGTTTTATGGTCACATAAAAATACAGTGCCTACGTGTTATTTGGCAAAGTTGCCAAGTTGGTGAAAGGTTCTTTATGAGACAATAAAGAATAAATACAATCAGATAAGAACACAGGAATTGCCACATCGGGTGGTCCAGTATTCCTGAAGTTCTGTTATCTATTGCCAGCACCATCTCGGCAGGAGAGGGAGGGCTTGGTTGTCCTTCCACAACTGTATGCCTTGCCCGGTTCTTCATCCCAAGGTGCAATCTCTGTTTTTATAGGCTCCTTAGCAGAGTGCACACTCCAAACCTTTCAGCATTACTTTGTTGCTAGGAATGGCTCCGCTTTTCACAAAACTGTTCAAATTCTTTCAGAATCCACATATATTTTCTTCCGTTGTTCAGCCAAGTTGTGTCCAACTATTTGCCACCTCATGGACTGCAGCATGCCACACTTCCCTGTCCTTCACTATCTCCCAGAGTTTGCTCAAACTCATGTCTATTAAGTTGATGATGCTAGCTAATCATCTCATCCTCTGATACCTCCTTCTCCTCCTGCCCTCAATCTTTCCCAGCATCAGGGTCTTTTCTAATGAGTCAGCTCTTCACATCAGGTGGCCAAAGTATCAGAACTTCAGCTTCAGCATCAGTCCTTTAATGAATATTTAGGGTGGACTATTCAGGGTGAAATCTTTTAGGATTTACTGGCTTGATCTCTTTGAAGTCCAAGGGACTCTCAAGAATCTTGAGTTCCACATAAAAACTTGCTATATAAAATCTTAAGCCAGACAATGAAAAGTTTTAAGTCTTCTCTCTCTCTCTCTCTTTTTTTTTTAAGAAACTACATAAAAATATCCTAAAAGGCATTTTTTAGAGCAATAAATCATACTTGGGGGAGGGAGGTTTAGGAGGGAGAGGACATTCATATACCTATGGCCAATTCATGTTGCTATTAATACATCAACAGAAACCAACACAATATTATAAAGCAATTATCCTCCAATTAAAAATAATTTCTTTTTTTAAAGCATACTTGAAAAACTTTAAAGGAATTTACTCAAGAGGGGTAAAATATATGGCCTTAAGAGAACTGAAGATCTCAAATTTGGGGCTTTCACTAGCAGTATTTGCACTTGAAATACTTTAAGCTCTAGAACTGAGTCTGTCTCACTTTTCTCAGCAATGTTCCCAGTACCTGACAAACAGAGGGTCCTATTCAATCTGTATTTGCTTTTAAAAAATGACTNGGGGTAAAATATATGGCCTTAAGAGAACTGAAGATCTCAAATTTGGGGCTTTCACTAGCAGTATTTGCACTTGAAATACTTTAAGCTCTAGAACTGAGTCTGTCTCACTTTTCTCAGCAATGTTCCCAGTACCTGACAAACAGAGGGTCCTATTCAATCTGTATTTGCTTTTAAAAAATGACTGATATATTAGTACATTCATGTATAATGTCTACATCTATCAGGCCTAGTTGTACATGCATTAAAATATTATGGTTTTCTGGAAGCTTTTAGTTTTTCAGTATTTCCCTCTTCTTTCAAAAATTTTCCTATTATTGTCTTAATATGCTTTATATTTCTCAGNTTTTTGTTGTTGTTGTCGTTCTTAGCACTTTTAAACTTCATATCAGTTTAGCATATGAAACAGAAAGTGAGACATTTGATTTTATTGTTAGTTGACCAAGCATCCATGCATGCCTGGTACTACCTCAGGCTAGTGGTGGTTTCAGAGGCACTGAAAGCCACATGTCCTGGAGAAACTCCCCAGTCCCAAACAAACCAGGATGGTTGGTCATTCTGAGTCTTGTTCCATAAGAGACATTATATTTATCAGCCTACTGATGTTCATGATGCTGGAGGTATTTTCTAGAGAGTGAAAAATAGCTTAAACAAATCAATTTTTTACCCATATTATAGTTCAATTCCTGCCAAGCATAACAATGGACAATTGTGATCATTCTGGGAGATGTTTTCAGCCCTCTACATATCTTAACGAGAATATGTGATCTGGAAAGTGAAAGTTGTTCAGTCGTGTCCAACTCTTTGTGACTCCATAGATAGTCCATGGAATTCTCCAGGCCAGAATACTGGAGTGGGTAGCCTTTCCCTTCTCCAGGGGATCTTCCCAACCCAGGGATCCAACCCAGGTCTCCTGCACTCCAGGCAGATTCTTTACCAGCTGAGCTACCAGGGAAGCCCAAGAATACTGGAGTGGGTAGCTTATCCCTTCTCCAGTGGATCTTCCCCACCCAGAAATCCAACTGGGATCTCCTTCATTGCAGGTGAATTCTTCACCAGCTGAGCTACCAGGGAAGCCCATACTGTTTGTTAATTCCCCAAAAGTTCATTTGTTGATGCATGCATACAACAATGATTTGATAAAATTGCACTGATTCCATTTTCCACTGTCCTTTTGTTTCTTGTGACTGTTAGTTCTACTAAACGGAACCAAAACCCCAACCTTTATTCCAAACTTTCTGTCTTTCAGACCTGACTTCTTCCCCCAAATCTTTAGCACTGGAGTCTCTACTAAAGCTTTAACATTTCCTGCAGTTCTCCAAAGCTGCTTCTCTGCACCAATGCAAGGCATCCAATGAGAGGCCTGAGAAAGAGCACTCTATTTGGTGGAGCCACACCTCTGAACATCTGCCATTCTTTTGCCTATTGGTAGAAAATAAGGTACCCCTGGAAGGCTCCTTCTCTCTCACTTCTTTAGCAGATTTTGCTAGCAATCTTTCCTTAAGCTCATTGACCTCGGTGCTCCATTTCTAACAGAGTGCAATATGGAGGCTGCCCGTTAATTCATCCTGGGGTTGAAGACTTTGAGCCACATATACTCGTCAACATCTTGATGTGCAATCATATTTTGTTAATACGAAAATTCATCACTGTTCTCACACAGGGCACAGAAACATTTCATAACAGCAGGGAAAAAGGGTTTTATGAATTAAGAAAAATACTGAGGTTTCTTTCTCAGCTTGTACTAGTTTATAACTTGCACCCAGGAAACCCCAATGCTGATGCTCATTGCTTGAGCATCTGGAAAATGCACTCTCACTGATTTTGGTAAATTCTCCCATATCCTATAATGCATGGCAGTTTCCTAACTCCAAATTTAATTTCATTCGTAGATTTGGAAGGCACTGTGACATTTTTCATCCTGATAAAAATATCAAAGACCAAGTTTTTTTTAAACTTACTAGACACAGTTTTGAATTTAAATAGAGACCATGATTTGAATGGTGACTAACATAATTACTGTGGGACCATATTTTATTTTTAGAAAATACTTCAAGAGAAAACCAAAGACATTTTGGAATTAATTAGGTACCTCAAATTAAAGAGGTGCAATTTTAATGCATCAATCTAAAGAAGATAAATGGAACATTGTTTTGAAATGTTATTTTTAAAAATGTAGAACTCTCAAAAAACAGAACCTCAGAGACACATTGTAAATAATTAGATTGCTTAAAATCTGTCAGTTTATAAATATTATGTGAGGATTATGTTGGCTTCATATGGTTCTTTGCGGATTTGAATTTTCTCTGCAATTTTGGTGGTAGATGCATAAATAAGGATTATATATCCTATCAAGTTGTAACAACAAAGGCAATGTGGCCTCATATTTCATCTTTTGGACTTTTCTAGTCAGTTAGGTACAGGTATAAGATTTAGTTCTGCTTGTTACTAACTGGGCCACTTTGGACAAATTGCCAAATCTCTTTAAGCCTTGGTTTTTCACATCTGTAAAATGGGATGCTCTCAGAGAATTAGATGAAATAATGTACAAAAAGCATGTAACACAATGTCTGGCATCTATTAAGCACTCAGTAAATGATAGACACTATTACTAGGTTCACTAATCATCAGATACCGGGATGCACAATGAAAGCAACACTTTGTCTCTCCCAAGAAAGTTCTCCCCAACTTATGATGGTGGATAGTCCAACCAGAGTTCCAGGTACATGCCAAATGTCTTTTTATCCAAGAAACCTTCCCTGATTCCCTCAACTGTATATGAACATGAACTCTTACATATCCTTATCAGCGGCCTAAAGTAAAATCCCCAAATACACAGAGGCATTGGTATTTATAGTTCTTTGTGTTCCTACCACCTTGTGGGTAGGGGTTCTGTTTTCCTCATCTTAGTGTTCCTCATCCTTCAAGGTCCTAATGTCTAAGAGAGATGAATGTAGACAACTAGAAGTCCAAGTAGCATATATGTGTAAAGAAAGTAGCGTAAACAAAGCTGTCAATGTTCAGAGGAGGGAGGTGATAAGCAAAGACCTGTCTAGAGGAAGCAGTTTTTAAGTGGGACAAAAAGGCTGAAGAGAATTTCAAGGAAGAGAAATAGAGAGAAGGCAACTTGATGAAGAAACACAAGAGCCACAACGAGTAAGTCAGTTTGATCACAGCAAGCTGAGTTTGTGATGGGCAGGAGGTCATCCCCAAAGCGAGATGCAGTCTGATCGCAGAGGGCCCTCAAGGGAAAGCAAAGGAGGCTGGATTTTGTTTTGGGGTCAATAAGGAGTTGTCGAAGCTTGGGGACCAGGAAGTGACGGAGAAGAGATGCCAGCTGCTCACATCATGACTTTCCAACTCTGTACTCTTTAACACCTGTATAAACTTGCTGAGTATCTTCAAATTATCTGTCCCATTTCTGTGTCTTCAAGACACAGTTATGCTGCATACTAAGTCTTGAAATTATGTAAAGCTAGTAGTCAACCACAGCTCTTGTTTCTGCAATAGAAAGTAAATTTCTGTTTTGTTTAAGAGCTGAGGTTTGGGAGGTAAAATGTCATGGATTCAAATCTTCGCTCTGTCAGTTATGAAAGAATGATGTCAAGAAATTACTTAACCACTCTAAGGCATAGTTTCCTCACCTCTAGATGAAGTACTTATATTAACTCACAGAAGTTAAATGCCATGCAGGTAAAGAACTTAAGAGAGACTGCAGAAACTGCTCATATGACTCTATGACTCATCATTCCTCTATCTCACCTCTCTGCTTCTTTAAATCCCTGGTTTTCTTTGGCTTCCAGCTTTTGATACTATTTCTAGTTCCCCATCATGTTTGACAGTATGATAGGGCTCCCTCCTCCAGTATCAGGGACATCGCAAGTATCCACTTCAAAGGGCTTATGCCTAACAATATAATAAAGGGACTGTTTACAGAGATAAGGATTGGGTTAAGAAGCAAAGGATGGTGGAAAGCGGAGGAGGGAGGTGCTAAGAAAATATCTGTCTAGAGGAAGTAGTTTTTAAGAGGGACAAAAAGGCTGAAGAGAATTTCAAAGAAGAGAAAGAGAGAGAAGGCAACTTGATGAAGAAACAGGTGAACCACAAAGAGTAAGCCAGTTTGATCACAACAAGTTGAGTTTGTGATGGGCAGGAGGTCATCCCCAAATGAATGAGAAAGCACAATCATCTTTAAAGTAGAAGGAGGAGGAATTCCACTCCTGGGCATATATCTGGAGAAAATCATAATTCAAAAAGATACATGTACCCCAATTTCACTGCACCACTGTTTATAATAACCAAGCCACGGAAGCAACCCAAATATCCCAAATATTCTTCATATAAAGAATATCCATATTCTTTATATGAAGAAGATATATATATATATATATTATGTATGATATGTGTGTGTGTGTGTGTTAGTTGCTCAGTCATGTCTGATTTTTCATGACTCCATGGACTGTAACCAATCAGGTTCCTCTGTCCACGGAAATCTCCAGGCAAGAATACTGGACTGGATTGCCATTCCCTTCTCTGGGGAATCTTCTCTACCTAGGGACTGAACCGCAGTCTCCCACATTGCAGGCTGATACTTTACTGTCTGAGCCACCAGGAAAACCCAAATACATACATCCATATAGGAACATTAATAAAAGTCCATCTAGTCAAAGCTATGGTTTTCCTAGTAGTCATGTACAGATGTGAGAGTTGAACTATAAAGAAAGGTGAGCACCAAAGAACTGGTGTTTTTGAACTGTGGTGTTGGAAAAGACTCTTGAGAGTCCCTTGGACAGCAAGGAGATCCAACCAGTCCATCCTAAAGGAAATTAATCCTGAATATTCATTGGAAGGACTGATGCTGAAGCTGAAGCTCCAATTCTTTGGCCACCTGATGCAAAGAACTGACTCATTTGAAAAGACCCTGATGCTGGGAAAGATTGAAGGTGGGAGGAGAAGGGGATGATAGAGGATGAGATGGTTGGATGGCATCCTGACTCGATGGACATGAGTTTGAGTAAGCTCTGGGAGTTGTCTATGGACAGGGAAGCCTGGTGTGCTGAAATTCATGGTGTCGTAAAGAGGTGGACACAACTGAACACGACTGAACTGAACTGAATTTCTCAGGTGATGCTAGTGGTAACGGAGAAGGCAATGGCACCCCACTCCAGTACTCTTGCCTGGAAAAATCCCATGGATGGAGGAGCCTGGTAGGTTGCAGTCCATGGGGTCAAGAAGAGCTGGACACACCTGAAGCTACTTAGCAGCAGCAGCTAGTGGTAAAGAACTCACATGACAATGCAGGAGACATAAGAGGTGAGGGTTCGATCCTTGGGCCCAGAAGATCCCCTGGAGGGGGACAATGGCAACCCACTCCAATACTCTTGCCTGGAGAATCCCACAGACAGAAGATCCTGGCAGTCACACAGAGATGGACATGCTGAAGCGACTTAGCATACAACATTACTCGGGCATCAAAAAGAATGAAATAATTCCATTTGCAGCAATATGGATGGACCTAGAGATTGTTAGTGAAGTAAGTCAGACAGAGAAAGATAAATATACAGTATCACTTATATGTGGAATCTAAAAAAAAAAAATGGTACAAAAGAACGTATTTACAAAACAGAAATAGTCACAGTCACGCAAAACAACTTTATGGTTAGCAGGGAGTAAGGGAGGGGGAGAATACTGAATGAACTGGGAGATTGGGATTGACACATACACACTACTATATATAAAATACGGACCTACTGTATAACACAAGGACCTCTACTCAATACTCTGTAATGACTTGTATGGGAAAAGAATCTAAAAGGAGTGGATATATGTGTATGTAAAACTGATTCCCTCTGTTGCTCAGCAAAAAGTAACACCACATTGTAAATCCACTATCGTTGTTCAGTCACTCAGTTGTGTCTGACTCTTTGTGACCCCATGGACTGCAGCACGCCAGGCTTCCCTGTCCTTCGCCATCTCCTAGCGTTTGCACAAAATCAACTATAGTCCAATAAAAATTAATCAAAAAATAAAATAGATGGCAAATCTTAAAATAATTTTTTAATTAAAAAAAATAGAAGAGGGACAAAGGTGTTGTGGCCTGAGGGGATGCAGCCACTCCAGAACAACGGTGGGGCAGGGAGGGAGTAGTGTGTGTGCAAAAGAATCACCCAGCCTCTTTCCCTTCTTTCCCTCCAATGCCTTGCCAGTGCCTTCCACTGGCTGAACCCAGCTCAGAGCAAAACAGTAACAGAACCAGGTGATACAGTCTACAGAGGCCAGTTTTCTGGGACACAAGCAAGGCAGAGAAGATTAGAAAACAGATGGTGCAATGGGGCCTGGGCAAAATGTGTTGCTGTTTTCTGAATAAGGGATATAAGTATGGAAAGGAATGGAAACGTCTGAATGGAAAGTTATCACTGCCTCCATGACAGATGGAGGAAAGGAAGCTCAGAGAGGTAGTCTTGCCAAGGTTATCAGCTAGAAAAAGGAACCGATTTGGAGCCCTTAATGGTGCCTCCGGTCTACCCTGCTTCCCAACACACTGCATGGCTCCACTCAGAGTGATGGTTGAAATGATCTTAGTCTCCCCTAAGCAATTTCCGTCCTGAGATAAACCAAGGGTGTGAAAACTTACCCCTCCTACAGTTGCCTACATTCTTGGTCTGAATCCATTCACTGTGGTTTTCCAAACAATCTTTCAGAGAGGGTTTCTTAAATTGCCAGTAACTTTGAAAGGTATTGACAATAGGAAATTGGATTCCCTCCTTTTTGGGGAGAAGGAAGANCCAAGGGTGTGAAAACTTACCCCTCCTACAGTTGCCTACATTCTTGGTCTGAATCCATTCACTGTGGTTTTCCAAACAATCTTTCAGAGAGGGTTTCTTAAATTGCCAGTAACTTTGAAAGGTATTGACAATAGGAAATTGGATTCCCTCCTTTTTGGGGAGAAGGAAGATTAGATCTAAGATATAAAGATATCTGAAAGAAAGAAAGAGATAGAGAGAAAAACAAGGAAAGAAAGAACAAAAGGAAGGAAGGGAAGGAAAAGGGAGAGGGGATCAGGAAGCGGGACAAGGAGAGAAAGAATCTCAGCATAAACAGCGGTAGCAAGACTGGTAACAACTAAAAACTGGAGACTAACCAATTGCCTGTCAACAACTGAAGAATGTAAAAACAAATTGTGGAAATCCACATAATGAAACAGCAAAGGGAATGAAATTCAAAGACGTAGTATTGAGAGGAGGAAGCCAGAGACCATTTGTACGATTTCAAAAGCAGGCAAAAATAATCTATGGTGTTAGAAGACAGGATTGTGGTTATTTTAGCATCTAGGAAATGAAAAGGGGTTTCTGTGTTGTTAATCATTTTCTGGGTTGTGTCTATTTGTTTTTGTATACTTGTTTGATCTGGGTGGTGGTTGTAGAGGTGTGTTCATTTTGTGAAAGTTCATTGAGCTGCCCCTTAGATCTGTGTCCTTTTCTATTTGCACAGACATACAATTTCAGGTAGCCAGTTGCATTAGTCAGTTATGAAGCAGTAAAAATAAATCTTTCAAAATTTCTGTGGCTTTCAACACAAACAGTTTTCCCTTTGTGATATGCACAATTCTAAAAATGCCCCCATGGTCTCTATCCCTTGGTGTTACTCCTGTGATGATGTTACCTTACATGGGATTCTGCAGGTCCCGCTGGGCTCCTTGCCCTCTGGTCCAGCCCCTGCATGTGCTCCTGTCCTGCTGTCCTG
This sequence comes from Neotragus moschatus, assembly GCA_006410615.1. NCBI lineage: Eukaryota > Metazoa > Chordata > Mammalia > Artiodactyla > Bovidae > Neotragus > Neotragus moschatus. Next base: position 467,262 of record SJYA01000787.1, on the reverse strand, counting down.
CCCAGCTCCTTCCCACGCTGCCCACGGTCCCCAGGAGCACCATGGGGGCCCCCTTATGGAGCCAGCAGTACACAGGCTCAAGTCCTGCTATCTTCCTTGGCACCTCCTCTTTATGCATCAGTTGACTTGAAGATAAGATTATCAAAGTAGACCTAACCTAACTGTTGTTGCTGTTGTTCAGTTGCTCAGTCACGTCTGACTCTTTGTGACACTATGGACCACCGTGCGCCAGCCTTCCCTGTCCTTCACCATCTCCAGGAGCTTGCTCAAATCATGTCCATTGGGTCAGTGATGCCATCTAGTCATTTTGTTCTCTGTCATCCCCTTCTCCTTCTTCCTTCAATCTTCCCAGCATCAGGGTCTTTTCTAATGAGACAGCTCTTCGCATCAGGTGGCCAAAGTGTTGGAGCTTCAGCTTTAGCATCAGTCCTTCCAATATATTCAGGATTGATTTCCTTTAGGATTGATTGGTTTGATCCCCTTAATTATGTGAACGCTTTAAAAGCAGAGTATTTTCTGGTCAGAGACTTGCCAGGGTGCAGATTCAATGTGCCATTACTGGCTTGAGGATGAAAGACGCCATACTTTTCTCCTAAGTGCCATGCTTTTCTCCTAAGGAGAAAAGCCCTTAGGAACTGAGGCCAAGCCCTGGCCCATAGCCAGTAAGAAAACAGAAACTAAGTCCTATGATCATAAGGAGACACGTTCTGCCAATAACCAGTGAGCTCTGAAAAGAGCTTCAAATCCGAAATGAGAATAGCAGCTGACGCCTCGACCTCAGCCTGGTGAGATACTCAGCAGGATATACAGGAGCATCATGCCCACACATCTGACCTATAGAAACTGGGAGATGATGATACCTTGTGCTTTTCAGGTGCTAAGTTTGTGTTAATTTGTTTGCAGCAAAAGAAAACAACGAGTGCACACTTACTCATATTTTGGCAGCTCCGTGTTGGGAGCTGCTAGAACCCGCTTGGCTCTGCTCCATGTGCCTTCACGTTCTGGAACCCATATTGAAGAAGCTTCTCTATTTGGGACATTCATATGACAGAGGGAAAAGAGCAAGCAAGGTAGACAGAGACCTACGATGCCTCTAAAGTACGTAGTGTTCATCTTATCTACTCACACTCCAGTGGTCAAAGCAGGCCACATGGCCAGAGCAATGAGCCACGGGACAGGGCGAGGGACAGGGAGAGAGAGAATCTCAGCATAAACAGCTTGGGTAGCAAGATTGGTAACAACTAAACACTGGAGACTAACCAAATGTCTGTCAACAACTGAAGACTGTAAAAACAAATTGTGGAAATCCACATAATGAAACAACAAAGGGAATGAAGTTCAAAGATGTAGTATTGAGAGAAGGAAGCCAGAGACCATTTGTACGATTTCAAAAGCAGGCAAAAATAATGGGACAGGATGTATAGTCAGGATGTATAGTCTTATGGGAAAGGTGAGATCAAATAATACTGAAAAACTATGCAATCTATCATCATGGGATGTTAGAACTGTGGCCTAATTGGAAAGAGCAGAGGCTATGGGGTCAGAAGGGCCCCATATGAATCTTGTACCACCACCTTACTGGCTATGTGACCATGAAGTTAGGACATTTCTCTGCTCCTTGGTCTCTTAAATGGCAAACATCTATATCTTACAGGATTGTTGTGAATGTTAAATGTACCAGTATGGTTCCTGATAGATACTCTAACATGTGTTCATAAATATTAGCCTCAGCCTCTTACCTTGGGGATTAACCAGAATATAATTCTTCCAAGGGGAGAAATCAGGGAAAGAAAACCACNTATATCAGGAGCAACTAGTAAAATTTTAAAAAGCTGGGTCAGTAAATTCAGATACTAGTTATTCACTTGTAGTGGCAGGGATGTGTGCTCAGTCGTATCTGACTCCTTGTGATCCAATGGACTGTAGCCGCCAGGCTCCTCTGTTCATGGGATTTTCCGTGCAAGAATACTGGAGTGGGTTGCCATTTCCTCCTCCAGGGGATCTTCCTGACCCAGGGGTGGAAGCCAAGTCTTTTATGTCTCATGCATTGCAGGCAGATTCTTTACCACTTGAGCTATCAGGGAAGCCCACAAAGTTGTTGTGGACAACCCAGCAAATGTTACCTTCTTTCATCTGTAAGAGTGAATTGAGCCAAGATAATCAGTAAAGCCGCACTAAATAGAGCTGAGACACTGCACACTTGGGGCCCCGCCTCCAAGTTCACACACCAATCAGTGCAAAAAGTGTGGAACTGTTAGTCACTCAGTCATGTCTGACTTTTTTTGAACCCATGGATGGTATNTTCATCTGTAAGAGTGAATTGAGCCAAGATAATCAGTAAAGCCGCACTAAATAGAGCTGAGACACTGCACACTTGGGGCCCCGCCTCCAAGTTCACACACCAATCAGTGCAAAAAGTGTGGAACTGTTAGTCACTCAGTCATGTCTGACTTTTTTTGAACCCATGGATGGTATCCTGCCAGGCTCCTCTGTCCATGGAATTCTCCAGGCAAGAATACTGGAGTGAGTAGCCATTCCCTTCTCCAGGGGATCTTCCCAACCCAGGGATCGAACCCAGGTCTTCTGCACTAGAGGCAGATTCTTTACCATCTGAGCCACCAGGGAAGCCCAATCTGTGCAGAGATGGATGTCACTAGTGAGGGGCAATGAGTTTCAGAAGCACACAGTTCTGCTCTGCTGGCTGGGTCCTTGCTAGGCTCCGACCGTAGCAGCATGAGTGGCAGGCTGCAAGGCTGAATGAGGACAAGGGAATTTGCTTCTCTGCCTCTGACAATGGAGCAAGATCCTGTGGTTCTTACCCCTCCCCATGCCCTCAGCCTGCCTTTCGCCTGTGGAAAAGCTTTAGCCAAAGAATAAGTTTAATCAGAGAAGTGAGAACATTCAGAAACAAAGGGAAACAATCAAAGGAGACGAAATAATAATAGTTTAGTCATTAAGCAGATTTCCTTGAGTTCCTTCTCAAGGGCCATAAATAACATTCTGAACAACATCTTTGGAACTGTCTTATAGATATTGAAGCCCCCACCAGGTGGAAGTGGTTAACTACAAGATGACCAGACTGTAGCCATGAAATAAGCTGCCACAGTTCTGAGAATGAACTGGCCTCAAGGAAATCGGAACAAACCAACCCTAGAACTGAAGATTAAATCTACTTAAAACAATCAAGATGACACTGATCAGACCACTGATGACCAGTTTGCAGATGACTGCCAGAGCTGACTGTGCTGGGCCTGCAATGAGGCCCCTCCCTTCACCTCTAAAATCTCTTGCTCACTGACTGTCAGTGGGGGAAAGTCAGTCTTTGCAGATGTCTGCTTCACCCCTCCCCACCCCTACTGCTGTCAGCATCCACAATAAAGCAAACTTTCCTTTCCACCAGCCTTGTCCCTTTATTGGCTTCTAAGTAGTGAGCACCTGGACTCTACTTTCCATTACACTTCCTCTGAGTGCCCCCTGGCTGCTTCCTACTCCTTTGAGTATCTTGCCAGCAATGTTTTGTTTGTTTGTTTGTTTTGGTTTTTTTCTGTTTTTTCATCCAAAGGAGTTGCAGTCATAGTTGGCTGCAGTTTTCAGATTCCATCCCCACCTCCCCAGGACCAACTTGATCACCACCTTTCAGAATTACCAGCACCAGCCAGTAGTATTCGCTACTCAGAGGACTGGTTCAACTGGGCAGGGCCTCTAGTCTGAGCTTTTATGTTCTGATAATGCCAATTTCCATCTTTGTTTCTGCAGTCTCTGGGAGTGGCAGCTGTTGCCTGCAGTTACCTCTGGCTTCTCCTTCGAATTTTCATTCCTCCGACATCCATTTGGTCAAATTCTTCATTGAAACATCTGGTGTGGCTTCCGGTTTACTGGCTGGACCTTGTTAGAACAGTATCCATGTCCATCTAGTCTTACTCTTCTTAGCCTTCACCTGTCACTTGATACTTGCATATTTACATTACTGTTGAGAGGGGTTTTTTTTTTTTTTTTTTT
>SJYA01000787.1:433482-449535 GCA_006410615.1 Neotragus moschatus | reverse complement strand
GTCCATCGAGTCAGTGATGCCATCCAGCCATCTCATCCCTTCTCTTCCTGCCCCCAATCCCTCCCAGCATCAGAGTCTTTTTCAATGAGTCAACTCTTCGCATGAGGTGGCCAAAGTACTGGAGCATCAGCTTCAGCATCATTCCTTCCAAAGAAATCCCAGGGCCGATCTCCTTCAGAATGGACTGGTTGGATCTCTTTGCAGTCCAAGGGACTCTCAGGAGTCCAACACCACAGTTCAACACCACAGTCCAACACCACAGTTCAAAAGTATCAATTCTTTGGTGCTCAGCCTTCCTCACAGTCCAACTCTCACATCCACACATGACCACTGGAAAAACCACAGCCTTGACTAGACCGACCTTAGTCGGCAAAGTAATGTCTCTGCTTTTCAATATGCTATCTAGGTTGATCATAACTTTCCCTCCAAGGAGTAAGCGTCTTTTAATTTCATGGATGCAGTCACCATCTGCAGTGATTTTGGAGCCCAGAAAAATAAAGTCTGACACTGTTTCCACTGTTTCCCCATCTATTTCCCATGAAGGCATGGGACCGGATGCCATAATCTTCGTTTTCTGAATGCTGAGCTTTAAGTCAAATTTTCATTCTCCACTTTCACTTTCATCAAGAGGCTTTTTAGTTCCTCTTCACTTTCTGCCATAAGAGTGGCGTCATCTGCATATCTGAAGTTATTGATATTTCTGCCAGCAATCTTGATTCCAGCTTGTGTTTCTTCCAGTCCAGCGTTTCTCATGATGTACTCTGCATATAAGTTAAATAAACAGGCTGACAATATACAGCCTTGTTAGGTCTTCCTTAATGCTTCAAACCTTTAAACAAGGATCACTTCCATGTGTTATCCCATTTTGAGTGACAGAAATTTCATCTCCATGCCTTAAACTCCAGTGGGACTTTAAGTTGTGACAAAAGAGTATTCTCCCATGATATAAACCTTAAATTCATGCAGATTTTTGAAATTCTAATTTTATAATTCTAATTTCAGTCATGATTTTTAACATATACTTACACATAAGCGGAGCTTCCCTGGTGGCTCAGAGGTTAAAGCATCTGCCTGCAGTGCAGGAGACCTGGGTTCTATCCCTGGGTTGGGAAGATCCCCTGGAGAAGGAAATGGCANTTTTTGAAATTCTAATTTTATAATTCTAATTTCAGTCATGATTTTTAACATATACTTACACATAAGCGGAGCTTCCCTGGTGGCTCAGAGGTTAAAGCATCTGCCTGCAGTGCAGGAGACCTGGGTTCTATCCCTGGGTTGGGAAGATCCCCTGGAGAAGGAAATGGCACCCTACTCCAGTGGTCTGGCCTGGAGAATCCCATGGACAGAGGAGCCTGGTAGGCTACAGTCCACGGGGTCACAAAGAGTCAGACACGACTGAGTGACTTCACTTTCACTTACACATAAGCCAACGGCTGGCAACCGCACAAAGTTTTAAGAAAAGATGAACACTGTCCACTGAACAACTTATCCTGGGGCATTCCCACCATTGAAGTGTAGCCACAAACAAGGAAAGTGACTTAGTGGCCAGAGATGGCAGGATGGGATCCAGCTAATGGCAGTGCCCACTCCCCAACTTCAGCTACTGATTATAAGGCCAGGTTGTCACCAGTGTTTTTGATTGATTGGCTACAAACTGGAGGTTCCACAAAACCAACCATGCCCTCTCCTCAACCCCACACTGATTTGATACGATAATTTGCTAGAGTGGCTCATTGTGATCCTTCAGTTATTCAGTTGTGTCTGACTCTTTGCGACCCCATGAACTGCAGCACATCAGGCTTCCCCGACCTTCACCATATCCTGGAATTCACTCGGACTCACGTCCACGCAGTGATGCTATCTAACCATTTCATCGTCCGTCGTCCCCTTCTCCTCCTGCCTTCAATCTTTCCCAGCATCAGAGTCTTTTCAACATTTTACTTACTAGATTACTAATTTATTTCAAAAAGATACAAAGAAAGGCATTTCAGGTTGGAGAGAATATGTGAAAAGGAACTGCCAAGAAGAAAAGGATGCTTTTGAGGAACTGCAAGAAGGAGAAGGTTATCAGCCATTGAGGAGCAAGAATAGGGCTTGAGAGAGGTGGGCAGAGACCAGATTAGATAGGAGCTTGAAGGAAATAGTACACATTTTGGTTTTTATCCTATGGGCAAGAATTAAAGCCGAGTAACAATATAATTTTTTGTTTTAAAAAGACCACTGACTATTGTCTAGAGCAGCCACATAGGGCATTTAAATTGTCTACTGGTCATGTTTTTAAGTAAAAAAATATATATATATATCAAATTAATTTTATTGATATACTTTGTTTAACTCAACATATCCAAACCACCTGATCATTATCATGTTGTTGTTCATTCGCCCAGTTGTGTCTGACTCTTTGTGACCTCATGGACTGCAGCATACCAGGTCTCCTTACCCCTCACCATCTCCTGAAGCTTGCCCAAGTTCATGTCCATTGCATAGGTATGCCACCCAGCCATCTCATCCTCTGACGCCCCCTTCTCCTTTTGCCTTCACTCTTTCCCAGTATCAGGGTCTTTTCCTATGAGTTGGCTGTTCACATCAGGTGACCAAAATACTGGAGCTTCAGCTTCCGCAGCTGTTCTTCCAGTGAGTGTGCAGGGTTGATTTCCCTTAACACTGACTGGTTTGATCTCCCTGCCATTGAAGGGACTCTTAGAAGTCTTCTCCAGCACCACACTTCAAAGAAATCAATTCTTTGGTGCTCTGCCTTCTTTATGGTCCAGCTCTCACAAACACACGTGACCACTGGGAAGACCATAGCTTTGACTATATGGACCTCTGTCTGGAGAGGGATTTGATTCCTCTAGGGATTGAATATAAAAATCGGCATGTGCATCTCTGACTGCTGCAGACCAGTCAACAGCTCTAGGGATAGATCTAAAGTTCGAGCAAGTGTTAGTCACTCAGTTACTTCAGAGTCTTTGTGACTCTGTGGACTGCAGCCCACCAGGCCCCTTTGTCCATGGGATTCTCCAGGCAAGAATACTGGAGTGAGTTGCTGTGCCTTCCTCCAGGGGATCTTCCCAACCCAAGGATCGAACCCAGGTCTCTTACACTGCAGGTGAATTTTTTACCATCTGAGCCACCAAGGAAGCCCAATCATTATCATAAGCAATGTTAAAAAAAATGTTGACATCTCACATTTTTTCCCCTTACTAAGTCTTTGAAATTCAGTGTGTGTTTTAAACTTAGAAATATCTCAGTTCAAACAAGCAGCATTTCCAGTGCTCTGTAGCCACATGTGGCTGGGTGGCTACCATATAGACAGCGTAGCACTCGAGAATAAATCAGAGGGGCTGCAGTGGAAGCAACAGCCCCGTTTAGAGGCTACTGCAAAAGTCCAGTGAGGCAAGCACTGCTCAGATTAGGACAGAAACAACAGAGATGGCAGAAAATGATCTGAGATCAGTCTCAAATTTGAGACTGACTTGAGATCCATCTGGAAGGAGTTAAGAGAAGTAGACATGAAGGAATGTGAGGGAAAGCCTTAGAAGGTGATATACAACCAGAAATAAGCCCTAGGATAATTCTAAGACTGTTCCTAATTAATGCTTTGATGTTGAATTTCCTCTTGTAGAAGGGCCTTAGCAGGATATATTTTTACCGTCACTTATGATTGTATTATTTTCCTTTTTATATCTACTTTCATTTTTGATCAACGGCTTTTCTGCATTGGTCTGCTTCAAAATTCCTATTTCATCCTCCATTCACCTGTTTATTTAATTCAATTTGATTTAACAGAAATTATTTTGAGTGACTAATTTGTGCTAGGCTTTGTGCTGAACATAGAGAAGATAAAGAAAATAAGGAAGGATGTCTATGTAAAGAAGAGCTTCCCTGGTGGCTTGGATGGTAAAGAATCTGCCTGCAATGCAGGAAACCCTATCCCTGGGTCTGGAAGATCCCCCAGAGAAGGGAATGGCTACCCATTCCAGGATTCTTGCCTGGAGAATTCCATGGACAGAGGAACCTAGTGGACTACAGTCCATGGGGTTGCAAAGAGTTGGGCATGACTGAGCAACTAACACTCTCACTCTTCTATATTAAGAAGCTAAGTATAATATATGAAATCTAAAGCATTTAGTCTGGTTGTCCCAGTTGTCTTGGTTGTTTAACAATAAAGCATATCCTAGTTTCATCCAGCATAGTCTCAGAGCATTGTGTACACTCCTAAATTTGGCAGATTATCTGATCATTCAGTCAGGGTCAGTCAGAATGACAAAAATCACTCTACAGATTTTGAATAAAACATGATTTAACAGTTGGGAATTAAAGATTTACCAAACCATTCCAAGGGCTAAGAGAGCAAAGGTCAGGAAAGCCCCTGCAAGCTTTCAGAAAATTTACAAGTACAAAAATTGTCAGGAAAGCTGCTTCCTGGATCTCAGCTGTTTCAACAAATAAAATGATTTTTAGGATGTCTTTTGGGAACCACTGGCAACACCCATTGAGAACCATCCACCAATCTTCACTTGCCTGCCTATGGCTGCTGCTGTAGAATAATGGGTTTCCTCTGTAGCTTGGGATTCTGAGAAATGTAGTTCCAGGGTTCCTCCCCTGTGATACAAGGAAGATACAGAAAAAGGGTGGGCATGAAGATGAGATATACAACCAGGCATGGGTAGATTGTGCCTGTAGCTGGTTCTGGGGTAAAAATTGCACATCTGTAAGCCTCAAATACTCTGTTTCAATTTTATGCTGCCAAATAAATTTTCAACTAAATTTCTAACATTTAAATCTTGAATTATGTTTTTTCCCCCCAAATCAGAAAGTACCTTAAGGTGTTTGAAAACAACTAAATCCTAAAAAAGTTATTCAGAGATTGAATATACAAATAGGAAACAGCCAGAAAACTGTATATAAAAACAGAACTTTAGTCCAAAATCTGCAGCAAGCTGCCTAGGAAACCAAACCCTTTATGTATAATAAACAACCCAAGAAGCCAGCCAGCTATAAGTCAGATGTGAGAAAACCAGATTGCTATCTCTAGTGACAATCCAGAAAACTAAACAGTAACTTCTGTAACAGTCAGGCCACTTGACCTCAAATGGCCAGGGCTTGATTAATAACTGACAGCTTCCCTCATTTTTGTGCCCACTCCCAACTTAGTACCAACCAGGGAAAGTTAAGTGTATACCCTTCATCAATCACATAAGATGCCCCATTTCTAGCTAGCTGGCCTACAGCACTCAATCACGGCATACCTGCAGCCTTTTCCTTTTTCCACTATGAAGCTTTCCCACTTTGCGTTTCTCATTTTCTTGGTTTTCTTTTTTCCCCATAGTATTAATCAAGGTGGGAAGTGATCCAAGAAGAAATGGTATTCAATAAGGTAAATACCCTATACATTTCTAGGCACCAATTTTCTCTTAAGTAGCAGGCAGTATGGTACAATGGATAAGTGACTGAATTCTGGAACCAGAAAACCAGACTTTAAATCCTACCATTTTCACGGTCTAGATGTGCTATCCAGATTATTTGCTTAACCTTGATGGCCTCAGTTTTCTCATCAATTACGTGCTCAGTTGCTCAGCTGTGTTTGGCCCCATGAACTGTAGCCCACCAGGCTCCTCTGTCCATGGAATTTTTCAGGCAAGATTATTGGAGCGGGTTGTTATTTCCTGCTCCAGGGGACTTTCTGAGCCACGGATCAAACCAGCATCTCTTATGTCTCCCGCACTGGCAGGAGGGTTCTTTACCACTAGTGCCACCTGGGAAGTCCTTTTCTTATCAACAAAGTGGCTAAAATAATGGTATCTATTATTTAGGGTTGTTGGCTGGATTGAATCAGGTTATGGCTATAAACTGCATTATTTAATTTAGTATTATCATTATCTTCCCTGTCCAAGCTCATGACCTCCATTTTGGTCCACATATAAATTACCTCTTACTTCATCATCCTTCCTCTATCTGATCCTTCCTTCAGCTCACTGAACATAAGCAACCAAATAAATCTTCCTCAACTGTTACCATCTCATTCCCTTACTCACAAATTCTCAGGGCCATTAAAGACATCTATAACCTACCTTTCCACAAATTCTCATAGTCTCTTGTACAAGAATGACCTTCTGCTGTAGCCAGACATGCATATCCATTTGTTTAGAGACATCCCCCAAAGTCCCACACACAAGACCATTTTCCCTCCCACTGTTCATATTTGGAGTAAACCATACCTCCTTTCTCAATGTCTGAATCCTACATTTCATTTATGGTCCAGCTCAAATCCTCTCACCCCATTAAACCTTATCACACCACTGCATTCTACAGCAATTTCTTTCCCTCTAGAGTCCTAAAATTTTACTAAGCTCACTAAATTATATCCTGATTTGCAATAAATATGTCTTTTCATAAATGTGTATCAAAACCTAAGGGAGAGGATAATATTCCTGAAGGCAGGGCCAATAGTTTATTCTTTCTGGTGTATTGCCATATACCCACACATAATAATAATAATTGCTATTCAAGACTAATTATGTTTCTGTTGCCTTGCCAAACACTTCATTTTATCTAATTTATTTCTCTCCAGAACTCTTGAGGGAGGGGTTATAATTAGCCATTTATCAGGTAAGAGAATTTGAACAGAGAGAAGTTGAATTATTTGCCCAAGATCACAGAAATAGTAATGATGAACCTGAACCACCTAGGAATCTGTGACTCCACATCTTATGCAATTAATTAACATTCTGTGGATTGATTAAACAGACTGCTTTATGAGATCCTGCCAGATAATACATATAAATTTCCTCTCTTTATTGCCAGTGTCTCCTTGGGAAACCCAAATACAGGATTCACTTTAGAGGTCGTGTATTTCTACAATGGAATCAATTTCCAGAGACATTTCTCTTAAACTTGTAAATAGACACCTTGAAATAATCAGGAAAATATCAGAGAGCACATTTACTTAGCCATGTAAGTTGTTCAGAATTGAGATGCTGGAGAAGACATGACATCAGGTTTATGATTTCTTCATGTTTGCTATTCATTCCTATTTTGAGCAGAATTTCATGTCATTATTCGTTGCTGGATTTTAGGATACAATTTTCAGGTTCCAGCTAAGAAGAGGAATAGCTTTTATTTACAGCATTTCAAAAATATATGAATATCAAAACTAACACAAAATTTTAAATATTGAATATACTATGATATTAGTGTGAAAGATGGTGTTTTTGGCTTTTTGGTTTTTCATTTGTTTTTCTCAATAATCATTCATTTTCAAAATGGTTTGGGAAAGTAGGAAGATGGTAGAGTTAGGAAAAAACAACATTGTCCAGAGTTTCTTACAGTATGAATTCTTCAATCAGAGAAGCACATGGACTTTTGAGAGTCTTACTGAATACTAAAAACACCACCTATATTTAAAAACTTGATCCTTCAAGGATGTTAAACTGACCTAGCTCTTTCTGCAATCCATGGTGAGGTAACTTGGGAAAATCCAATCCTGAAGAAAATTCTAACCCAAAGAGTGTAAAGTTAAACAGGCATCTTTCTCAAAATACACTTAAAGTATAAAGTTGCCATGTCTTTATTCTTGTTTGTTCTATAAAAATACAAATGTATAGGAAGGAAATGATAATTTCAATCAACATTCACTGGTAATTAAAAGCAACTGTAGTCCTCAGGCTGTTTATTTCCAGTATGATCCAGTGATCAGAAGGAATTGGAAATGATTACATTTTAACTAGAAACACATTTCTGTCCAGAACTGAGCTCTGAAGCATGAAAAAGACACAGTGGTGGCCCCTGTTTGTGTTTCCATCTGGGGCTCTAATTTGAACTTCAGTGCTTACTCTCTCAGACTTCTGGCTGTGCAAAGATCCAGAAAGCCAAAGCCAGCATATTCTTTTACCCTGTTTCACGCAAAAAATAAAATAAAATTCCACCAATTACCATGTTTGCCTTTTGTGGAATGGCTCTATTTAAATCGATTATTGGTTAAACAAGAGCACTTGTAAAATTCACAGCTCAGAGTTAATCTGGCTATATCCCAGGGCACCCAATCTGAAAACTAAGTGATTGCAAGCACTCTTGGGAAGGGAATTAGCAATGGCCTATAATGCAAAACAGTCTGGAACAATTACATTTAGCTTGGTTTTCAAATTAAGAAATTCATTCCATGGTTGGTTTTTCATTTGAAAGCCTTCCTCAAGTCCCATTAAAAATGCTCATCTATTTCTGATACTCAGTTAGTGCATCCAAATGACATCATCACTGGTGACAAGGGGAAAAACAGTGAACACTGTAGTGCCTCACGCCAGGAGTTATTTGGTCATGGAAAGTACCTGGAGGTGCTTGTAGTTGCTGCTGCTGTTGCTGCTGCTGCTGCTGCTGCTAAGTCACTTCAGTCATGTCCGACTCTGTGCGACCCTACAGACAGCAGCCCACCAGGCTCCCCAGTCCCTGGGATTCTCCAGGCAAGAACACTGGAGTGGATTGCCATTTTGTAGTTGCTACGAATTCACAACTCTGGACTGGGAATTCTGTTTTCTGTGGCCAGGAGGGACTGGTGAATTCACAGAAGTCATGATGGGGAAAAAGAGGATGGCCTATGACCCTTAAAGAACTTGGCAACTTACTGTATTTGATATGAAATGTACATCCTTTTCTTTTCTTAGTGTANTTGTAGTTGCTACGAATTCACAACTCTGGACTGGGAATTCTGTTTTCTGTGGCCAGGAGGGACTGGTGAATTCACAGAAGTCATGATGGGGAAAAAGAGGATGGCCTATGACCCTTAAAGAACTTGGCAACTTACTGTATTTGATATGAAATGTACATCCTTTTCTTTTCTTAGTGTAAATGCACCAAGGGCTTCCCCAGTGGCTTAGTAGGTAAAGAATCTGTCTGCAATGCAGAAGATACAGAAGATGTGGGTTCAATCCTTGGGATGGGATGATCCCCAGGAGAAAGAAATGGCAACCCACTCCAGTATTCTTGCCTGAAAAATCCCATGGACAGAGAAGCCTGATGGGCTACAGGCCATGGAGTTGTGAAGAGTCGAATACAACTGAGTGACTAAGCGTGCAAAAGCACAAGAGTCTTTTTGACCCATGAGTCTCAGCTCCTCATTCTTATATTGAGAATCTAATAGCTATTTAGAATATTTTATAAAAAAAATTCAAAGGATGTGATGTCACTCTCAGGGCATTTAAGATTTCTTTCTGAGTTATGAAAACTGAATGCCTATTGAAATAATGAGTATGAGCCACCAAACTCTACCCATGATCATTCAGTGTTTTTTTTTACCAAAACACTTTCCTCAGGAAGAAAAAGGGGAGAAATGCTCTAACGGGAAAAGCATGTTATGATTCATGGGAAGAAGCTGATGCCCTCTGATGGCATACTCTTGTCATTCATTTCATTTCACAAATGCCTACATAATGCTTGCTTCCTATGTTCCACGTACTGTTCTCAGCACTTGACAAATATTAATACACTTAATGTCATGTCTCATGTCAACACAATGTAGGTGGTGTAGGTACAATTATTAACCCCACTTTACAGATAATGAGACTGAAAGACAGGTTAAATATCTTGCCTATGATCAGACAATTGTGAAGCCAAAATTTTGAAGCCTTGCAGTTATGTTTATTCAAAACTCTCATGGTGTGAACAAGCACACAGCCCACACAGACCATCAATAAAAGCTGTTCAGTGCTATGGTCTTTGAGAGCAATTGGTAAAGTCATTTTGTATTTGGTTGTATAAATTTTATAGCTTAGAGGTGGTTTTTCATGTTTGTCGTGTTAAAGGACAAAACTTTCTAATGCTGCCATAAAATCTCTAGCTATACACGATAAGAAAAATGTACATAAGTCAGATGTTGTTTCTGTACAGCTTTTCTCATTGGCATGCAGTGGCTAGATCTTTAAAATATAGTGCTAAAATTAAAAATAGAAAAATAAGTTATGTATTTATTGTAACATATCAGATTTATGCAAATTAAACATATGCAACATGAAACCATAATATGTGTTTATGAGTACACATGCAAAAAAAATAAAGGATATCTGGCAAACATTAGAAGAGTTGAAGGAAAACAGGACCAGAGCTTTACAGGGAACATTAATCATGAACTGAGGCTGATATATAACTTAACCCTCTGATTCCAAGACTGAAGCTGAGAGAAAGAATCCATCTAAATATTTATCCATGCATATACTAAATTCACTTATGTAGGCAGTCATTCACACCAACAAGGGAAAGTGAGAACGTTTTCTGTGTTACTGATTAGATTATTAGATCATTTTATTATGTAACAATTATATAATTAAGGATCCTAAAGAGCTGATAGCCTAAGAAGATGTTTATATCGATTTGTGTCTGTCGTTTGAGTTGCAAACTGAACAACATTCTAACTTAAAGGAAGAGCTACAAACCATCATTTTATAAAAATATGAGTAAAGTGGGCTCATCACTTCAAGGAAAATAACTGACATTTGGTAACAATGATAAAATTTAAGCTTTCAAATAATAATTTGAATAATGATATCAGTTATTTTCCTTGAAGTGACAGGCCCACTTTATTCATTTTTTGATTTAAAAAAACAAATGGTTTATAGATATTCCTTTAGGCAAAAATGTTGTTCTGCTTGTAACTCAAACAATGGCTTTTCCTATAGGCAATCATTGCATTTGGTATGTAGAAGTAGTGCTTAATGTGTACATACTCTTTGAAAGACATGCACTCAAGGGCTGAGATTTAATAAATTTTCACTGCTTCAAGGACATGGTAAGACTTACATCTTTTTAAACTGAGTGCATGTCAATGAAGAACTCGATGTCTTCATTGTCAAGTAGGGGCTCCCTACTTGGTTTTTGCAAAGGCACCAGCATATGTTGCCGGGAGCCAGCGTGAGGAATCCCACCCGTGACAAGGTCATGCGGCAAGAGTTTTGATGGACAAGGACGAATCAAATCTCAGGGTTTTTCTCCCTGGCATTTCCTGGGCATGTACCCCCCAAAACTAAGANATTGAATATTCATTGGAAGGACTGTTGCTGAAGCTGAAGCTCCAATACTTTGGCCACCTGATGCGAAGAGCTGACTCATTAGAAAAGACCCTGATGCTGGTAAAGATTGAAGGCAAAAGGAGAAGGGTGGGCAGAGGATGAGTTGGTTAGATAACATCACGGACTCAATAGACATGAACCTGAGCAAACTCCAGGAGACAGTGGCGGACAGAGGAGACTTGTGCACTGCAGCCTGTGGGGTCATGTAGAGTCAGACACAACTTGGCGACTGAACAACAGCAGCTCAGAGCAGGAAGAGGAGATGAGAGGCACTAACCAGGTGGTGAGGAATTACTTCATGGGTTGCAGTTTGAGCTGCATCTTGAAGGGTGTCTCTCATATGTTGGGTCAATGAACAAAGAGGCCAACTTGTCTTACAGGATTCAACGGAGATGCCATCTTCTCAACAAGCCTTGCTGGGGCCTCCAGAACTGGATGAGTTGCTACTGCTTTTGTATCCCCTAATTCTCCATGCTCTCACTGGAACAGAATTCACTCCACTGGATCTTATTTCCTCCCTACTTGTCTGGCTGCTCCAGTAGAATATTTGCTCTGGGATGATAAAGGCAGTATCTTATCTTATTCCTAATTGCATATCCAGCCATATCACAGATCCTGCTACCCCATAAATACTCATTGACTGTGTTACTTGTTGAACTAGGCAGAAAGCTCACATAGAGGAGTGAAAAGCAGGCATGGATCAAATCAAGAGGATTTGTAGAGCTATGAAATGGAGTTTGGGTTTTGATCAGGGAGATGCTGTGATAATCTAGCATCTTAGCAAGGCCATAGGAACATGTGTGCATAGTGAAACAAGTGAGAAAAAAAAAAATCCAGTCAGAGACAAATTGTAACCATACTGCAATGATCTAGGCACAAGATATTGAAGCCCTGGACCAGGCCTGGTGGCAGTGGGAATGGTCATGAAGAAATAGATGTAGCCAAGGTCCTGGTGACTGATGTGATGTTGAGAGCAGCCATAGGTGATGGCATGTTCTAAGCTTGGGTGACTACGAAAGGGTGATGCAATCACTGTATCTTATGTTTCAACTCAATCTTAAGGTTCTTAAGAAAAGAAAATTCGGCAAATTTTTCCCTGTAATGGCACAATTTCTTTGTCTTAGGTATACTTAATACTATAATCTGTCAGAATCATGTTTGTAGCCTATGCACTAATACTAAGCTTTTAGACAAAACTTTAAAATTCTAAGACTAAATTTCTCTCCCGATTGCTGTCAGTTATTTATCAAAAGAAACCAACCCCAGGAGATGACAGAATTCAGAGCTTTAAGAAACCTCAAGCAGACAAAGCAAACAGGATCTATCCCTCACGTCAATGACTAAGGCAGAATCTGGGCTCAGTGAGTCACAGGCCAGGAGGAGGTGGGTGAGTGGAGGAGGTGGGTGTGTTGAGGAGATGGGAGCACCGGTACTAGTTTTTTTCCTCTTTCTGCCTTAGAGGTCAGCTCGGGTGCCTTCTCTTTTATAAATCAGAAAGTTGCAATAAGGTGGAGAAGAATGACAAGCTACCTAAAAATCAGCTGCATCCAAATTTCATGGACTTCAGTGAGGAAGAATAGTTTTGAAGACTGAGTCTGCTATTAGCCAGAGAAAGTAGATTGTGGGTACACTGAGATGGCAGCCATCCAGTCAACCTCATTCCAGTCAAAGTGGATTTTCTCTAAGGAAACACACTGGTTGAAATTGAAGTTGGGAGACTGGGATTGACGCACATACACTATTGATACTATGCATAAAACAGATAACTAATGAGGACCTACTGTACAGCCCAGGGAGCTCTGCTGAATGCACTGTGATGATCTGAATGGGAAGGAAGTCCAAAAGGGAGGGTAGAATAGCTATCCACTCCAGTATTTTTGCCTGAAGAATCCCATGGACAGAGGAGCCTGGCAGGCTACAAGTCCACGGGCCGCAGAGTCAGACATGGCTGAGTGAATAATGTATATATCTGTGTATGGCGGATTCATTTTTCTGTACAGTAGAAACTAATACAACATTGCAAAGCAACTATTGTTGTTGTTGTTCAGTCACTCAGTCGTGTCCAACTCTTTTTGACCTCATGGACTGCAGCATGCCAGGCTTCCCTGTCCCTCACTTTCTCCCAGAGCTTGTTCAAACTCATGTCCATTGAGTTGGTGATGCCATCCAACTATCTCATCCTCTGTCGTCCCCTTCTCCTCCTGCCTTCAATCTTTCCCAGCATCAGGGTCTTTTCTAATGAGTTGGCTCTTCCTTTCAGGTGGCCAAATTATTGGAGCTTCAGCTTCAGCATCAGCCCTTCCAATGAATATTCAGGGTTGAATTCCTCTACGATTGACCGGTTTGATCTCCTTGCTGTCCAAGGGACTTTCAAGAGTCTTCTCCAACACCACAGTTCAAAAGCATCAGTTCTTTTGGGCTCAGCTTTCTTCTAGGTCCAACTCTCACATCCATACATGACTACTGGAAAAACCATACCTTTGACTAGACAGATTTTTGTTGGCAAAGTAATGTCTCTGCCTTTTAATATGCTCTCTAGGTTTGTCATAGATTTTCTTCCAATGAGCAAGCGTCTTTTAATTTCATGGCTGCAGTCACCATCTGCAGTGATTTTGGAGCCCAAGAAAATAAAGTCTGTCACTGTTTCCATTGTTTCTCCATCTATTTGTCATGAAGTGATGGGAGTGAATGTCATGATCTTAGTGTTTTTAATGTTGAGTTTTAAGCAGCTTTTTCACTTTCCTCCTGCTCCTAAATTGGAGAAACTATGCTCCAATAAAAATCAGTTTTAGATAAAGAAAAACAGAAACTGGACCTGGAATGTGTTCAGGAAATGAGGCAGTTAGAAAGACTGTTCACCTCTCTTCCTTTGCTTCTCTCCACATATCCTTCCTGTTCTTTCTGAAAGATTTCTTCAGCTTCAGCATAGATTTTGCTTTCTCTTGACTTTAACTTGTCAGGACCCTGACTCTGTGTAATACCATCTCTTACTGTTCTCCTTCAGTTTCTGCTAATTGCCTCTTTCTCTTTGGTTCCTAGTTTCAAATCCCAAAGGAAGGAAACTATTGCTAAGGTCATTGGTGTCAAAAGTGATACATCATACACCAGACATTGCTATCTATGGATTTCCTACTAGTTCAGTGCTAATTCTTATTCCAATCAGCCTAGTGAGAGCAGGCGGAAATTTTTTTCTTAATCCCCTGGGCCACACCATAGGTAGCAAAATTTCCTTTAACAGAGGTTGTTGGAAGGACAGTTTTTGCTAAATAACCTCTCACAAGTAAAGAACCAAGTGTGATATCAAATACATTCCCCTAGTACCTTATAATTTCTCACTCTCCAAATTAATGACTTCACCCCTTCTAATACCCTCTCATCACCCACTCTCACTGCATTCTTCCCTAGAACATATGTGAAATAAAAAGGGACTACTTTCTTTTCTTTTCCCTAAATCCACCAGCCTCTGGTCCTATCCAAGGCTGTACTCACTGTTTGTGCGTTGAATCCCACCCTACTTCCCTTCCCAAGAATTTCCGTCCCATTATTATCAATTTTCTAAAATATATTGTATATGTCATTATGTATCTATTATCAGTGTTTTCCCACTTATGTCTCCCCACTAGAAAAGAGGCTCCTTGAGACAAGAATGCCATCTGCAATTTAACACTATTTCCAACACCTGAATTACTTAATCTCAATTAATTTTGTGGTCTGTTTGACTAATTTGAGTATGGTAGATGATGAATAAATAGTGCTACTCTTTCTTGTATTCCCTTTAACTTCATTCAGTGTTTACTAGGGAATAATTTCTGTTTATAGAAACTTTCCATAAACAAAATACAGAGACAAATCTATTCAGTAAAAAAGAATCTTTATGTTGGTCTTGAAGATCAGTAGCAAGCTGCTGTGCATGTGTTTTCCAAAAAGATGAATGTGTTTTCCTGATGTATTTTTCAAGACTCATTTCACTTAATCAATCACTACCTTCAAATTTATGTGCTTTCTGTTATGCACATAGAAGAAATAAATGCTTTACTCTCAGGGAGCTTATAATCTAGTACAGTTTCGTGTACAAGAATGTTTATCACACTTCGGTTTTAAAAAAAAATGTTTGAAATAATCCTTTCAAATGTCCGCATCAAAATATGGGTCAAATAAATTGTATTTGTAAAGAAGGCTAGTTATTGCAACATTTCTGTGATAGTAAAAGATCAGGAAGAACCCAAATTGTGTTCTATTGTGCACTGGTTGAATAAACTAAGATCACACCAACGAAATGAGTCCTATGCAGATATGATCACAAAGATAGATCATTAAAGGAGAAAAGCGGTGTGTATAGTATGTGCATACTATGCCATCTTATAGCTAAGAAAGAGAGACAATACAAACACACACATATACACACTTTTTTATTTTAGAAATGTTAAGATAAACCAAAAGCTAATAACAATGTTTACCTTTAGTGAAAATGGGAAGTGGGTAAGGGAATACAGATGGAAACTAGGTTTTTCAAAATATTTTGCAGATTTTACTTTGGAAACATATAAATGCTTTGTAGCATTCTAAAAAATAAGAACTTAAAAAATCAACCCCCAAAGTTAGAATGCTAAAAGAAAAAAATATTTTTTGAGTTTGTCACTTAACCACTCAGGGAAGAGTTATTTTAAAGTGACTTTAAAACAGTAATTTTGCTTTAAAACAACAAAATTTATCCTCAGTGGGATATATTCTGTGTGCTTAGTTGCTCAGTTCACGTCTGACTGTTTTCAACCCCATGGATTATAGCCGCCATCCTCCTCTGTCCATGGGGATTCTTCAGGCAAGAATAGGAGTGAGTTGCCATGCCCTCCTCCAGGGATCATTCCAAACCAGGGATGGAACCCAGGTCTCCTGCACTGCAGGCGGATTCTTTACTGTCTGAGTTACCAGGGAAGCCCTAAGGACAAAATAAATGCAAAAAAAAAAAAAAAAAAAAAAAATCCCCAAAAAAAAAAAA
>SJYA01000787.1:315142-433367 GCA_006410615.1 Neotragus moschatus | reverse complement strand
AAAAAAAAAAAAAAAAAAAAAAACTCCCCAATAATCAAAGCTCTTTTCAATAACCATATTGTTAGAATTAATATATTCTTCTTCTGAAATTTTTATTTTGTTGTTTAGTCGCTAAATCGTGTTGGATTCTTTTGGGGCCCCATAGACTGTAGCCCACCAGGCTCTTCTCTCAGTGGATTTCCCAGGCGAGAATACTAGAGTGGGTTGCCATTTCCTTCTCCAGGGGATACTGCTGAACCAGGGATCGAACCTGTGTCTCAGCACTGGCAGATGGATTGTCATCAGGGAAGCCCTGGAAATTTTTATAAGACAAAGCAAATACATAATTACACTATTCTTTTAGAAACCAAGTTTTTCAGTGAAAGAGAAAAAAGATACAACTACAAATTGAATAGGTAAAAACTCAATAATCAAAATTTAAATTTAAAAAATCAGCATGAATTTCTCAACTCTTTTTCTAGCTGTGACCTCATGAAAAGGTCCAGGAACAAAAATGACCCAGTAACTAGACTGGGTATTCTAAATACTATTCTTTGTGAAAAGGAACACTGAAGATGATCTGAGATCTAGGTCAGAAATATACAAAATGAACATGGATCATCTGGTTGAACCAGAAAGTCCTGAAAAAAACCCAAGATATAATTTGAAAATGTTCTCACTGCTCAAAGATAGAATAACTTAAACATAGAAATGAATAACAACAACAGTAGACTGAAACATAATAAATATGTTTTAAGAGCATTTGTTTGCAAGAATACTTAAAAGTCCACTGGTGAACATTGCCCAATGTTAAAGAATTAGCTTAGGATTCTGAAAATTGATAAAGGAAAGAACCAAGAATTTATATGCCTTTCCTATACTCTGGGTTGGGAAGATACCCTGGAGAAGGGAATGGCAACCCATTCCAGTATTCTTTCTTAGAGAATCCCACAGACAAGAGCCTGGCAGGCTACAGCCCATAGGGTCACAAAGAGCTGGACATGACTGAGCAACTAATACACACACACATACTTTAAGGTAACCACATAGTTGATGTAGGAAAGTTATCCTTTATAGAAGAATTCTAGTTAATAAGTGAAGAATAAATTATAGAATTAGATTATCTCAATTTTGCAATCCTTAATGGAATAATTGGTTTAGGTGTTAATCGTAAATGGCTATTAAAATTGTTAGTTGAAATGCTGATGAAATGGAAAGGTTATATAATGAAAAGATTTGGCTGACATTACTTAACAAAAATTGATCAATATTAACATCACAAAATTAGAGACAACGAAGCATTATATCCTCCTAATATGGTGCAATAAGAAGTATACAATGACATCTAGGGAGTATTCTTGTAAAAAGGAAAAACAAATGAAACCCGAATCTTATTAATTTATACAAAACAAAGAACTGAGGAACATAGTAAATGACACCACAGGAACACAAATCAGCAAAATTCGCAATGTAAGATACTCTATAATTTTTTTCAACTAATAAATTGCAATAAAAATAAACAGAAGAAAAATGAACCTATATACTAAAAGAACACTGGAGACATAACAACCAAATGCAATATGTAAACCTGCTGGAATTCTGATTAAAACATACCAACTGTTAAAAAGGAGACAGAAAAAGAATAAGCCTATCATGTTCTCAACACCATTATCAATTTTTGCAGAAGGAATATTATGTTTGGGTTTACATATGTGGTGGCTCAGATGGTAAAGAAACTGCCTGCAATGCAAGGGACTCAGGTTCGCTCTCTGGGTCGGGAAGATTCCCTGGAGAAGGAAATGGCTACCCATTGCAGTATTCGTGCCTGGAGAATCCCATGGATGGAGGAGCCTGGCAGGTTGCAGTCCATGGGTTCGCAAAGAGTCAGACACGACTGAGCAACTAACACTTTCACATATATTTTTATGTTTAAAAAAACAAAGAACCCATATTTTTCATAAGTTCATAATGAAATATTTACAGATTAGTGAGATGATGTTTGATATTTATTCCGAAATAATCCAACATGGAGAAGGGAAGGAGATGGGACAGAGTGGAAGCCGAAGTAGATCAACCATATGTTGATTGATAGCTGCTGAAACTGGGGGATGGGTGCTTGAGAGTTCATAATAGTATTATTATGCCTGTTTTTCCTGTGTTTGATGATTTCTGTAATAAACATTTTTAAAACATTGTTATGATATCTTTATTCAATTTTTTCAACTCTTTCTGGAAAACTATAACATGACTCATAGAAATAAAGAACTGGGAAAATTCCTTTTAAGAGTTCTCTGAAATAATAAAGAATTCCATCAGCATCAAATCCTCCCTATCCTTTCATCAGTTATTGAAAAAGAAGGCTATTTCACACATCAACTGGCATGAAATATTGACATCATGGACCCTTGACTAGAAGGTTTTGATTTGGTATGAAGGAAATATAATCACTGAGTTAGAAAACATATGAGTTAAAAAAATTATTTTGAGATTAGTTTCCCCCTAAGGTAACATTCTATTAATTTGACGTTCAATATAATTAAAGTATGTTTTTCTATTTGTCAAATATCTGTCACTGTATAATGACGAAAATTTTGATTTTTTTCTACAATCAAAACAATAGGACATCTTTTTCTAAACTAAAATCAACTCCCCTAAAACCTGCTAATCTTGTTTTCTACAGTGAGCTTGTCATCCGTCCTGTGCCTGAGTTGACAAGGCTTTATAACAGTTTGGCCATTCCCCAATCAAACAGCCTGATGTCACCATCTTGAATCATGAGTACATCTCAGTTATAGCTATAAGAATAAAATGCTACAAAAGAATGAATGCATTGCATCAATTGGACTTAATTAACACAAACTTTAAATGGTTCCACATTTCTATGAAGCAGAAAATTAAAGACAACACTTAACAAATGAAAAATGAAGTAGCAGCAGTATGTCACCGCTAACCAATTATAAAAGTTCAGAGCATTTCCTGAAAATTGTACATCATATCCAAATGAAGGCATAGATATAAATGTGTTTAAATAAGACAGAATATGTTTAAATATGTTAATGAGTGTTGTCATAATAAAGGCAGCATCACAGAGTCCCTGAAAGTTCTGCCACAGACTATGCTGAAAAACTCCTAGAAAGGCAATGTTCCTACATTACTTTACAGACAACACAGTGATACAGTTAATAATACAGGTTCAAGGATCTGACTTTTGGGTTCAGTTACCAACTTTACCATCAACTGGGCAGTCCTCAGTCTTAGTATGACAGAAACCAACACCTTTTTCCCAGGTTTTCATGAGGAATTTTGGATGTAGTTCTTAATGAATAAATTAAGCACGGTGCTTGGTGCCCAGTTACCAAAGGCAAATATCCACGTCACTCTGACATTTAAAAATCACTGTACCTGGATTGAACCTCTTCTTGCTAATGCAAGATTTGGGTGAAGACTGCCTATTGTCTACTTTGTCATCTCATTGATTACTTTATCTGTGATAGTCAGGCAGACTGTCACCTGGTGTAAAAAACTATACCTACCAACACACTTTGCTGCTGGGAGCAGCCATGTGCCAATGTTCTAGCCAATGAGAATCAACTAGGTGTGATGTGTGGACCTTCCAAGAAATTTTCTGGAAGGAAGTGAATTTGCTCTTCCTTCTTTTCCTCCATTCTACCCCCTGGAATATGGACGTGATGGTTGACACTATAGCAACTCACCCGGACAACAAGGCCTTGCACAGAGGATGCCAGGATAGTTGAACAGAAGGAACCCCAAACTGGAAGGAACCCAAAACTGTAATGCTGCTGAGCTGCCTCAGCAGCCCTGGACTTCTTACTTCCAGATCTTTCCATGTGGGAGATAAATTTCCAGCTGATTTTAACAAGGCTTTTGTTTTGATTTGTTTCATTACTATTGTGGTTCTGTTCTGTTTGTTGCATACAGACAATCGAGTCTTTTAGATATGGTCAGAGACAACATACATTGGCTGAAAAATACATTTGTGTGTCAGTATCTGTGCCAATCCACATGCAGGTGAGAGGAACAATACAGACTTGCAGATGCTTGAGATTGTGGACAGCTTAAGAAAACATAGAGATCAGCTAAATGAACAAAGGTACACAATCATGTGCTCAGTACATGGATCATGTGAATCAGTGTATGACTATGACCTATAATTAACATATGATGGAATAAACAGTACACAAAAATTCTCAGGGAACTTGAGACAAAATAATTAAATAAAATGAGAAGAAAATTCTTTTAGAGAGATTGTTGATGGCCCTGGGGCATGATGAGAGGAAAAATTGATTCAGTTCTTGAGGCTTGAGAATGAGCCAAAGTATTTTGGCAGCATAGCACTCTAGTCAGTAATCTGTAACAAGAGAGAGAGCCTCTACACCAAAATTGTTCCTAGAATGAATCCACTCTGAATTTAATAAGGAGAAAGCTCCTATCCACATGAAGAATTATTCATTTAACGGCAGCTTTTTAAATTTTGTTTGTTTCACTAGTTATGGGTCAACGCATACACACTATTCTAAGAAGTTGTTGGTTGCCCCCTTCATAATAGCAAATGCAAATTCAATGCAATCAGCACTAAAAATGCTGTCAGTCTGGCTGACCTGGATTGTCTCTCAGCAGCTGACTGATGGGTCGCACGTTGTGCTCTGTGTAACAGTGAGAGCATGCTAAAACGCTTGCTTTTGCTTTGTGGCTGACCCACTTCTTCAATAGATAGATCTTTAATTGTGCAATGTATCTTATATATGCAACCCCTTGCTATTTTCCAGTTATACTCCAAAGCTAGAAATAACCTTCAGCATTCATCTGGTGCAGCAACCTGGTTTAGGTAGAGGCCAAATTGAAAATAACTAGGTCTGATGATTATCCACAAAGCTTTAAGAGAAAATTCCCCTACTTCAGACCCTGTAACTAACTCAGCAGTCCATTGACTATTTTATTACCAAGTTTGCAATAAATTTTCCTTAGACAAAATCTAAAATATCAGTGTTTTTAACACTCCTTTCCCCTTGTTTGGTCCTTTGTGGACAAAAGGGATAGCTGATCTGAATCTTTATGAAACTCTCTTCCTATTCTTAAAAACAAACCAAATCATTTTTTACCTTCTTCAAGCTAAACAGTTTCAAATCTCTCTATTTTTTCATATAATAATTGCATATTTGTGATTCTTTTCTCTGCATCAGTTCCAGTTTCCCCACATTCTTCTAAAGGTCTGATGACCCACACTGGACATATTGATCTGATAATGTTTGAGCAATATGAAGTATGAAGGAAACATAAATCTCCATATATAACTCATAAACTCTTATATATCCTGGTATCATTTTTTTCAATCCTAGCACACACATGTGCACACAAACACACACACCATATGGTTGATAATGGAGTCAAATTCCTTCTCTACTATACTTCTATCTGAATGAGGCTCCCTGAGCCACATCTTTGTATCTTAGATCCTTATCACGGATCTCAGCATACAACTGAGACATCATCCCCTTTAACCTCCATTCGTTTATATATGAGTATCTGGTCTGTTGTAACAAGGTTGTGAGCAGTAGCTGTGGTTTAGAAGTAGTCATACCCAGTGTGAGAGTTATTTTCAAGGAAAGATAAGAAACACATAATGCAAAACTGACTCCAGTAAAGGTCAGGCAGAATTCTACATGATGATCTCCAAGTTACGTGTACCAGCACAGGGCTCACCTTGCAGGCAGATACTTCACTCGGCGTTACAGATGAGGAAAATGAGTCACAAAGAAATAACTTCTTCGAACTATGAGAACTAGAACTACCTGAACTTCCATGACTGCAGAAGACAGGATTTTAACCCATGATCGTCCGACTCCTAGATCTGTACTCTTGACCATTTCATTAAAGTTTCTACAAATAAGGATATGTCTAAAGAAAAGAGAACTTAGGTGAGACCTCTCATACTAAAGTAACTGAGAAAAGCTAGAAAATCCGCCAGAACCAAGCAGTGGTAATTCTTTAGTCAATACAAGAGTTTCTGTAGAGGGCTTACCCTTAGCTTAAAAATGGCTTTAGTATGAGTTCCAGAAGAATGGTGCTCAGAGGCCACTTGATTACTGTTTCACTGGTGATAGAAACTGGTTTTTCAACACGAGAGTTGAGGTGCTTTTGTAACTACTTATGGATATGCACTAAGAACTAGCCAGGATTTAGGCAAGAGTAGGGAATTAGTGGTGTATAATAACAAATGGCAGACGCAGTTTCAAGCACTAGTTTCTAAAAAAGCCAATACGTGGAGCGCCAACAAGGACCTACTGTATAGCACAGGGGACTCTGCTCAATGTTATGTGGCAGCCCGGATGGGAGAGGGGTTTGGGGGAAAATGGATACATGTATATGTACAGCTGAATCCCTCTGCTGTCCACCTGAAACTATCACAATATTGTTAATCAGCTACATTTCAATACAAAATAAGAAGTTTTTTTTTTTAAGCCAATGCAAATGAATTTTCTTCATATACATATGCAAAGCCTATCTGAGCTTTTACCTTTTTAATGATCCCCAGATGGTTTGGGAAAGGAGAAATGTATAAGAAAAAGTATGGGAACAAGTGAGACCAAATGTTAATGGCAAGTTAGGGCTGTCGGGATTTCCCAAGAAAACACAAGATGCCCAGGTAAATCTGAGTTTGAGATAGACAACAAATAAATTTTTAGCATAAGCATGTCCCAAATACTGCACACATGTACATATTAAAACTTATTCATCATTTATCTGAAACTCAGTTTTAACTGAGAGTCCTGCATTTTACCTGTTAACTCTACAGTAGATAAATCCAGACAGGGGTATATGAGTATTCATTGTTCTTTATTCAACTTTTCTGTGAGGTTGAAATTTTTTAATTAAAAGTATTGAGTGTTTTCTACATATTTATTTATTTACTTATATGGTCAGGTTTCTTCATATTATTTTAAAACTTTATGATTTGCATTGTATAACTGTATTTACTGCCTAAAGGTATCAGAAGAGGTGAATGAGGTATAAAACTGGCCAAAGGTACTCACTCAGTTACACAGCACATGGTTTGAAATGGGAAGGCTCTTTGTCCCCAGGGGTTCAAGAAAATTCTCTTTCTTTGCCCAGAAACAGTAGGCAGCTTGGGGACACCGACAGGGAAGATGTCACCATATCCCTCCCAGACTAAGAGACACCCAGTGGCCTGACTTGAGGACACCTCCTCACCCCTTTAGGTGGCACCAACTCAGATGATTGAGAACCCATCAGCACAAGATAAACCAAGCAGATCAAAATAAGGCTCTGAAAATTAAACTGCATTATAATCACAAACATATAAAAGTAGACCAAGTGCTAAACCTAAATAAACCTGCTAAAATAAAATATTTAAATAGGAATCCAGAGTCTCCTAACATAAAAGACAAAATGCCTAGGCTACAATATTTTTTAAAAGAAAACAAAAACCAACTATCATACCAAGAACCAAGAATATCAGAACTTAGATGCTGCTGCTGCTGCTGCTAAATCACTTCAGTCATGTCCAACTTTGTGCGACCCCTTAGATGGCAGCCCACCAGGCTCCCCCGTCCCTGAGATTCTTCAGGCAAGAACACTGGAGTGGGTTGCCATTTCCTTCTCCAACGCATGAAAGTGAAAAGTGAAAGTGAAGTTGCTCTGTAGGAAAGACAATTGATTGACACCAACTTTGACAGGAATCAGATGCTGGAATTTTGTGATAAGGCTTTAAAGCAGCCCTAATAAAAATGCTTCAACAATCCAGTATATATATCCTCTTGAAACAAGTGAAAAAATAGAAAATCTCAAAAAAGAGATAATGTCAATTCTCTTTAGAAATGTGTTGAGTGTATTACTACATTGAATAGTATATTACTCAGTGGATAATGTAGATTTCTCCAAAGCAAAATCTTTGCAGTAAATGTAACAGTAAACATAAGTAGGGGCCTCCCTGGTGGCTCAGTTGGTAAGGAATTTGCGCAATTCCTCCTGCAATGCAGGAGACATTGGTTCAATCCCTGAGATGAGAAGATCCCCTGGGAAAAGGACGGGCAACCCACTCCAGTATTCTTGCCTAGAGAATTCCATGGACAGAGGAGCCCTGTCCATGAGGTCACAAAGAATAGGACAAGACTGAGTGACTAACATACACACACATACCACAGTCAAGGTAATGTAACATAGATAGCTTAATCAAGTGCAATCAATGTCCCGAATAAAATAAATAATGTTTGAAGGGTCAAGAAAGGCATACCAGCTATCTGTACTCTTTTGAAATTCCTATTTTTAGAGTACCAGTGTTAGAAAAAGAGGAATAACTTCAGAGTTATATTAATGTAAGCAACTTGATTCCTATTTGTCTTAAAGGCATTGCCAAGAATTTCGCAAAAAGATCAAATGTCACAAGTCTCTAACAAACAGCAACAAGGCTATCCAGCTACTGCTCTACAATGGAACTGAAGCACTGCAGAGACATGTAAATGGTTCCCTGAGCTATTTTGTGCATTTCCAGTGGTCATGTATGGATGTGAGAGTTGGACTGTGAAGAAGGCTGAGCGCCGAAGAATTGATGCTTTTGAACTGTGGTGTTGGAGAAGACTCTTGAGAGTCCCTTGGACTGCAAGGAGATCCAACCAGTTCATCCTAAAGGAGATCAGCCCTGGGATTTCTTTGGAAGGACTGATGCTGAAGCTGAAACTCCAGTACTTTGGCCACCTCATGTGAAGAGTTGACTCATTGGAAAAGACTCTGATGCTGGGAGGGATTGGGGGCAGGAGAAGTGGATGACAGAGGATGAGATGGCTGGATGGCATCAGCGACTCGATGCACAAGAGATGGCTAGATGGCATCACTGACTCGATGGGCGTGAGTCTGAGTGAACTCCGGAAGTTGGTGATGGACAGGGAGGCCTGGTGTGCTTCGATTCATGGGGTCGCAAAGAGTCGGACACGACTGAGCAACTGAACTGAACTGAACTGAACTGAACTGATGCCTAGCAGAAGCAAAATGTTGTAAAGGCAGCATAGACATAGTGTCTAGGTCCCCATCTGGTAAGAAGACCTGTACTAAGAAGAGTTGTGCTCATGCTTAGTCACTCAGTCATGTTCGACTTTGCGACCTCATGACCTATATCCTGCCAGGGTCCTCTGTCCATGGAACTTTTCAGGCAAGAATACTGGAGTGGGTTGCCATTTCCTCCTCCAGGGCATCTTCTCTGCCTAGCGTTCAAACTCGTGTCTCCTGTGGCTCCTGCATTGGCGGGCAAATTCTTTACCACTGAGCCACCTAGAAAGCCCCATTTGGTCATTATAGGAATTATTAAAACAGATATTTCCATTCTGGAAGTTTTCTGAGCCCTACTAGATGTTAGAATACCAATAATTACTGTACAAGTTTATCATGTACTTATTATGTACCAGACACTGTGATAAACCTCTATCTGTGTTATCTGAGTAATGCGTATAGCAACTCTCATGGTATTATTATCCTAATTTTATATATGAGGCCAGAAGGCTTGCTTAAGAAAACTCTCATGGTGGCACACAGCCACTCTCAAGTATTATTATTCCAATTTTATATATGAGGCCAGAAAACTTGCTTAAGAAAACCCTAACTTCTTATTGAATCCAACTTCTTATTACTCTCTAACTGCATCCCTTCAGCTAAACACGACTCCATTTTAAATTCATGATAGTGAATTGTAAGGGATTTCTTGATGCGCCAGCATTCATATTACATTTCCTTACGTCATTAACTTTTACACTGTAGGCAACTATTCACAACTTCACCTAAAATTTCCAACCCCTCCCTCATATCCTTGCTCTCAGTTCATTACTTTACCTTCTGTTCTACTGAGAAAATAGAAGAGAAATTCTGAACCTTCATACTCTGTGTTCTCTCTTGTCACTATAGATGAACTGTGTGCTCTGTGTTCCTGTCTCAGGCAACCTTTTTTGTGCCTCAGACCCCACCCTCTCCTACTCCAGAGCATCCTTCAAGTCCCCCATTTCTCGTCTGCATTATTATTTTTTCTTTTCACTGAATCATACCTATCAGCATACAAACTTGCTGTCATTCTCCCACCTCAATAAAACAAAATAAATGATCACAAAAGTAAAACTTCTCTTCCCTCCCTAGCCACTAACTGTATATTGTTACCTTTATAGCAAAATTCATTTGTCTAAACTTGCTCTCTCTGGGGCTTCCTAGGTGGGGCTAGTGGTAAAGAATCCACCTGCCAATGCAAGAGATGAGGGCTAGATCCCAGGGTTGGGAAGATGTCCTGGAGTAGGAAATGGCAACCCACTCCAGTATTCTTGCCTGGGAAATCCCATGGACAAGAAGAGACTGGCAAGCTACAGTCCATGGGACCGCAAAGAGTCGGACACAACTGAGCCACTCAGTACTGAGCTCTCTCAAGTTCTTCTCATTCTCTTTAAAACATACTCTACACAGATCTTGCTACCCTGACCATAGTTAAGTCATTCTTGCCAAGGTCACCAATGACCTCCACATTGCTAAATTCAAGTCAATTCTTAGCCCTGTTTGCACCTGACTTTTCAGCAGCATCTGACACAGTGAATCACTCTCCCTCGCTGGTATCCATCCCTCCGTTGGCTCCCTGTGGTTCTCCTCCTACCTCCCTAACTGCTCCTTCTGCTTTTCTGGTTCCTCATCATCTATCCAACATTCTTAACAATAGACTGTCCAAGACTCAGGCCTCAGTCCCCTTCTTTTCTTGATCTTCTTTTACTCCCTCAGGGATCTCATCTCCTGGCTCTAGCTATCTTTTTTCTGCTAAGGACTTTCAAATTCTTATCTCTAGCCTATGTTACTCTCCCGAATTCCAGATTCAAATAACCAACTGCCTACGCTCTTTCTCCCTTTAAGATCTCAGAATTAGTATGTACAAAATCAAATTTCTGATCTTCTCCCCATGTCGGCCACAGTTCTGGCAAGAAACAGGTTGTTGTTGTTTAGCTGGTAAGCTGTGTCTGACCCCTTTGAGACCCCATGGACTATAGCCCACCAGGCTCCTCTGTCCATAGGATTTCCCAGGCAAGAATACTGGAGTGGGTTGCCATTTCCTTCTCCAAGGGATCTTCCTGACCCAGGGATTGAAACCACATCTCCTACATTGGAAGGCAGATTCATTACCACTGAGCTACCAGGGAAACCCAAGAACAGGCAACACGCTTAATTTTGGTAATTTGAGGCCATTTTAATAAAGGAGCTGTTTACAGGGTGTAGGGAAGCCACAAAAGATAGCACAATACTCCAGTGTAACAAAGGCAGTATTGTCCCATCAACTCTGAAGGGTAAAGGAATAAGCAGAGGAAGCAGTGGTTGCTGGGGTGCAGAGGGAGAGGAAGAGAGACAGAAATAGAGAGACAGGTAGAAGGCCAGCTGACAGGAGGTGTGGCCCTTGGTGGAAGCGGATGTGTTTAAAGTAACTCCTCTGACCCTTAAATCTCTTCGTATTCCCAATTAACTGAACATACCTGGAAAGCCAGAGCGCAGAGCTGAGGAGCTCTGTAGAAGTCAGTCTCGTTGGGGCACAGAACAAAATGAAGAAGGCTAGACAGTGAATCTAACAGGGGCAAATAAAAAGATATCCTGCCCACCCCCAAGGCAACTCCACCTAGGGTCTTCCCCTCTGTCAGCTGATGGAAAAGCCCTCCTGCTTTTTGCTCCAAGAAAAAACAGAGTCATCATTGATTCTCTCATTTTGAATCTATCAGCCAATCTATCTCATTGGCTCTACTGTCCAAATGTATTCAGACTCTGACCACTTTTCACCACTTCCTCTGCTAGTACTGTGTGGAGTCAGCATCATCTGCTGCCATTTACAACCAACAGCTCAACTTCCACCCTTGACTCAACACTTTATTGAGTAAGCTAATATATCTATCTAGGAATTCATCCACTTCATCTAAGTTGTCTAATTTATTGGCATATAACGGTCCACAGTATTCCTGTATAATTGTTTTACTATTTTAAGGTTGGTAGAAATAGTCCCTTTTGTCATTTCTGATTCTAGTGATTTCAGTCTTCTTTATTATTATTTTTTTTTTCCTCTTGGTATTTATTTTTTTTCTCTAGCAACAGGTTTGTTGATTTTATTAATCTTTTCAAAGACTTAGCTTTTGTTTTCATTGATTTTCTCCACTGTTTCTCCATTATTTACTTCATTAATTTTCTTGACTATTTCCTTTCCTCTGCTTTCTTTAGGTTTTNGGTGATGGACAGGGAGGCCTGGTGTGCTTCGATTCATGGGGTCGCAAAGAGTCGGACACGACTGAGCAACTGAACTGAACTGAACTGAACTGAACTGATGCCTAGCAGAAGCAAAATGTTGTAAAGGCAGCATAGACATAGTGTCTAGGTCCCCATCTGGTAAGAAGACCTGTACTAAGAAGAGTTGTGCTCATGCTTAGTCACTCAGTCATGTTCGACTTTGCGACCTCATGACCTATATCCTGCCAGGGTCCTCTGTCCATGGAACTTTTCAGGCAAGAATACTGGAGTGGGTTGCCATTTCCTCCTCCAGGGCATCTTCTCTGCCTAGCGTTCAAACTCGTGTCTCCTGTGGCTCCTGCATTGGCGGGCAAATTCTTTACCACTGAGCCACCTAGAAAGCCCCATTTGGTCATTATAGGAATTATTAAAACAGATATTTCCATTCTGGAAGTTTTCTGAGCCCTACTAGATGTTAGAATACCAATAATTACTGTACAAGTTTATCATGTACTTATTATGTACCAGACACTGTGATAAACCTCTATCTGTGTTATCTGAGTAATGCGTATAGCAACTCTCATGGTATTATTATCCTAATTTTATATATGAGGCCAGAAGGCTTGCTTAAGAAAACTCTCATGGTGGCACACAGCCACTCTCAAGTATTATTATTCCAATTTTATATATGAGGCCAGAAAACTTGCTTAAGAAAACCCTAACTTCTTATTGAATCCAACTTCTTATTACTCTCTAACTGCATCCCTTCAGCTAAACACGACTCCATTTTAAATTCATGATAGTGAATTGTAAGGGATTTCTTGATGCGCCAGCATTCATATTACATTTCCTTACGTCATTAACTTTTACACTGTAGGCAACTATTCACAACTTCACCTAAAATTTCCAACCCCTCCCTCATATCCTTGCTCTCAGTTCATTACTTTACCTTCTGTTCTACTGAGAAAATAGAAGAGAAATTCTGAACCTTCATACTCTGTGTTCTCTCTTGTCACTATAGATGAACTGTGTGCTCTGTGTTCCTGTCTCAGGCAACCTTTTTTGTGCCTCAGACCCCACCCTCTCCTACTCCAGAGCATCCTTCAAGTCCCCCATTTCTCGTCTGCATTATTATTTTTTCTTTTCACTGAATCATACCTATCAGCATACAAACTTGCTGTCATTCTCCCACCTCAATAAAACAAAATAAATGATCACAAAAGTAAAACTTCTCTTCCCTCCCTAGCCACTAACTGTATATTGTTACCTTTATAGCAAAATTCATTTGTCTAAACTTGCTCTCTCTGGGGCTTCCTAGGTGGGGCTAGTGGTAAAGAATCCACCTGCCAATGCAAGAGATGAGGGCTAGATCCCAGGGTTGGGAAGATGTCCTGGAGTAGGAAATGGCAACCCACTCCAGTATTCTTGCCTGGGAAATCCCATGGACAAGAAGAGACTGGCAAGCTACAGTCCATGGGACCGCAAAGAGTCGGACACAACTGAGCCACTCAGTACTGAGCTCTCTCAAGTTCTTCTCATTCTCTTTAAAACATACTCTACACAGATCTTGCTACCCT
Organism: Neotragus moschatus; assembly: GCA_006410615.1. NCBI lineage: Eukaryota > Metazoa > Chordata > Mammalia > Artiodactyla > Bovidae > Neotragus > Neotragus moschatus. The sequence goes on along the minus strand of SJYA01000787.1, from coordinate 419,556 downwards.
GACCATAGTTAAGTCATTCTTGCCAAGGTCACCAATGACCTCCACATTGCTAAATTCAAGTCAATTCTTAGCCCTGTTTGCACCTGACTTTTCAGCAGCATCTGACACAGTGAATCACTCTCCCTCGCTGGTATCCATCCCTCCGTTGGCTCCCTGTGGTTCTCCTCCTACCTCCCTAACTGCTCCTTCTGCTTTTCTGGTTCCTCATCATCTATCCAACATTCTTAACAATAGACTGTCCAAGACTCAGGCCTCAGTCCCCTTCTTTTCTTGATCTTCTTTTACTCCCTCAGGGATCTCATCTCCTGGCTCTAGCTATCTTTTTTCTGCTAAGGACTTTCAAATTCTTATCTCTAGCCTATGTTACTCTCCCGAATTCCAGATTCAAATAACCAACTGCCTACGCTCTTTCTCCCTTTAAGATCTCAGAATTAGTATGTACAAAATCAAATTTCTGATCTTCTCCCCATGTCGGCCACAGTTCTGGCAAGAAACAGGTTGTTGTTGTTTAGCTGGTAAGCTGTGTCTGACCCCTTTGAGACCCCATGGACTATAGCCCACCAGGCTCCTCTGTCCATAGGATTTCCCAGGCAAGAATACTGGAGTGGGTTGCCATTTCCTTCTCCAAGGGATCTTCCTGACCCAGGGATTGAAACCACATCTCCTACATTGGAAGGCAGATTCATTACCACTGAGCTACCAGGGAAACCCAAGAACAGGCAACACGCTTAATTTTGGTAATTTGAGGCCATTTTAATAAAGGAGCTGTTTACAGGGTGTAGGGAAGCCACAAAAGATAGCACAATACTCCAGTGTAACAAAGGCAGTATTGTCCCATCAACTCTGAAGGGTAAAGGAATAAGCAGAGGAAGCAGTGGTTGCTGGGGTGCAGAGGGAGAGGAAGAGAGACAGAAATAGAGAGACAGGTAGAAGGCCAGCTGACAGGAGGTGTGGCCCTTGGTGGAAGCGGATGTGTTTAAAGTAACTCCTCTGACCCTTAAATCTCTTCGTATTCCCAATTAACTGAACATACCTGGAAAGCCAGAGCGCAGAGCTGAGGAGCTCTGTAGAAGTCAGTCTCGTTGGGGCACAGAACAAAATGAAGAAGGCTAGACAGTGAATCTAACAGGGGCAAATAAAAAGATATCCTGCCCACCCCCAAGGCAACTCCACCTAGGGTCTTCCCCTCTGTCAGCTGATGGAAAAGCCCTCCTGCTTTTTGCTCCAAGAAAAAACAGAGTCATCATTGATTCTCTCATTTTGAATCTATCAGCCAATCTATCTCATTGGCTCTACTGTCCAAATGTATTCAGACTCTGACCACTTTTCACCACTTCCTCTGCTAGTACTGTGTGGAGTCAGCATCATCTGCTGCCATTTACAACCAACAGCTCAACTTCCACCCTTGACTCAACACTTTATTGAGTAAGCTAATATATCTATCTAGGAATTCATCCACTTCATCTAAGTTGTCTAATTTATTGGCATATAACGGTCCACAGTATTCCTGTATAATTGTTTTACTATTTTAAGGTTGGTAGAAATAGTCCCTTTTGTCATTTCTGATTCTAGTGATTTCAGTCTTCTTTATTATTATTTTTTTTTTCCTCTTGGTATTTATTTTTTTTCTCTAGCAACAGGTTTGTTGATTTTATTAATCTTTTCAAAGACTTAGCTTTTGTTTTCATTGATTTTCTCCACTGTTTCTCCATTATTTACTTCATTAATTTTCTTGACTATTTCCTTTCCTCTGCTTTCTTTAGGTTTTGTTTGATCTTTTGCCAGTGTTTTAGGTAGAAGTATAGGTTATTGATTTGAAATTTCTTTTTTAAAAAATATGGGCTTTATAGCTATAATTTTCCTTTAAGCGCTGTTTTAGCTGTATAAAGTTTTGGTATGTTGTGTCTTCATTTTCATTTTCACTTTACTTTCACCCAAAGTATTTTATAACTTCTTCTTGATATCTTCTTCAACCAATTAGTTAGCTGGGAATGTGTTGTTTAATTTCCACATATTCGCGTATTTCCCAAATTTCTTTCTGTTATTGGTTTCTAGTCCCACTGTGGTCAGAGAACACACTTTGTATTCTTTTATTATTTTTATCCAGTAAAGTTTATTGAGGTTTATTTTATGACTTTTGTATGTATATGGTCTATCCTGAAGACTACTCCACGCACACTTGAGAAAAATGCATATTCTACTGCCGATGAGTGAAATGTGCTATTTATGTTTGCTAGGTGCAGTTGGTTTATAATGCTGTTCAGGGCTTCTGCTTCCTTGTTCATCTTTTTCCTTGTTGCTCTATCCATTATTGAAAGAGGGCTGTTGGAGTTTCCAGCTACTATTGTTGAATTGCCTTTTCAGTTTTTGTACTGCATGTATTTTAGCACTCTGTTGTTACGTGCATTTATGTTTATAATTATTATATCTTCCTCATTGACTTTTACCATTACACAGTATCTTTCTTTAATAACATTTTTTGTTTTGAAGTATATTTTGTCTGTCACTCCAGATTTCTTGTCATTGATATTTGTGTGATTATCTTTTTCCACACTTTTACTTCAATCTATTGTAGTTTTTAAATTAATTTATTTTTTAATTGAAGGATAATTGCTTTACAAAATTTTGTTGTTTTCTGTCAAACCTCAACATGAATCAGCCATGGGTGTACATATATTCCCTCCTTTTTGAACCTCCCTCCCATTTCCCACCCCATCCCATCCCTCTATGTTGATACAGAGCCCCTGTTTAAGTTTCCTGAGCCATACAGAAAATTCCCGATGGCTGTCTATTTTACATGTAGTAATGTAAGTTTCCATGTTACTCTCTCCATATATCTCACCCTCTCCCCCCATGTCCATAAATCTATTCTCCATGTCTGTTTCTCCATTGCTGCCCTGCAAATAAATTCTTCAGTACCATTTTTCTAGATTCCATATATATATGCATTCAAATATATTTATCTTTCTCTTTCTGACTTACTTCACTCTGTATAACAGGCTCTAGTAGGTTCATCCACCTCATTAGAACTGACTCAAATGCATTCTTCTTTATGGCTGAGTAATATTCCATTATGTATATGGACCACAACTTCTTTATCCACTCATCTGTCGATGGATATCCAGGTTGCTTCCATGTTCTAGCTATTGTAAATAGTGCTGCAATTAACAATGGGATATATGTGTCTTTTTCAATTTCGGTTTTCTCAGGGTATGTGCCTAGGAGTGAGATTGCTGAGTCATATGGTGATTTTATTCCTAGTTTTTTAAGGAATCTCCATACCATCTTCCATAGGGGCTGTATCAATTTACATTCCCACCAACGGTGCAGGAGCATTCCCTTTTCTCCACACCCTCTCCAGCATTTATTGTTTGTAGGCTTTTTGATGATAGCCATTCTGACAGGTGTGAGGTGATATCTCATTGCTGTTTTGATTTGCATTTCTCTAATAATGAGTGATGTTGAGCATCTTTTCATGTGTTTGTTAGCCGTCTGTATGTCTTTGGAGAAATGTCTGTTTAGGTCTTTTTCCCACTTTTTGATTGGTTGTTTTTCTGGTACTGAGTTGTATGAGCTGCTTGTATATTTTGGAAATTAATCCTTTGTCAGTTGTTTCATTTGCTATTATCTTCTCCTATTCTGAGGGTTGTCTTTTCACCTTGCTTATAGTTTCCTTTGCTGTGCAAAAGCTTTTAAGTTGAATCAGGTCCCACTTGCTTACTTTTGTTTTTATTTTCATTACTCTAGGCGGTGGGTCACAGAGGATCTTGCTTTGATTTATGTCATCAAGTGTTCTGCCTTTGTTTTCCTCTAAGAGTTTTCTAGTTTCTGGTCTTACATTTAGGTCTTTACTCCATTTTTTAAATATAAATTTATTTATTTTAATTGGGAATCTACTGTATTTTTTAATCTAAAGTGTGTCTCTTATAGACAGAATATAGCTGTATCTAGCTTGTTTTTATCAAATCTGACAATCTCTGCCTTTGGATAGGACTTTAAAATCCATTGCCATTTAATGTAATTATTTCTATAGTCAGGTTTACGTCTGCCACTTAACTTTTTGTTTTCTATATTATGTCTTTTTGTTGTTGTCATTACTCTATTCCTACTTTACTGCTTTCATTTAAGTGAATATTTTCTAAAATATCATTTTAATTTCTTTAATGATTTTTATTAATGTATTTTTGAGTTATTTCCTTAATGGTTGTTCTGGGGCTTACCTTATTAGAACTAGTTTGAGATTTATACTAATTTAATTTCAATGAGCTATGGAAACATTACTTCCATTACATCTGTTCCCTTTCTCCATTTTTGGTGATAGTATTGTTATAGTAATTGCACCTATAAATGTTACAAATCCAAAATTACATTGTCATAATTATTACCTTATGCAATTTAGTCTTTTAAATAAGCTGAGAGGGAAAATTAAGAATAGCAAAAGTACACTTTTATCTTTAGGTATATTGATCTTCTTATTTATTGTCACCATATCACTCCATTTTTTCCTATAAATTTGAGTTAGCATATAGAGGCATTTCCTTAGGTCAATACATCTTTGCTATGCTGTGCTGTGCTCTGCTTAGTCATTCAGTTATGTCCAACTCTTTGCAACCCTATGGACTGTAGCCAGCCAGGCTCCTCTGTCCAAGGGATTTTCCAGGCAAGAATACTAGAGTGGATAGCCATTCCCTTCTCCTGGGGATCTTCCCAACCCAGGGATTGAACTCAAGTGTCCCACATGGCAGGCAGATTCTTTATCATTTGAGCCACCAGGGAAGCCCCAATACATCTTTGCTTCTACTCAGTTCTTTTTTCTATTATTGGCAATTATATTCCATTTTTATATGTTATAGGGCCCAAAATACATTATATACACATTATTTTACACAATTACTTCTAAAATAAGTTCAGAGAAGGATAAAAATATGCACTTATACTGTTTTTTATAATTATATTAATTACCTTTCTCAGTGATATTTGTTTTTTCAGTGGATTCCAATTAATATCTAAGGTCACTTGCTTTCTGCCTGAAGAACTTCCTTTAAATATTTCTTCTAAAGCAAATCTGCTAGTAGTAAATTCACTCAGACTTTATCTGGGAATGTCTTTATGTCTTTATTTCGCCTTCATTCCAAAAAATAGTTTTGTTGGATACAGGATTCTTGATATATATATATTTTTCCCATTGAGCATTTGCCTCCATTGTTTCTAAGTTAGCTGTTAATCTCATTGCAATTCCTTTGTAAGTAACAAGTCACTTTTCTCTTGCTGATTTCAAGCTTTTCTCCTTTTTAGACATGTGTTTACTTGTATATATTTTTGTGTTTATCCTACTTGGAAATCATTAAGCTTCTTGGATGTATAAATTCATGTTTTAAAAAATAAGTTTCATTAGTTTTAAGCTGTTATTTCTTCAAATATTTTCCTTCTCCTTTCTCTCTGGCCACAGAATAGCCTCCATCCCATGAGTGGTGGTTAGACAGAAGGAGCCTCCAATTCCCAACCACATGCACCAGGAATTTAGCTTCACCAGTAGGTGACTGAAGGCAAGATGAACAGTATTTATGAATTACCTTTCCCCAGAAGGTAGCCCTTCCAACTGGGGGCTTGACAGAGAGACCCTGTGTTCATGGCTGTACAAGTTTGGAGCACAGTTTCTGTATCACTGAGCTGGGAGGGAACTCAGGGTTCTTGGCTCAAATACCACAACTTGTGGTTTTTACCAAGTTTCAGTAGATTTCTTGAATAAATGTTTCTTTATCTACCATATGCTTTCTGGGCCATTTCCTGAGACCCTAAACGGTTGATTTTCAAAAGTAATTTATCCCAATGAGTCCAAAAAGCAATTTCTTTATGTCTGGATCTCCTTTGCTGCCCTACACATAGGATCAGTGGAAGAAAGAGAGAGTGATATGATTTGAGAGAATAACACTGAAACATACACATTACCACATGTAAAATAAATAGCCAGTGTGAGCCTGATATATCATGCAGGGCACCCAAAGCCTATGCTCTGCGACAGCCTTGAAGAGATGGGTAGAGAGGGTGGTGGAGGGAGGGTTCAAGAAGGAGGAGATATATGTATGTCTATTTCATTCATGTTGATGTATGTCAAAAACTATCACAATACTGTAAAGTAATTATCTGACAATTAAAAAAATGAAAAAACTATTAAAAGGTAATAGATCAAAAGTAATAATAATTTTTACCAGTTTCTGTAGGGAGGGGATCTGTGGAACTCCTCCCACTGTCCTGCCGGAAGTAGAACTCTCTTCCGGAGTAAGCGTTTAAATCAGAAGTCAGACCGTGCTCTTCCTCTTAGATTCCTCCAAAGACCTTCCATCCTCCCTTGGAAGAAAAGCCAAAGTCCCTACAATGGCCCGTCACACCCTGTGACCTGCCTCCCTCTTCCAAACTCTCTGCCTTCACTTTGTACTTCTCTCTCCTCCTGCTCACGTTGTTCTAGCTACTCTCGCCTCCTTGCCGTCATCAAACACAGCAACAAACTCCTGCCACCAGGCCCACCACTCGCTGCCCCATCTCCCCAGACACTCTTCCCTAGATATCCACAAGGCCAAGCCTCAGCTCCTTCAGGCAACTACTCATATAATCACCTTCTCAACGAAAGCTACCTTGCTTACTTTATTTAATATTATAAAACACTCCTGGTCCTTTCATTATCCCTTTATTGAAAAAAATATGTACGTGTTTAACTTTTAATGTGCTATACAATGTGTCAATAAATTAAGTTTATTGTATTGTTTTTATTGTTAGTCTCCTTCAGTAGCAGTGTTAACATCAAGAATGTACAGATAGTTCTCTCTTTTATTCACCAGTACCTTCCAATCATCTAAAACATCTAGTGACTATTACTTCCTGCTGCTGCTGCTGCTGCTGGGTCGCTTCAGTCGTGTCCGACTCTATGCGACCCCACAGACTGCAGCCCACCAGGCTCCCCCGTCCCTGGGATTTTCCAGGCAAGAACACTGGAGTGCGTTGCCATTTCCTTCTCCAGTGTGTGAAAGTGAAAAGTGAAGTGAAGTTGCTCAGTTGTGTCCGACTCTTAGCCACCCCATGGACTGCAGCCCACCAGGCTCCTCCATCCATGGGATTTTCCAGGCAAAAGTACTGGAGTAGGGTGCCATTGCCTTCTCCACCTATTACTAGCAAGTACTGAATAAATATTTGTTAAACGAGTATTGATTTTATGAAATAGTGGAGTCAGGATTTTATTAAGAGATTATGCTTTTAATCTTGTACCTATGCTAGGATCACTTTCAGCTATTTAAATGAAACTCATGAGCTGAAACAATATTTCACAAATGTGTATCAGTCGGGTGAGTTCTTATTGCTTATTTTAAAGATGCTTGGAGAGCTTCAGGTGACTGATGTCACTAGCAGGCATCTCTGTAGAAACACAAACCATAATGTCTAGGAAATAAAAAGGAAAGAAGTTGGGGGCAAACTTTATATTCAACTGACAGAATGATCATCTATATAACCATGGAAGATGAGACTTTAATCAATTTTGCTTTTTACTTGGTGTTTGAATTTGTTCCTAAAGAACTTTTTAGTAATAAATTCATATACCAAATCATTAACAAGGCTTCCAGTTGATAAGGATTTGTTTGGACAGCTTTTTGTAAACCATAGCCATTTGTTAGTTTAAAATTTCATGGCAGATCTCATTATAAGAAAGCATAAACTGAGATCCAGTACTGGACCTGGAAATGGAAAGGAAAGTTGGCATTTGTTTTATGCAAGTGGACCCTACTTTGGATGTCTGCTTAAATAAAACTCATGAGTTGAACTCACATTTTTACAAATATTTGCCAGCATAATAAGTTCTTGCAGAAAAAGAAGTATAATTTTCCAGGTCATCTCTGAAAAGAAAAATATAAACTCTGCCCTCAGGGTCTCTCCTTTTTGTTTCTCAAATATTATGATCTGTATTTCTGCAAAGATGCCTGCCAATGACTTCAGTCACCTGAAATGCTGTAAGCACTTTGAAAATGAACACAAAAGAACTCATTTAGGGGCATATGATGATCCACTTTCTTCCTTCTTGGTTGCACAGCTTGTGTCTCTGTCTAAAGCTTCTCTGCCCATTTCCCTGTATCTCTGAAGCACAGACCTTTGTGAACCTCTGTGTCCTTGAAAATTCTACTTTCCTATCGATTTGTGCAAATTCTGATAGCTATTCTTCATATTGCCAAAAGACACCAGCCAGCTGCATTAACCTTTACTGTTTGTAGCTTTTTAGCCTAGATCTGTGTTCCGCAACCCTGGCTGCATATTAGAATAACCTAGAGAATTTTTTTTTTTTAATGCTAATACCCAGATTCTACCCTTAGGTTCTGACTCAGCTGATTGTAATGGGGAGCAGTACTGTTACAGTTTAAAAACTTCTTGGTGGATTTTAAGTTCAGCCAGAAATGAAACCCATTAAGTCTAAGAAATTTAGCCTTCCTGGGTCCTAAGTGACTACGATATTGGAAATTACCATTACCATTCATATTTATACTTTATCTTAGTATAACTTAAATTTTTAGTATAACTTGATTTAAGATTTTTCATTTTGAAGTCATTAATGGACTGGCTGCAGTCTGTAAGACACTAAATTTTCCTAGTGATAAGGAGTTGAACATGCCTCCTACCCTCATGTAGCTTTGTATAATTATAATATAAAGGACAAGATGGACTCCGAACAAGAAATCACAAGACCATAGAGTGATCACAGTAGTCACTGACTCCTTAGGAAAGATGATTGCACCTCACTCCATCTCTAGAACCTGGGTGTAATGAGAGAGGTATTTGATAATATATATTGAGTATTTGAGTGACAAGGCTATGGTTTTTCCAGTAGTCATGTATGGATGTGAGAGTTGGACTATGAAGAAAGATGAGCACCGAAGAATTGATGCTTTTGAACTGTAATGTTGGAGAAGACTCTTGAGAGTCCCTTGGACTGCAAGGAGATCCAACCAGTCCGTTCTAAAGGAGATCAGCCCTGAGTGTTCATTGGAAGGACTGATGCTGAGGCTGAAACTCCGGTACTTTGGCCACCTCAAGCGAAGAGTTGACTCATTGGAAAAGACTTTGATGCTGGGAGGGATTGGGGGCAGGAGGAGAAGGGGACGACAGAGGATGAGATGCCTGGATGGCATCACTGACTCGATGGACATGAGTTTGGGTGAACTCTGGGAGTTGGTGATGGACAGGGAGGCCTGGCGTGCTGTGATTCATGGGGTCGCAAACAGTCAGACACGACTGAGCGACTGAACTAACTAAGACAAAAAAACCATTGAGTAGAATATTTAAAACCTTGTTTCACTTAATAAACTCCCTCTTTCAATGAAAATACATTAGCAAAGATTCTTGCACACCTTGGTGTGAAGTGCTTTAATGAGAACTTCAGTTCTTCTCATCAGTCATCTACTTACTCAAGCACTGACTTGTACACAAGGGCTGGTGGGACAACTGACTCCCTTACAGATATTCACCTTTAGGGATCTGTGGATTAACAGAGATCAAGAAATATCTGGAAGGTAAAGTAAAAGAAGTAGGAGGTGAGAGGGGAGTTTTCTTCAGGCGTGTCCCTCTGTGTGGTCCTTGATTTGCCAAGAATGTTCTCATCTCTGTCCTTGTGTGACTGGTCCTAATTGTCATTCAGATCTCAGCTGCAGTTGTTGTTTAGTCGCTCAGTCATGTCCGACTCTGAGACCCTATCAACTTTGGCATGCCAGGTTCCTCTGTCCATGGTATTTTCCAGGCAAGAATACTGGAGCGAGTTGCCATTTCCTTCTCCACTCAAGTATCACTGTATAAAAATGTAAGCTGGAATTTGTTTTGACTAGGCATGGTAAGAATTGCAGACATAGAAATGGTTACTATGAGGAAAGAAGGTTTTTATGCTCCGGGGTACCTAGAAACAGAAAGCGTAGCACATAGGACCACATGGGGAAGCATTGAGGTTGGTCAGGAAACAGAAAGAACAAGAGGAAAGCATGCTCCTGAGACTTTACTGTGGTTTCCATGGGGAGGAATGAGCAAAGCAGTATAAGCCCCCAAGTAAGTTTAGGATAGGATAGTTTGAATAATTGTCCTAGTAGTCTGGTACCAGACTTGGGCAGTTTGGGGAAGGGAATAGTGTCTTACACTGCAGAAGCCTGATAAGAGGAGGTGACGGAAGTGTGAACTCAGGTTTTCATAGCATAGCATGCCCCCTGGGGAATCATCTGCTATCTGCAGGATTAGCTCAGGGTGGGGCAGTCTCTCCAGGATTAGCAAGGCCCCAAGATCACATCATAAAACACAGAAAATGGAAAACATGAATATCCTAATCACCTCCTCAAAGAGGCTTTCCCTGATCTCCCAAGGTAAAGCGATTAGCAGACACATTCTATCTCCGCACTCCACTTTAATTCCCCCCAAATACTCCTTCTCTGATATTTTCCTGTTTCTATAATGGCTTGTTTACTCTCTTCTCCCATTGTAAGAATAAAAACATTCTTCATCTTGTTTATTTATTTATCTTCAGTACTTAAATCAGGAATACATGTAAATATTCAACAAATATTTGTTGAATTAAATGCATGCTTTCCTCTCTTCTACTTTGTCTCATTACAGGTGCTGTGAGAATCAGCACAAAGTTTAACACTATAACTATGGATTTTTCTCGTTCTAAAACCTTCAGAACATTGTTCCTAGAAAACCACAAAGGTCAATGGTTCTTACCACAAAGGTAAGAACATGAGGAGAGGAAATGGGGCAGAAAGGTTCTCAGCTCAAAGAGACCTATGAGTCCGCTGACAATAAAGGAAAAGAGGACTGGTAACAGGAGGAAGGTAGACAGCCTGTTCAGTATCACTTGAAATCTTTTATTTGGAGTTTAACTTCATCCATTCTTGTTTATGCAGAAACTCCATATTGCTTACCTACATGTCAGGAAATAAAATATCCTCTAATTTCTTCCCTAGAAAGGAATGTCATTAAGTCTTTTCTCTATACACTCTGTGCTGGGTCTGAAAGAATACTGCTGGGGTCTCACATCTGAAGAAAGAAATGAAGGAGCTAAGGTATTCCAAGGAAGCACAGAACGTATTCAAAGACATTTAGACACTTGTACATGTCAAAAGATGGAGCCTATTATACAAAGTAAAGTAAATCAGGAAGAGAAAAACAAATATGGTGTCTTGATGCATATAAATGCAATCTAGAAAGATAGTACTGATGAACTTATTTGCAGGGTAGCAATGGAGATGCAGGCATACAGAATAGATTTGTGGACCCAGGAGGGGAAGGAGAGTGTGGGATGAATGGAGAGAGTAGCATGGAAATAATGGTACCCCACTCCAGTGCTCTTGCCTGGAAAATCCATGGACGGAGGAGCCTGGTGGGCTGCAGTCCATGGGGTCGCACAGAGTCAGACACGACTGAAGTGACTTAGCAACAGCAACTCCACTACTCTTGCCTGGAAAATCCCATGGACGGAGGAGCCTGGTGGGCTGCAGTCCATGGGATCGCTAAGAGTCGGACACAACTGAGCGACTTCACTTTGACTTTTCACTTTCATGCACTGAAGAAGGAAATGGCAACCCACTCCAGTGTTCTTGCCTGGAGAATCCCAGGGACGGGGGAGCCTGGTGGGCTGCCATCTAGGGGGTCGCACAGAGTCAGACACGATTGAAGTGACTTAGCAGCAATATATACATTACCATGTGTGAAAAAGCCAATGAGAGTCTGCTGTGTGACACAGGGAGCACAACCCAGTACTCTGCGACAATCTAGAGGGCTGGGATGGCGTGGGAGGTGGGAGGCAGGCTCAGAGGAATGAGACATATGTATACTTATGATGATGTATGGCAGAAATCAACACAATATTGTAAAGCAATTATCCTTCAATTAAAAATAAAATAAATTTTTGAAAAAATGGTCAATAAATAGACTCAATATGGAAAATTTGAGGCTTCTGAGTCTTACTTCCTCCATGTAGGACTTTCAACATATATATTTATTGAATGAGTGATTATGAGAGAAGAAAAACAGATCTGACCAGCAGAAAATCCCTATAGGGTTAAATGCCTTCAACTTAGTTGAAGATTATTAGGATTAATGCTGTGAAACACAGTGGTTCAGTTTCTCTTGTTTGTTTTCAGTGGTAAAGAAGCTGATGATTAAGAAATCCCAGAACTTGTTTAAGGCTTTCAGCACATTCATGGTTAATCTTAGAATAACATAAATGATATTAGTCAGTGACTTTACATTCTGCAGCTAGAGAAATAGGTTGAAATTCCCTGGGGACTGAAGGAAGTATAGTTATGGTTGATACATTTAGCTCAGTTTAGATTTTTTTTTTTAATGATTGGCTGCATAACAGATGTCCACAAAAACGAGAGCCAAACAATAGTTTTACAAATATCAGTAATACAAAGAGAGTAAAGGGGAGAAAAAAGAGAAGCCTCAGTTTATAAACACAGCCAGCCCAGATGAATGGCCTCAAAGGGACTCACTCTAGTCAAGATATAATAGAACCCAGGGACGTTGGGCGCAGGCCTCTGATGCATGAGCTGGTGTGTCTTTATTTGCATATGAAATACATAAATAACCAGCAGTGCAGGGAAGAGATACAGGGGCAAATGGAAACACGACATTCAAAAGGCATATTCATCTAGTTAAAAACTCGTTGGATCACAGCCAGATCCGCAGCGCATACAAAGATTCATGTTTGTCCCAGGGCCTGAATCTACAACAAAAGCCATGCACAGTCCTCACCTGACTGATGCAGCCCATGGAAAACAGCCTGCAGATCACTTGTGCCACTTATGTGACTCTCACCTTCACTCTCAGAGAACAGAACTGACGCAGGTCAGGTTGATTCAGCTAACACTGGGAAGCATATGTTATTATAACATTAACTCTGCCACGGTATATAAAGAATGAACTAGACATGGTATTGTTAAAAGACTTTATTTACCCTTTAGAGGGGATGGGAGACAGATGGATGTGAAATTCTATATAAAGTGACAAGTTAAGAGATCAGGTTTGTACAGAATGCTGGGGAGCCCAGGAGTGTAACAGAGAAACAGAAAGAAGGTCCCTTAGTAGTCAGCTGCAAGGAGCAGAAATTCAATCTGAGACACCTTAATTTTCTGTGCCCACCTTGATGGTGGGGAAGGTGTGAAGAGATTTGTTCGTTCACTCTGTGTTTGGCATCTTGCTCCCTTGAACATCAGTAACCTGGTGCTGGATGGCCTACTTTATGACTAACTCAGAAATTCCCTGGAAAGTCACTCCTAGAAACTTCTCAGAACTCCATGCAGGATCTGCCATGGAGCTACGCAGCACTTTTCCCCCACTCACATTTTAGGGGAGTCCTTGTTTGGGCCCCTGCCTCCAGCTGCTCTTAACAAGAGACTGGGCTCTGGCATTTCTATTAGGCAAGTGAGAAGTTTTCGTCTTTGTTTACAAAAATCAAACAGGGTCAAGGTTTTTTGTTTCGTTTTTGAATATGTATGTATTTATTTATTTGGCTGTGCTCCATCTTAGTTGTGGCATGCAGGATCTAATTCTCTGACCAGGGATTGAACCGGGGCCTCTTGCAGTGGAAGCATAGAGTCTTAGCCACTGGACCACCAGGGAAGTCCCAGGGTTGAGGTTTTATAACAACATTTATTCACTCAAAGTTCCACCAACATTAATTGAGCCAAGTCTTGTATGAGCCAATTCTGGGATGGTGGCAGGTGGGGGGCAAGTTTCCCCACAATAGACAAACAAGCAATTCTCAGTGAGTGTCCTACAGTTCAACTAAATTCTGACACTGGCTTCTTGGAGGTAGTGTCAGATTCTCCAGCTTAAGGGCTCAATCCTATAAAACTGTCCCCCTCAAACAACTACAGAACAGGGCTCCCAATGACCCCCTTCTTCGAGTTCCATTAATTTGCTAGAGCAGATCACAGAACTCAGAGAAACATATACTTCCTAGATTATGGTTTTATTATAAAAGCATACAACTCAGGAACAATCTAGATGGAAGAGATGCCCAAGGCAAGGTATGTGGGAAGGAGTGTGGAGCTTCTACTCCCTTCTCCCAACTCTCCGCGTGTTCACCAACCCAGAAACTCTCAGAACTCTCTTCTTTTGGAGTTTCTTAGAGGCTTCAAGAAGGGGATGATAGGACTAGATGGTTGGATGGCCTCACTGACTCGATGGACATGAGTTTGAGCAAGCTCTGGGAGTTGGTGATGAACAGGGAAGCCTGGCATGCTGCAGTCTATGGGGTTGCAAAGAGTTGAATGTGACTTGGTGACTGAACAGAACTGAACTGGAGGTTTTATTCCATAGTCATGATTGATTAGATCATTGGCCACTGGCGACTGAACTCAAATCTCCAGCATATCCTTCCTCCCCCATGATCAAGGGGTGGGGCTGAAAGGTCCAACCCTCTAATCACATGATTAGCCCCCCTGGCAACCAGCCCCCATCCTCAGGTGCTTTCCAGAGTTCACTCAGTACCATAACAAAAGACAATTGCTATTGCTCTCAACACTTAGGAAATTTCAATGGTTTTAGGAGTCCTATGCCAGAGCCTGGACAAAGACCAAATATGTATCTCTTATAAATCACAATATCACAGAAGTAGATACAGTGCACACAGGACACAGAAGTTCTGTCCTCTGGGGAGGACTTGGATGGAGGCAGTCTTGTCTGGTGGTTCAGGTTAGACACTGGAATAAGACTGTCTAGGCCTGAATTCTGGTTCCCTCTCTGTAACATGAGTCAAATTACTTTATTTCTCTTAATCTCAGTTTCTTTTTAAAAACATCAAAAATTTAATAAAATGGGAATGATAATAGTGCCTATCTCATAAGATGACTATAAAGATTTTAAAATTAATCAAAGTGGAGCACTTAAAAGGTTAAGCTCGACAAAGCCCACTGGGATCCCTGTGGGAAAATAAGACGGAATCTGGGTGATTAGACACGATCTTATCTCCTCTTCTGTGTTTTCCTGTAGGGGGCGGAGATCTTGCACCTAACAGATTGGATTGGAACAGCACAGAACTGCTGTTCCCAACACCCTGACTTCAAGCCACTTGGAGAAGGGCTACACACCTCCATTCAAGATAGTGGCAGCAGGCCATGTGCAGAGATACTGCACCCAGTACTTGGATCTGGGTGCCATGAGTAGTGTGTCTGTGCAGGATGGGGGAGAATCCCACCCCTCCCTCTGCAGACAGGGACCCTATAAAGCAGCCTTGCCTATGGCCTTTCAGGGAGCATGTGCTCTAGAGCCTGAGCTTGAACCTCTCCATTCTTTGACTGAAGAATACAGCTTTCCTTTGCTTCTGAACTGAAATCAGTCTGATTCTACTGGCGCCTGTGATACTGGGCACTGGGACCCTTACTGGGGACCAACTCCAGAGGGTTGGTAACAATAGTAAGTCTATTGATTATTATTACTATTATCATGGAGTTTGAAAGAAAGGTTAGCAGTTAAATCAGCAAAATAGTTTTAAATAGTGATAAGTACCGTGAAGGAAATAAAAGAGGATTTTGACAAAGAAAGTGATTGTGAAAGTTAAGTTATAGTGTATCATCAGAGAAGATCTCTTTAAAAGGTGATGTTTAAGCTGAGTCAAGCAGACCTGGGGAACAGCATTCCAGCCAGAAGATCTGCAGGAACAAAGACCTTACCACAGGGGCAGGATGGTGCTTGAGATATTCTACAAAGAGAATGTGAGCAGTGTGGCTAATCTAGAGAAAGACTGAAAGGTGCTGAAGTCAAAGAAATAGGGTGAGGCCAGATCGCAAAAGTCTGTTAATGACTAGAAATAGATTAGTTTCTCTCAGTGACGGACCTTGTCACTCCGCAAGTGAGGTCAGAGGCTCTGTTCTGTTTTCCCAAATCCCAGGTGCAGGAGAAAAGGGAAAATCCTCAGTCAAAAAGGGGAGTCAATGGGTGAAGCTTCTCACCACTCTAGGTGAGATACAAGTGGAGAGGGAGCAAGGAGAGGTTGTGATGGTAGCTGGCGATCAGATTTCCTCTTGTCTGAAGAGTCAGAGTCCACATTCCCTGAGGGGGCCTGTGTACAACAGCCTTGGAGAGTAGCTAGTGGCCTCAGGCTGCGCTCCAGAGATGGCAGAGTCCCTCTACAAAATAAGGTGGTGTTTGGACAGAGCTGCCCACATACAAGTAACTCAAGGATTCTTTTAAAATACAGCAAAAAAGCTAATCAAACTAGATACTAACTTCAGTATTACAATCAAAACTTCTTCAAGCTCTGTGTTTAAGGCTTATGAAATTTAATTAATTTAGGGAGTCATCTCATCACCAAAAGATTTATTATGAAGTAGTATTTGGGTGAAGATGCTCAGGTGCCATAGGTAGGATAATCATATAATTCATCATCTAAGTCAGGACACTTTTGAGAGAGAAAGGAGATGCTATTAATAAAAATCCTTGAACAATAGTATAAGCTAAG
Organism: Neotragus moschatus; assembly: GCA_006410615.1. NCBI lineage: Eukaryota > Metazoa > Chordata > Mammalia > Artiodactyla > Bovidae > Neotragus > Neotragus moschatus. The sequence goes on along the minus strand of SJYA01000787.1, from coordinate 403,073 downwards.
ATTTTCTTGAGCAAATTAGGACCTACTAAGAAATTATGGGGGCTTCCCTGGTGGCTCAGAAGGTAAAGCATCTGCCTGCAATTCGGGAGACCCAGGTTTATCCCTGGGTCGGGAAGATCCCCCAAAGAAGGAAATGGCAACCCACTCCAGTACTCTTGCCTGGAAAATCCCATGGATGAAGGAGCCTGGTAGGCTGCAGTCCATGGGGTCGCAAAGAGTCGGACACAACTAATCAACTTCACTTTCACTTTTTCTTTCTCACGTGGTGCTAGTGGTAAAGAACCTGCCTCCCAATGCAGAGGAGGTAAGAGAGACAGCTTCAGTCCCTGGGTTGGGAAGATCCTCTGGAGGAGGCATGACAACCAGTTCCAGTATTCTTGCCTAGAGAATCCCATGGACAGAGGAACCTGGCATGCTACAGTCCATAGCATCGCAAGGAGTCAGACATAACGGAAGGAACTTCGCACCCACACAAGAAATCATGTACCCCTTTCTGAGACAAAGACCCAGGGAAGAACTTGAGATTTATTTCAATGAGGTAGGAAGTCATCAGTGGGTTGAATCAGGAGAATTATACGGTCTGATTTATATAAATATTTTAGAAGATCATTCTGGCTTCTGTGTGGCAACTGGATTGTAGGGGCACAAGAAAAAGCAGGAATTTCCTAAGTTTCTGCAGTGGTCTAGACAAGAGATAATAGAGGCTTGAACTGGGGTGAAGGGGGGAAGATGGAGAGAACTAGCTATAATAAATACATAGGAGGTGGCTGACAGAGCTGACTGATGGATTGCAGTTTGGGGATGAGGAAGGCCTGAGTCCAATAACCTGAGCCACTGAGCAGCTACAGTTGCCATTTACTGAGATGAGTTTTCTTTATGTGTCAGCAAAAAGGTGTGCAATGCATTTAGCTTGATCAGGGGCAAGTAAATAACAATAATAGCAACAATAATAATGGCAACTTAATTGTTTATGATATGTCAAATACTATTCTAAGCACCTTACATGTATGAATTACCTAACAGTGTATAAGGTAGGTATTATTTCCAATATTTTACAAATGAGTGCACAGAGAGATTAAGTAACTTAAGTCACACAGCCAGCTGATAGCAGAGTTTAGGTTGGATTTTTCTGATTTGGGAGCTCTGGTTCCAGACTCTGCCTCTTAACCCCATGTCATACTGCCTGTCTGGCTGACTCCATGAGCCCTAATTTTAAACACTTGTCCCCTTTGTTGAATGCTGTTGGAAATAAGGGTCTCAGGTGATTGAATAAGTTGGCTCACCTTAAAATAGTCACTGAGATTGGAACACACATCCCTCTTCCCCAAAGGTGCTTAGGAAGAGAACCACTGAAATCAGAGGGTCCCCACTCATCCTATACGGGACTATAATTCCAAGGAGTAAAGGAATATTAATCCTGTGCCTGCTGCATTTTATCAACTAGGAGGAGGCACATGATCTTCCTTCACCTTTCTTTTTTTTAAGCTTATTTGAAGTAGTGGGAAGCACCATGCATTAATTATCTGGGAGGCAGCTCTGTAGTTTAACAGGCCATTCCGGGGGCAGATTCCTGGGTTCAGATACTAGCTTACCATGTGTCAGGTGACCTTGGTATATTTCTTGACCCCATTTATGTCTCAGTTTACTCATTATCAGTAAAGTAGGTCACTATGCCATGGCCAGTTTCTCTCCAAACACAAATTCCTTTTCTCCTGGTCACAGAGTTAGGCTATATTCCCAGCCTGTCTTGCAGTTGAGTGTGACCAGATGGTGCTGACCACTAGGATAAGGACAGAAGTGATGGATGCCATCTTCAGGTCTGGCCCACATAAAGCAGCATCCAGGTAACACTCCATGCTCTCCTTTTTTTTCTAGGTCCAACCAGCAGATCTAATAAAGGCTCCCCACCCACAGGAATGACAGAACTACAGACTAGAAGGTGTCTGAGCCTCCGAATGACCTTGCAGAAGTCCTACTGCCAGGCAGGACCAATGACTTTGGACTTTGGGTAAACCAGAAATAAATGTTTAGTGTGTTAAATCAGTGAGAGTTGGAGGTTGCTTATTAAAGCAGCTTGAATTATCCCAACTACGAGAAATACCTACCTCATGGGTTACTTCAAGCATTAAAATATCTATAAACGGTTGATGCAAATGTGCTTTCAGAAAATAAGTAAATAAGTGTGCTCTCAGAACAAAGAAGAAAAACCATCTCCATGGGACTTTTTGGCCCAGTGGTTAAGACTTCACCTTCCAAGCAGAGGGTGCCAATTTGATCCCTGGCCTGGGAGTTAAGACCCCACATGCCTCATGGCCAAAAACATAAAATGTAAGAAACATTGTAACAAATTCAATAAATATTTTTTAAAATGGTCTACGTCCACCCACAAAATTCTTTAAAAAAAGACTATCCCCATGATTCTCTTTTTCCAAATCCTTTGTTACAGCTAAAGGGCAATGTGGACCTCATGGGAAATCACAGTTCTCCACATAAAGCATTGTATTGTGATTGACAACACAACCTATTCGTACACAGAAATGCATGCAAGTAGTTTATATAAAATGAGGAGCACAGCATGAAGAAAGAGCAAGTGTGACCTGGGGTCAAAACTCTGCTCCAAGGCTCATCTTGCCCTTCGTCCTTCCCAGGGTCCCCACAATCTTGGCTGTAGTCAAAGCAACAAGATCTCCCAAAGTGACAGAAGAACCTTGCTGAAGATTTAAACCAAAGGGATTGTTACAACCCACTGTCTTTCTTTGGGGTAGATTCAGGCTCATGGGTGGTACATTGTGACTCCTAAAACAAGTGGGCATAGGGAAGACTTTAAAAGTTAGAAAATTGATTATATTATATAGAATCAGAAATGCATGCTTAGAAATGGAAATTATTCTTGAGGGATGCTTCGATTAGATTTGCTTTTGAAAATCTTTTATTAAGGCTATAAAGTCCCAGAAAAATTTCAGAGATTCAAGAGAACATTCAGCAAGTGGTCAGTTAGAATTTTACCCAATAGAAAGATTTTGAACGAAAGGAAGACTAGTGACTTCATAGTGGACTTGTATACTTACTTCTTTCTACACACCCTGCCAAGTGTTCTCTAGACCAATACTGCTAAATAAATCTCTTAAAATTTGATTTTATTTTTTTCAAGCTCACCTTCATGCTCTTAAGATGTTGTGCTCTGTCATCATCACTCACCAACTTGTATCTCTAATGGTATCACAAATCTTATTTTATGAGGTAGCAGTGTCAGCAGATATACTGCTTGGGGGACTTAAAGAATACTTCATAGCCTTGTAGATAAATAAGCCTATAGGTTCACAGATAGATAATCATATACCCACAGAAACCTCTCATCATTGGAAATTTTCCAGTATACCATAATGTGTCTAAAGTAGGAAACATCCAGAGAAAAAGCCCATTGTAAAGGCTCAAAACTATCCTACAAATATAATCCCAAAGAAGCTATGGTCACATGGCTCCAGCCCAGACGGCTGTTACATTCAGAAAGTTATATTTCAGATAGGACGCCCAATGTTTATGTATACACTGCAGCATCTTTAAAGAGGATAAAAATAAAACTCATTAAAATTCTCTCTTCAGAAGGAGGGTGGTTTGGCCAAAATGTTTGCTCTGGTCTTTCATAACGTGTTATGGGAAAACCTGAACTAATATTTTGGCCAACCCAATATAGTGCCTCGAGCCTCTGGAAGCATTCCACTTTCCTTCTCCAGAAGAATTTATTATGTTTCTATACCACTCCTTCCAAAAGTTCATCATTTCTTCCCAGAGCCCCTAGCAATGGATATGCCTTGTCTATAGACCCCTGGGGGCTTCCCAGGTGGCTCAGTGGGTAAAAGGATCCACCTGCAATGCAGGAGACCTGGGTTCGATCCCTGGGTTGGGAAGATCCCCTGGAGGAGGGCATGGTAACCCACTCCAGTAATCTCGCCTCAAGAATCCCATGGACAGAAGAGCCTGGCAGGCTACAATCCATAAGGTCACAAAGAGTCGGACACAACTGAAATGACTGAGCACACACACACGCATGCTTGCACATAGAACCCGGGACACGAGAGCTCTTCTCTGCTTTTCTTTTCTATCAAAAACCCATTGGCTTTGCTTTTGGCCTATCTCATCTTCATTCTATCATGAAAGTCCAAAGGTTTGCCTGGAATTGGTGGAGCCTTCCTCTGTTTGCTGAAAGGGTAAGGAACTGAGCTAACCAAACCAGAGCCATCCTCCTAAGTTAACACCTTTTGTCCCATCACACCCACCAAGTATGAAGCAGTCAAGCAATGCCCTAAATGTGTACATATTGCCTGGACAGGCTCCCTTGTAAAGAGCATTCTAATTCAAAATCAATGCTTTGTAGAAAATGCAGACAACCATTTGCTTCTGGTAAATGATTCTTCAAGTCTGACTTGATAGCACCATCTCTCAAAAGGCTTTGCCCAGCTGAGATTTACGTAACATAAAAAAGTCCCCTTCTGTTGCCTAGTAAAAGAAGAATAGCTTATTCTCCTACTGGGACTAAATTAAAAGATGAAGCCATTTCATCATATTTAGCAGCACTTCTATAACGCACAAAAGCTTCTGCAGCACTGATTGAAAGGAGGTTATCATCTGGCTGGTAGACAAGATCTTGCAACTAAAAACAAAAACAGTCTCACCCTTGACTAAACATTTGCTGTTAACAATCTGTCTTCTGTATGTGCCTGGGAAAGCAACAGTCCCAAACACACACACAGAAACACAAATGTTCTATTCATAATAAATCTGCTCTAAGAACAATTACCCAAGTTTTTTTTTTTTTTTTTTTTTTACATTTTAAGCTAAATGCTTCATAAATGAACGTTGGGAGACAAATGCATCTCCTCTAATACTGAAGGTCCGCAGGCCGCTTACACTGCCGGCTTTCAAAGGGAAAAAGAAAAAAGAAGGATGATTTCCTTAGCCTCCATTATGCTCATTATGCTGTGCACTGTTTCCACACACAGGTTGCATTAATCTAAAGTTATCTGTCTAGGACTTTCATCCNAATGCATCTCCTCTAATACTGAAGGTCCGCAGGCCGCTTACACTGCCGGCTTTCAAAGGGAAAAAGAAAAAAGAAGGATGATTTCCTTAGCCTCCATTATGCTCATTATGCTGTGCACTGTTTCCACACACAGGTTGCATTAATCTAAAGTTATCTGTCTAGGACTTTCATCCTAGGCTTCAACTAAGAGCAGGACATTGGTCTGATTTGCCTTGCATGTGTGTAAGAACCTTACTGTGGACAAGGAATCTCTTTGTACCTTGATTTAAAAAAACTCGACCAAGTTCATCCAACAACTTCTCTTTGGATTTTAAGTCTTATTTATGCGAGATCCAAATGTTGGGTAACTATGGATAAAAAAAGACTTCTGTCTTCCTTGTGGCAGTATAAAGAAATATTTCTTTGAACAATAGATAAAACATTTTTTGTTTTACTTCTTAAGCTGTTAAAAGAAAAAATTCCATTCTAAAATATGCAAGGACCTCCTGTATAGCACAGGGAACTCTGCTCAAAGTTATGTGGCAGCCTGGATGGGAGGGGAGTTTGGGGAGAAGGGATACATGTACATATATGTATAGCTGAGTCCCTTTGCTGTCCACCTGAAATTATCAAACAACATTGTTAATAGGCTATACCCCATTAAAAAATAAAAATTACAAAATATATTATTACTCACATAATGTTATATGTCAATTGTTATCTCAATAAAGCTGGAAAAATGTTAATACTTTTGCTATTTAAGAAATTGTGACTATAAATTATAATTATTTCACTTTAAATCTTTCTTACACATTGTTGAAGTGTTTTCTTTGTGAAACAAATTAGGAAAGAAACAGAAAAGACTGTGATAAACCCATTTCAAGAATATTGCTCTAATTTTCTTATTTTTAAATAACTTGACAATATTCCATATCTCATTTCTCTTAATATTAACTATTTTTATATAAAATGGGGAAGATGTTTCTTACAGGCATAAAAGAAAATTCTCATTATATTTTATACTTAATAATTTACTTAATATACTTAATAATTTCATAATTTTGAGGTTTGCTATTCTGTAACCTTCTATTTCATGTACCATTTAAACTTTCTTGCCATTTTTTGTGAGCCTTTTAAATCACATTATCTGATTTATTTTTGCTTCTTAGAAAGGAGGACTTTTCCCATTTAGCTTGTTATATATTGCCCTAGCATGGCAAAATCACACCCACAGATATTGAATAAAATTATCTGAAGATAAATCACAAACCGTATATGTTGCTCATGTCGTAATGAGAAGACTAGAGGAGTAAAATTGGGTTATCCTTCTAGTCCTATATTTGGACTGAACTAGGCATCTGTTAGAATAGTGGAGATAATCTGGAGCCTCCCACACAAAGAAGAGAGAGGTTTAGAAGCAATCCCAAAGGGAAATGACAAACGTGTTTAATTATTGGAAAATGAATCAGATGGGGAAAACAACTGCTCTTGCTTAAAGCAGAAAAGAGTTTGTTCACACATGGTTCCCAAGCAAATGAAGGGTAGTTACCAAGAGGAAGATAATTGTTCATTCTCCTCTCCTCTCTCTCTCGAAAAGACTCAAGAAAATATTTACAGAAAATAACTGTATATATATAAATTTTACTTAAGTGTTTTGATGAGAGGCTGAGTCAGGTCAGATTTTTCATTAGCTTTTTTTTTTTTAAGAAATTAAACTTTTTTTTCCACTCTTTAAAAAAATTTTTTATTTTATATTGGAGTATAGCTGATTAACAATGTTGTGTTACTTCCAGCTATACAGCAAAGTGATTCAGTTACACATATACAAGTATCTATTCTTTTAAAAATCTTTCCCCATTTCGGTCATTACAGAATTCTGAGTTCCCTGTGCTATACAGTAGTTCCCTGTTGGTGTGTACAAGTCAATCTCAAACTACCAATTTATCCCTTCATGCCCCAACCTCACCCTTTCCCTTTGGTAACCATAAGTTCATTCTCTAAGTCTGTGAGTGTTTTTGTTTTGCAAATAAGTTCATTGCATCATTTTTTTAGATTTCATATATAAGTGTTAGTCATGTGTCAGTCATGTCCACCTCTTTGTGACCCCATGGACTGTAGCCCATCAGGCTCCTCAGCTTATGGAATTCTCCAGGCAAGAAGATTGGAGTGGGTTGCCATTTCCTTCTCCAGGGGATCTTCCCAATTTAGGGATCAGACCTGGGTCTCCTGCATTGCAGGCAGATTCCTTCCCATATAGGACTTCCCAGAGAAGTCCTTCTGCATATAAGTGATATACGATATCTGTCTTTGTCTGACTTGCTTCACGTAGTATGATAATCTTCCAGTCCACTCATGTTGCTGCAAATATCATTATTTAATTCTTTTTAATGGTTGAGTAATATTCCATTGTTATATGTGCCACATCTTTTATATCCATCGATCTGTCGATGGACATTTAGGTTGCTTCAATGTCTTGGATATTGTAAATGGTGCTGCAATGAACACTGGTGTACATGTTTACTTCTGAACCATGGTTTTCTCCAGATATATGGTCAGGAGTGGGACTGCTGGCTCACATTGTAGCTCTATTTCTAGTTTTTTTAAGGAACCTCCATACTATTCTCCACAGTGGCTGTATCAATTTACACTTCTGCCAACAGTGTAGGAGGGTTCCCTTTTCTCCATAACTTCTCTAACAGTTACTGTTTGTAGACTTTGATGATGGCCATTCTGACTGGTGTGAGGTGATATCTATCTGTAGTTTAGGATACAAAAATTTAAAACACAGAGACACCAGAAGATGGCGGAGGAATAGACCACTTTCTCCCCAGCAAATTCATCCAAAGAACATTTCAACGCGGAGGAAAATCTACAAAACAACNGAAATCTATTGCACTTTATACACTAAAAACAAAAGGTCAGAAAGAGAAATTAAAGAAACAAACACATTTACATTATATATATATATATATATATATATATACACACTCCTGAGAATAAACTTACCTAATAAATCAAAAGACTTGTACATAGAAAACTATAAGATGCTGATTAAAGAAAGCAAAGATGACACAGACAGATGGAAAGATATACCGTGTTCTTAGAATGAAAGAATCAATACTGTCAAAATGATATTTCCCAAGGGAATCTATAAATACAGTGACATTGTATGTGACACATTGTGAAAGTCACTCAGTCGTGTCCGACTCTTTGCGACCCCATAGACTATACAGTCCATGGAATTCTCCTGGCCAGAATACTGGAGTGGGTAGCCTATCCCTTCTCCGGGGGATCTTCCCAACCCAGGGATTGAACCCAGGTCCCCCGCATTGCAGGCAGATTCTTTACCAGCTGAGCCACCAGGGAAGCCCAAAAATATTGGAGTGGGTAGCCTATCCCTTCTCCAGCAGATCTTCCTGACCCAGGAAATGAACTGGGGTCTCCTGCATGGCAGGCAGAGCTTTACCAGCTGAGCTATCAGGGAAGCCCATGAATACAGTGAAATCCTTATCAAATTATCAATATTTTTTATAGAAATAGAACAAAAAAAAAACCTTAAAATCTGTGTGGACAGCTCAGTTGTGTCCAACTCTTTGCAACTCCATGAATGGTAGCCCATGAGGCTCAGACTATACTTCAAAGTTACAGTCATCAAAACAGTATAGTACTGCTACAAAACAGATATAGATAAAATATACAGATCTATGGAATAGGATACAAAGCTCAGAAATAAACCCAGGCACTTATTTATGGTCAGTTAATTAATCAGTAAGTGAAAGTGAAGTGAAAGTTGCTCAGTTATGTCTGACTCTTTGTGACCCCATGTACTATATAGTTCGTGGAATTCTCCAGGCCAGAATACTGGAGTGGGTAGCCTTTCCCTTCTCCAGGGGATCTTTCCAACCTAGGGATCAAACCCAGGTCTCCCCGCATTGCAGGTGGATTCATTACCAGCTGAGCCACAAGGGAAGCCCCAAAATACTGGAGTGGTTAGTCTATCCTTTCTCCAGCGGATCTTCCTAACCCAGGAATTGAACCAAGGTGTCCTTAATTGCACTCAGATTCTTTATCAACTGAGGTATGAGGGAAGTCCAATATTACTCCTCAAGTCAACAGAAATATTTTTAGAGCTCTTACTGAGACTCAGGCTTTGTTTTGTACCTACAATCCAAAAGCTCCCAGGATAAATGCTTAGTTTTTTTTAAGCCATTTTAAAACTAAGATATAGTTAATGTACAATGTTGTACATTAGTTTCAGGTATAGCAAAGTGATTCATAGATCTTTTTCATATTCTTTTCCATTATAAGTGATTACAAGATATTAAATATAGTCCCCTATGCTATACAGTAGGTCTTTGCTGGTTACCTACGTTATATACAGTAGAGTATCTAAGTTAAGTTAATATATGTACAAAGTTCCTATTGCCTGAGAGCTCTGAGCTTGCATCAGGTCCTCTGTGGAGTTAGGAGGACTATGGCCTCTACTGACTTCCTTGATTTGGATGTGTTCTGGGCAAGACAGTGTTGGTGGGATGTAGCTGTTTTAAATTTTTGTGCAATGGCTAAAAGAACACTAAAGAGGAATTGGTAGGTACTGTGAATTATTTCTGGGGACTGGATGCTGGGCAATTCAAGTGCAAACAAATGAACTTGAAACTGATTGTTCTGTTCATTTGTGTGGAATTGAAATACAGGTTTTCTATGATGGGGCTGTCATTCATTCCTGGCTTATCTATAAACCAAACCATCAGTTAATTTCTGCTGAATTTCACTTGGAGTGTATGGTTCTCAGTGTCTAATCTGATGGATCCTCTAACAACAGTGAAAGACTTAATAGCTTAATCATACCCCTACCTACTCAACAGTGGTTCTTGATACTATACAGATACTGAGCTATGCCCACGTCAGAGAATGCTGATCAATAATTTTTTATGGGTCACACAGTTACTCCCTTCCAAGGAACTTGACACTTCCTTTCCTCTGGACTTCCCTGGTGGCTCAGACGGTAAAGCGTCTGTCTACAATGTGGGAGACCCAGGTTTGAGTCCTGGATTGGGAAGATCCCCTGGAGAAGGAAATGGCAATCCATTCCAGTACTATTGCCTGGAAAATCCCATGGACAGAGGAGCCTGGTAGGCTACAGTCTGTGGGGTCGCAAAGAGTCGGACACGACTGAGCAACTACACTTTCACTTTTAACTTTCACTTTCCTCTGTGAACTTGAGAAACTTATGCTCTTGGACACCCAGCAACAACACAGAAGTAACCCAGTTTAATGATGTCACATGCCACTTTGTTTTTATGTATTTACATTATATTTAATTTATTTTAATCTATTGTAATCTTTTCATGATGCCTTTGAAAAGAAGCCGTTTATGTTTTTACTTTCAACGTTGCTACAAATCCATGAATAAAATTTGACATATTTTATTGTTTAAGAAAAATGAGCTTGGTTTTTAAAGGCAAGTTTACCTATATTTGGAAAAAGAAAGAGAAATTTTTAAATCAAAGGAGAATAAACTTGGTTGCTATGCAGTGTGTGTGTGTGTGTGTGTGTGTGTGTGTACACACACACACACACACACACATATATATATATATAGAGAGAGAGAGAATTCAAACTGTCTGGCTTCCTAGTCTATACTTAAAAGAATAGTTCCCTTCCCCCAAATCTAAATCAGTAAACATATTACTCTCTGTTCTCTTGTTCCTACTCATCTCTGATGTGATTTAATTAATTGGATTAAGATACATGTATTTTCTGAGCCTTGGGCATTGAATAATATGTATAAGTTTAATAAAAATAAGCAGTCTTCACAGACTTAGAAAACAAAATTATGGTTACCAAGGTGAAAGGATGGGGAAAAGGACAAATTAGGATTTTGGGATTAACAAATAAACAATACTATTTACAAAATAGGTAACCAATAAGGACCTTCTGTATAACACAGGGAACTATCTTGTCATAATCTATAATAGAAAAGAATCTGAAACTATATATATATATGTATAATATGTATATATATAGATATACATAAATGAGTCATTTTGCTGTATACCTGAAACTAATACAACATTGTAAATAAATATACTTCAATTTTTAAAAAAGATTGCTGTCTTTGAACTCCACCTAGAGCCAGACACCTTGGGAGTGTGAAGTCAAGTGGCCCTTAGTAAGCATCACTGTGAACAAAGCTAGTGGAGGCAATGGAATTCCAGTTGAGCTATTTCAAATCCTGAAAGATGATGCTGTTAAAGTGCTACACTTCCTATACCAGCAAATTTGGAAAACTTAGCAGTGGCCACAGGACTGGAAAAGGTCAGTCTTCTTCATTCCAATCCAAAAGAAGGACAATGCCAAAGAATGTCCAAATTACTACACAATTGCACTCATCTCACATGCTAGCAAAGTAATGTTCAAAATTCTCCAAGCTAGGTTTCAACAGTACATGAACAGAACCTCCAACACGTTATGAAGAAATCAAAAGGGAAATAAAAATTTCTAGAAATAAATGACAATGAAAACATGACAACTCAAAACCTATGGGAACAGCAAAAGCAGTTCTAAGAGGGAAGTTTATAACAATACAATCCTACCTCAAGAAACAAACAGGAAAAAACATCGAATAGACAACCTAACTTTATGCCTAAAACAACTGGAAAAAAAAGAACAAAAACAACAACAACAAAACACCCAAAATTAGTAGAAGGAAATAAATCTCAATGATCCAAGTGGAAATAAATGAAAAAGAAATGAAAGAACAATAGTAAATGTTAATAAAACTAAAAGCTGGCTCCTTGAAAATGATAAAGTTGACAAAACTTTAGCTAGATTCATCAAGGAAAAAAGAGAGAAGAATCAAATCAACAAAATTAGAAATGAAAAACAGATGTTACAATAGACAATGCAGAAATACAAAGGATTATAAGAGACTATTATGAACAACTATATGGCAATAAAATAAATAACCTGGAAGAAATGGACAGATTCTTAGAAAAGTTCAATCTTCTAAGACTGAACCAGGAAGAAATAGCAATTATGAACAACCCAATTATAAGCACTGAAACTGAATTTATGATCAAAAGCCAAAAGCCCAGGACCAGATGGCTTCACAAGAATTTTATCAAACATTTAGAGAAGAGCTAATGTTTATGCTTCTAAAACTCACTCAAAAAATTACAGAGGAATGAACACTTCCAAACTCATTCTACAAGGCTACCATCACCATGATACCAAAACCAGACAAAGACAACACAAAGAAAAGAAAACTACAGGCCAGTATCACTGATGACCATAGATGCAAAAACCCTCAAAAAAATTTTAACAAACAGAATTCAGCAACACATCTAAAAGCTCATACACCATGATCAAGTTGGGTTTATTCCAGGGATGTAAGGGGGGGGTTCAGGATTGGGAACTCATGTACACCCAAGATGGATTCATGTCAATGTATGGCAAAACCAATACAGTAACGTAAAGTAAAATAAAGTAAAAAAAATAAAATTAAATTTAAAAAATAAATCAATCAATGTGATATTCCATATTAACAAATTGAAAGATAAAAACCATATGATAATCTCAATAGACGCAGAAAAAGCCTTTGATAAAATTCAGTACCCATTTATGATTAAAACTCTTCAAGAAATGGACATAGAAGGAACCTGTCTCAACATAGTAAAGGCCATATATGATAAGCCTCCAGCAAACATTATCCTCAATGGAGAGAAAGCAGAAAAACTGAAAGCATTCCCTCTAAGATCAGGAACAAGACGAGGGTGTCCCCTTTCACTACTGTTATTCAACATAGTTTTGGAAGTCTTAGCTATAGCAATCAGAAAAGAAAAAGAAATAAAAGGAATCCAGATCAAAAAAGAAGTAAAGCTCTCATTGTTTGTAGATGACATGATACTGTACATAGAAAACCCTAAAGATACTATCAGAAAATTACTAGATCTAATCAGTGAATTTAGCAAAGTTTCAGGATATAGTATCATTACACAGAAATCAATTGGATTTCTATATACTATACTAAAAATGAAAAATCAGAAAGAGAAATTAAGGAATCAATCCCATTCACCATTAGAACAAAAAGAATTAAATATCTAGGAGTAAACTTACCTAAGGAGATAAAAGAACTGTACACAGAAAATTATAAGACACAAATGAAAGAAATCAAAGAAGACATAAACAGATGGAGAAATATTCCATGTTCCTGGGTAGGAAGAATCAATATTGTGAAAATGACTATACTGCCAAATGCAATCTACAGGTTCAATGTGATCCCTATCAAGTTACTAATGTCATATTTCAAAGAATTAGAACAAAAAATTTCATAATTCATATGGAAACACAAAAGGCCCCAAATAGCCAAAGCAGTCTTGAGAAAGAAGAATGGAGCTGGAGGAATCAACCTTCTTGACTTCAGATTATACTACAAAGCTACAGTCATCGAGACAGTATGGTACTGGAACAAAAAGAAATGTAGACAAATGGAACAAGATAGAAAGCCCAGAAGTAAACCTATGCACCTATGGGTACCTTATTTTTGACAAAGGAGGCATGAATATGCAACAGGGCAAAGACAGCCTCTTCAATCAATGGTGCTGAGAAAACTGGATAGCTACATGTAAATGAATGAAGTTAGAACACTTCCTAACACCATACACAAGGATAAAGTCAAAATGGATTAAAGACCTAAATGTAAGACCATAAACTATAAAACTCTGAGAGGAAAACAGGCAGAAAACTTGATGACATAAATCTACCCAAGATCCTCTATGACCCACCTCCTAGAGAAATGGAATTAAAAACAGAAGTAAACAAGTGGGACTTGATTAAACTTAAAAGCTTTTGCACAGTAAAGGAAACTACAAGCAAGATGAAAAGACAACTCTCAGAATGGGAGAAAATAATACTAAATGAAACAACTGACAAAGGATTAATTTCCAAAATATACAAGAGGCTTATACAACTCAATACAAGAAAAACAAACAACCCAATCAAAAAGTAGGAAAAAGACCTAAGCAAACATTTCTCCAAAGGAGACATATAGCTGGCTAACAAACACATGAAAAGATGCTCAACATCACTCATTACCAAAATGAAATCAATGCAAATCAAAAGTACCATGAGATATCTCCTCACACCAGTCAGAATCAGTTCAGTTCAGCTCAGTCACTCAGTCATGTCTGACTCTTTGTGACCCCATGGACTGCAGCACACCAGGCCTCCCTGTCCATCAACAACTCCTGGAGTTTACTCACTCATGTTCATTGAGTTGGTGACACCATCCAACCATCTCATCCTCTGTCGTCCACTTCTCCTCCTACCTTCCATCTTTCCTGGCATCAGGGTCCTTTCAAATGAGTCAGTTCTTCCCATCAGGTGTCCAAAATATTGGAGTTTCAGCTTCAACATCAGTCTTTCCAATGAATATTCAGGACTGATTTCCTTTAGGATGGAATGGTTGGATCTCCTTGCAGTCCAAGGGACTCTCAGGAGTCTTCTCCAATACCACAGTTCAAAAGCATCGATTCTTCGGTGTTCAGCTTTTTTTGTAGTCCAACTCTCACATCCATACATGACTAGAAAAACCATAGCCTTGATGGACCTTTGTTGACAACATAATATTTCTGCTTTTTAATATGCTATCTAGGTTTGTCATAACCTTTCTTCCAAGGAGTAAGCATCTGTTTATTTCATGGCTGAAATCACCATCTGCAGTGATTTGGGGGCCCCCCAAAATAAAGTCTGCCACTGTTTCCACTGTTTCCCCACCTATTTGCCATGAAGTGATGGGACCAGATGCCATGATCTTCGTTTTCTGAATGTTGAGCTTTAAGCCAACATTTTCACTCTCCTCTTTCACTTTCATCAAGAGGCTCTTTAGTTCTTCTTCACTTTCTGCCATAAGGGTGGTGTCATCTGCATATCTGAGGTTATTGATATTTCTCCTGGCAATCTTGTTTCCAGTTTGTCCTTCATCCCTTCCGGCGTTTCTCATGATGTATTCTGCATATAAGTTAAATAAGCAGGGTGACAATATACAGCCTTGACATACTCCTTTCCCAATTTGGAATCAGTCTGTTGTTCCATGTCCAGTTCTAACTGTTGCTTCCTGATCTGCATACAGATTTCTCAAGAAGCAGATCACATGGTCTGGTATTCCCATTCTTGAAGAATTTTCCACAATTTGTTGTGATCTCCACAGTCAAAGGCTTTGTGATAGTCAATAAAGCAGAAATATATGTTTTTCTGGAACTCTTTTGCTTTTTCAATAATCCTATGGATGTTGGCAATTTCCTCTCTGGTCAGAAGGGCTACCATCAAAAAGTCTACAAACAATAAATGCTGGAGAGGGTGTGGAAAAAAGAGAACACTTGCATTCTTGGTGGGAATATAAACTGATACAGCCACTATGGAAGATGGTATGGAGATTCTACCATCTAAACTAGGAATAAGACCACCATATGATCCAGCAATCTCACTCCTAGCCATTTACCTTGAGCAAACCAAAATTGAAAAAGACACATGTATCCTGGTGTTCACTGCAGCACTATTTACAATAGCTAGAACATAAAAGCAACCTAGATGTCCGTTGGCAGATGAAGGGATAGAGAAATCATGGTACATGTACACAAGAGAATATTACTCAGCCATAAAAAGGAATGCATTTGAGTCACTTCTAATGAGGTGGATGAACCTAGAACCTATAATACATAGTTAACTAAGTCAGAAAGAGAAAGAGAAATATTATATTCTAATGCGTATACATAGAATCTAGAAAAATGGTACTGAAGAATTCATTTACAAGGCAACAGTGGAGAAACAGACATAGGGAACAGACTTATGGATATGTGGAGAGGGGAGGAGAGGGTGAGATGTATGGAAAGAGTAACATGGAAACTTACATTACCATATGTAAAATAGATAGCCACTGGGAATTTGCTGTATGGCTCAGGAAACTCAAACAGGGGCTATGTATCAACCTAGAAGAGTGGGACGGGGAGGGAAGTAGGAGGGAGGTTCAAAGGGGTGGGGATATATGTATACCTATGGCTGATTCATGTTGAGGTTTGATAGAAAACAACAAAATTCTGTAAAGCAATTATCCTTCAATAAAAAAAAAAAAAAAAAAGATCATGGCATCTGGTCCCATCACTCCATGGCAAATAGATGGGTAAACAATGGAAACAGTGAGAGACTTTATTTATTCTTGGGCTCCAAAATCACTGCAGACGGTGACTACAGCCTTGAAATTAAAAGATGTTTGTGTCTTAGAAGAAAAGCTATGACAAACCTAGACAGCATATTAAAAACCTTTGCTGACAAAGGTTTTTCCAATAGTCACATATGGATGTGAGAGTTGGACCATAAGGCTGAGTACCGAAGAATTGATGCTTTTGAACTGTGGTGTTAGAGAAGACTCTTGAGAGTCCCTTGGCCCGCAGTGAGATCAAACAAGTCAATCTTAAAGGAAATCAACCCTGAATATTCATTGGAGGTACTGATGATGAGGCTGAAGCTCCAATACTTTGGTCACCTGATATGACGAGCTCACTCATTGGAAAACACCCTGATGCTGGGAAAGACTGAAAGCAGGAGGAGAAGGGGATGACAGAGGATGAGGTGGCTGGCAAGCTCCGGGAAATGGTGACAGACAGGCAAGCCTTTGTGACTTCGTGGGGTCACAAAGAGACTGACACAACTGAACAACTGAACAACAACAACAATTTTACTAGGGTTTTTAACCACTAAACGTATTTTTTTTTAGCTGAAATAAAGTGAGAATTGTTCAATCTGTTAAAAAATAAATAAGCAGTCTGATTTTATGTTGTCTCTTTGAGTACACAGTCATTTTATTAATAATTTTTAAACAACCCAAAATTTATAGAAAAGTTGCAGAAATTGTATTAAAACTTTTATTTTCTTTTTTAAATTAAATTAAATTAATCTATTTTTGCTGTACCCCTCAACATGTGAGATCTCAGCTCCTCTACCTGGGATGAACTCATGCCCCCTGCTGTGGAATCACAGATCACCCTGGGAAGTCCCCAAAACTTTTATTTTTCTGAACTAATTCAACAGTTAGCTGTTGATATGATGTCTGATAATCCCCAATACATTATTGGGGATTTTCTCAAGTAAGGTTATTCTCGCATGCATAGTTAAAATAAACCATCAAAGTAAGGAAATTAACACTGATGCATTCATTACTAACAGTAAATCCCCAGACTCCATTGGCGTCTTACAAATTGTTCCAATAATTTCTTTTAAAGAAGAAGGATGCAGTCTAGAATTACATGCTGCATTTAGTTTCTGTGGCATCTAGGAAGTTCCTCAGTCTTTCCTGGACTTTCACAATCTTGACAATTCTGAAGATTCTAGGTGGTCAGTTATCTTGTGGAATGCTCCTGTTTGGGTTTATCCGAGGCTTCCTCCTGATTAGATTTTGATTCTTTGGTAGTAACATCAAGGAAGTGATGATGTGCACTTCTCACTGCATCCCATCCGTTTCTATTTGTCCCATCACTGGAGGGCTTCCATGGTAGCTCAGCTGGTAAAGAATCCACCTACAGTTGAATTGAGGAGATCCCAGTTCAATTCATGGGTCGGGAAGGTCTGCTGAAGACGGGCTAGGCTACCCACTCCAGTATTCTTGGGCTTCCCTGGTGGCTCAGCCGGTAAAGAATCTGCCTGCAATGTGGGAGACTTGGATTCGAACCCTGGGTTGGGAAGATTCCCCTGGAGAAGGGAATAGCTACCCACTACCAGTATTCTGGCCTGGAAAATTCCATGGACTGAATAGTCCATGTGGTCGAAAAGAGTTGGACACGACTGAGTGACTTCCACTTTCATCACTGGAGATATGAAATCACTCGATTAAGGTGTCTTCCAGAATTCTTTGTGAAGCTACTTTTTCCCTTTGAAATTAATAAGCAGTTTGTGGAAAAGAGCTTTGAAACTCTATAAATTTCACATTTGGCATCAAACTATCAACTTTCTCACTGATTTATATCGGTATAGACTCATGAACTCATATTTTATTCATCAGTTTTAATCCATTACTATAAATATTTATCCTGCTGCTCAAATTGTCAAGGTTTGGCCAGGGAGCCCCTTCAATCTGGTCTCTATGTCCTTTTTTATTTTTCAATATGATTGTTTTTTAAGAGTTTCACAGCCAAATTGATGGAAAGGTTTGGGAATTTCCCATAAACTCCCTGCACCCACACACACATAGTCTCCTCCATTTTCAACACTCCTCCCCCAGAGTACATGACTCTATTATTACTCATGTACATCTTTTTTCTGGTACATAAATGTGTTCTAGACTTATTTAATACTTTTCATGCCCTGAATCCAGGATCAGGCTTTTTTTTTCAAGAAGTTCTGGTTGTTTTTAGCAGAGAACAGTACTTAGAAACAGAGATATTTGTGCTAAGCATGCTCCTTATTAATCCATACACATGTATTTACTCCTGTATTTAGCTCCATTCTTTGAAAGGCCTGAGTTCAAACAGCTATTTCCAATTTCAGTACCATAGATTTCTTCTAGTTTTCTCTATTCATCTTTGTACTCCTTCACTGACAGTATGGAACTTAGCTGCCATTATCTTTTGTATAGTTCTTATTTCTTATTTGTACAAATAAATTTGCATATTTCTCATTAATCCCCACTGTGTAGCCAATCTGCCATGACTACCACTGCCTCCCTCTTCTACTGGCATGAATGTTCTTCACCCAAAAATCCCAGACCAGGCTGCCACGCCATGTAGATCCCCCACTCCATTTGGGCTGTGACACCATGCTCTAGCCATTCTGGTACAACCTGCCCACCCCAATTCCCAGAAGCCTACTTTGCTCAGCCCAATTTAATGCAATTTGGACAGAACTGTTCAGGAAGAGGGAGAAAGTGAGTGCACGGTCCCTGAACATTTGCATCAAGCTATATAGTTTTTTTTACTTGTGGGTTTATTGAAAAATAATTAGTTCTAAGATAATTCATCATAAACTATAATAATTTATCTTAGGCTCAGAGAAAGAGAAACTGATATCATTCTCCATTTTCTAACTGCAACTGGTAAAAATGTCCACTGGATCTCGTAATTTTTCCTATGAAAAGAATCCTTAAAACCACTCAGCATGACAATTCATTCAGAATATCAGTGATTCTTAAACTCTGATCTTCTCAATAGCTTTCCAAGTGAGGTACTGATATTTTAATTTGTAAAATGAGTAAATGCAGAAGGATTAAATGGCTATTCCCATAGTCTTGGCATTTAAGAATCTAAATTCAAGTCTTTTGACTCTTCAGTTCAGTGATTTACTATCCAAGAAGACTGTTATCTTCCCAATGATACTTCTAGAATTGAAGGAGGGAAAGGATTTAAATTGTAATACTATAATAGAACCTCCAGAGTTTTTTAAATCTTCTGCATCATTGTATTTTCTTCTCTCTAATATAAATAACCTAAGTGACATTTGCCAAGAACTACTTTATATTCCAAAACCCTCATAAGTTCTGGCTATTTTTCTTAGTTCTCATGTCCTTAACTTGCATGTCCTATTTCCTAGAATGTGAAGCCCAGTCAGATAGGTTAAATGATTTGCTCAAGTTCACAGAGAGTTCTTCCTTCTAACTGCCAGGTCGATGCCCTCATAATCTAAATTGACTTCACTTAGAAGTGAAAGAAAATTCCTACATATTTCTTCATGTACCCCTCAACCTCTAGGTTATTTATTTCACCCCATGTGGCTTCCAGTACTTTTATTCTGTCAGCCTGAAGAAACTCTTAATCTCTGATGGCCATACAGTCGAGAGGACAGAAGCCACGTCTACTCCAGTGTGCTATTTTGGTTCCACTTGAATGGTGAGATCTTGCAAAGGTTGTCATTGTTGTGAGCCTTACTTTTTGATAATTCACTTTTAACACAAAATAATTCATGTAAAAAAAAATAAAACAAACCTCACCCTCGTATTGAGGTCAAGCAAGGTCTGGAGAATCCCAGGGACAGGGGAGCCTGGTGAGCTGCCGTCTATGGGCTGGCACAGAGTTGGACATGACTGAAGTGACTTAGCAGAGCAGCAGCAGTGGGAATTATATTTTATTTTTTCTGAAACACTGATCACTTAATAAGAAAGTGACACTGGTCACTTCACATCAGAAAAATGATAAGCTTTTTAGGACATTTCAATTGGTCCTGTTGTCGTTGTTCAGTCGCTAAACTGTGTCCGACTCTTTGTGATCCCATGGACCAGGTTCCCTGTCCTTCACTATCTCACAGAATTTGCTCAAACTCATATCTACTGAGTTGGTGAGGCTATCCAATTATCTCATCCTCTGTCACCCCTTACTCCTTCTGCCCTCAACCTTTCCCAGCATCCAATCAATCAGTGGTTCTCTTTAACCTGATTTGTACAAATTTTATCTAATTTGTCTAAATGTAGAGGAATTCAATATTTCCATAGCTCAAAGGAGCACAAAGGGCATTTTGTGGGTTCTGAGGTATGGTGATATATGAGATGGCAGATGCAAAAAGCTAATGATAATTTTTTATTTGATTGGGGGAATCAAGATATAAACATCTTTTGGCTGATCTATCAATCAACTGTTCAGTTCATGCATATATACAAACATGCAAATATTCACATACAAGGGTTATGTGAATATTCTAGACATTTGCTGACATATAACAGTTGGAAAATGCAAAACAAATCTCTCTTTTTTAACACTGCAATTTAAAACTAAGAGAAGATGCTGTTTAAGTTGGTCTGTATCTAGTATCTACGTTATGCTTTACTCCAAATGTCTAATATTAAGAGATTTTTTATTCTAATGTTAATGATAGGAAAAGTTTTGAGACTGGGCACCAAGTGCTAAGTGCACTTTACATATGTCCTCTTATTTAATCTTCAAAACTTTCATAGGAGATAAGGACTGTTATTATCCTTGGCATTTATTCAGCAGGGGAAACTGAAGCTTGAAGAGATTAAATGTCCAAGGTCACAGAGCCAGCATGTATGTAACTTAGATTCAAATGCAAGTCCTCTGGCCTCTCAGTTGATTTTTTTCTGCTGTGCCATTCTGCCCTAGCAGAATTGAGCTTCTGTTTTAACACCGAACAACCTGATTCCATTCTGGTCAGCCAAATGCCAAATGCCTTCTCGTTTCTAAGTGGAATAACTTTTACTCTGTATTTTCTAGGGAAGGAATGATGGTGTTGAGGAGAGGGGACTCTGCCTTCTGAGAAACTGCTGAGAAATTTGGCAGATCATGTCATGGAAATACAACTTAACCTCAGACCCAAGACAAGTAGGTGAGTCAAGATACAGTCATTGTCCTTTATGGATCCTCTGACCTCAAGAGCTGAACAATTATTGTCAGCCAAACAGATACAATGGCAAAACTCACCATGTGCTAGCTTTCTCTAGACACTAAAATGAACATCAAAGTCAGTTTTGAAGTTCAAGAGGAGAGGAAGTCATAAAGGCAGTCTGAGGGTCTATAAACCTGTGAATGGTGCTGTTTCCTTGCCAGTACTGCTAGGTTTTGAGAGGAGAGAATAAAGCGGGAAGTTACTGAGAAAAACGGATCTATAACTTTGGGGGTTTTAATATCTGCCTAAAGCCTTGTTCATGAGGGAGACCTGGGTTCGATCCTTGGGTTGGGAAGATCCCCTTGGAGGAGGGCATGGCAACCCACTCTGATATTCTTGCCTGAAGAATCTCACAAACACAAGAGCCTGGCGGGCTGCAGTCCATGGTGTCACAAAGAGTTGGACACGACTGAGTGACTAAGCACAGCACAGCAAAGCCTTGTTCAGAGTAGGTACTGTATAAATAATAAGTTATCCACATGCCAATCATATTTATTAATACTGATCTGTTGAACATTTGATGGAGCACCTACTACATGCTTTTATTCTAAGTGCTAGAGATATAGAAGTAAATGAACCAAAATCCTAGCTTATATAAAATAAACAAATCAGTCTAAGTATATGTTAGATAGCATAAGTACTAATAAGAAAAATAAAACAGAGCAAGAAGAAAGAGAAAGAAGAAATAATAGAGTAAGGTGCTATATAGAGAGATAAAGTACGATCAAAAAAGATCACAGTCTTGTGATCTCTCACAGACTTGTTATTGCCCTAGTGGTGGGTCGAGCCGAGAAGCACTGGATCGCGAGTTTGGGATTAGCAGATGCAAACTATTATATATAGGATGGATAAACAGCAAGGTCCTACTGTATAGCACAGGGAACTATATTCAATATCCTGTAATAAACCATAATGGAAAAGGGGAAAAAAAGAATTTCCAAAGAAAATTTAGTGTCCACATTACGATATACCGTGTCAAATATATGCTGGGTTTTGAATATTCAGCACCAAAAGCTGAAATGTCTCATTAATTTTTATTGAGTACATGTTTAAATGATACTATTTTGGCTACACTGAGTCAATGAAATGTTATTAAAATTTTTTTAAAGACATCTCTACTAAGGGGCATTTAAATAAAGAAGTTTAAAGGAATTGAGGGAATCAAAGTGTAGATATGGCATAACAATCTAACCTAATCAGTGAATAATTTTAAATTTCTAATCCCGATGCTTCCAACTCCCACCTGCTTGAAAGTAGTCTCCCTCCTGGAAATACCTAGGAATCACCAGGTACACTGTCATGTCTTCTTGAATAAGACCTGGTAATTGGTTTAATAACATGTTACATACATGTAATCACCTTTTATCATTTCTGATATTAACTAGTGAGTACACATCATTTTCTGCCTGTTGGTCAATTTCCTGCAAGGTAAATGGGAAGAGACTTTCCCATTTCCTACAAGAAAGGGAGCTTCTACACTATTGCACATAATTAAAATGAAATTTGAAGCTTCTACTACAGCCGGAACTGTTTCAAGCTGCCCTTAATAAGTCACTATAGAAGTTATAAGTCATATATGTAAGCTTGTGGAAAATTCAAGTATGGGCAACATTCATTGGTAGCCAATGAATGACCAGACTAACTTACAATCAACTGTGGTGATTCTCACCACAACTTCACTCTGCCGGTCAGAAGTACAATGCTGTAGGGTGTGAGAGAAGCGGCTGTTCACTGGGCCATCAAAGGAGTAGCTGACCTGAAGAATCGGTGTAAAAGCAGTCAAATTCTCCATAACTTTTCCAGTATTCATGGGTATGAGCAATCTATGACTCAAACCTAGCAAACATTTATTTAGCACTTTCTCTATGCAAGACACCTAAACTAGTTGCATAAAGGGTTTGTAATTTTAAAGGGTTTGTTTTATACTTCTTATCTCATTGGACCTCTAGCTGCAGCTACTGTCCTTTCAGAGCTTAGCCATGTCATGGATTTCAGAGTGCAAATGTAATGCAAGTGTTGTTTGAATTATGTAAACAGTTGTATTTATAAATCTGGAATGTGGCTGAGACACAGTTGGCTCTTAACAGACTAATTCCCAGTTCTCTTCCTTAGTCAAATGTCAAACGTTTCCACATTACACTCAATCTATATGAAATTTTATGCTCAACAGCTCCCCCCCAAGTGGCTTGTTCTTAAGTGCCAGATGTAAATGCATTCAGCTATAAGAAGATATTTAAAAGTCAGTACAGAAATTAGCACCCGAGATAATTTTGTTCATTTATTTAACTGTTCCAGAAGGACTCTGATCATCTAGGAAGAATTTACTAGAAGGTATTGGATAGGCACACATTATCAGCAACTTATCTCAATGTTTCTCATTTTCAGATGATGAGCAGATGAGGACAGCATTTAAATTTAAAAGCTCTCTCATTTCAATAGTAAGAGGACATGGTTTCCAGGCATTGCCTAGCTGTGGAAAGGTACTTCTGAGGACAAGAGAGCATAGGTAATATTTCACAGCATGGTGATAGAGAAGAAACTGGTTTCTGGAGAGGAAAAATGCCACAAGGAAGGCTCAGATGAAGCAGAGACAACACTGTCATGGTGGTTATATTTTATGTAACACTGCTCTGGCGGTGACAGTAACATTCTACGGTAACTCACTGGTTCCGCCTTACTCATGAGTCATTCCAGGGGGTCAAAACCTTGTGATACAACAGGGATATTTTGATAAGAAAAAATCAGTTTTAAAGTATCTTCTTAGGTGATTATAAATCCAGAAACATTGACTCCAGAAATTATTTTGAAACAGTCATAATTCAGATACTCTTTCCCCTTAAATTGTAGCTAAAAGCATTTATCATGCCACTTTTTAATTTTAACAAAGAAAAAGTGCACATTTGCTATAGAGTAAAATTTTTCTAGCACACTAACATGTGAGGGTCTCAGCTTCAAGCAGCACATAAAAATGCTATATCAAGACTTTGAATATATAGATGATGCTAGTAAACCATCAGTGGGAACTAGGTTTTGACTTATTTTTCACTTGGTCACACTGAGATGCATTATGGTATCTCTCCCTTCTTTTCTATGGCACCAATGTGACATATTGGGCTTAATTAGGAAAAGCATATATTATACATGCTTCTATGAACCAAGCCTCATCACATACGCTCCAAAGGAATAGTAGTGGTAGGTTGTTAAAATTCACTTGTAAGGAGGAAAATTTATTAGCAGAAGTCTAATAAAGTGTCGAGGGTGATGACGTCTTTAAAATGAAAACAAATTGGGCTTTATCAACATTTAAAATCTCAGCTCTACTCTTTACTAGCTGTGTGGTTTTGTATAAACTACTTCAAGCTCTGTTTTATCTACAGTTTTAGTTCATGGTATTTATTTCTCATTGTGCTTGAGATAATGTGAACTGAACACAGTGCCCCAAATAGGAAACCTCAGTAAATGTTAAGTTCCTCTTCCACTGAGGACATAATTGTTATAATATTTCTAGAAATTGTTAACTCAGAATTCCATGTCCAATCAAGATGGAGTGAAAGGATAAGGATTTACCCTCCTACTTAAAAGAACTGTGAAGACAGGCAAAATGTATGAAACAACAGGACAGCAAGCAACAAAGAACAATGACCTTACAAGGAGGAGAGCGAGTAAAGTGAGGCGGTGTGACTGCTACAGCCTACTGCCTGGAGAACATTTTCTGACTGGTAGCACAGAGGAGAACTGAGGCAGAGTCTGGCAGTTTCCCTGAAATAAGCAGACAGACCCAGGAACCTGGGAAAGTCAAGGTCTCAGGGCACAGGACAGAAGAGGAGCTGCTGTTGCTGCTGCCAAGTCGCTTCAGTCGTGTCCGACTCTGTGCGACCCCATAGACGGCAGCCCCCCAGGCTCCCCCGACCCTGGGATTCTCCAGGCAAGGACGCAGNGATTTTGGCCATTCTAATAGGTGTATATACTAATATCTCATTGTTACTTTAATTTGCATTTCCCTGATAACCTATGATGTGGAGCATATTTTCATAGGCTACTTTGCCATCTATATTTTCTTTGGTGAGGGGTTTCTTCAGATCTTTTGCCCATCTTTGAATCTGGTTGTTTTATTTCTTATAATGAGTTTTAAGATTTCTTTGTATATTTTGGATACCAGTCCTTTATCAGATATGTGTTTTGCAAATTCTTTTAAAGCAGTCATTACTCGTCTTTTCATTCTCTTAACAGTGTCTTTCACAAAATGGAAGTTTTGTTTTATTTTTTAATGAAGTCCAACTTATCGACTTTTTTTCTTTCACAAACTTTCCTTTTGTGTTGTATCTAAACAATCATCGCCAGATCCAAGGTCATCTATATTTTTTTTCTATGCTCTCTTCAAGGAGTTTTATAGTTTTGTGTTTTAATATTTAGGTCTAAGATGCATTTTGAGTTAGGTTTTGTGAAAGGTGTAAGGTCTATGTTGAGTTCCACTCCTTTGCACATAGATATTCAGTTATTCTAGTATCATTTATTGAGAAAGCTATCTTTGCTATAATGTACTGTCTTTGCTTCTTTGTCAAAGAAAATTGAAAGTGTTAACTGTCACTCAGTTGTGTTGCTCTTTTCGATCCCATGGACTGTGGCCCATCAGGCTCCTTTGTCCATGGAATTCTCCAGGCAAGAATACTGGAGTGGGTAGCCATTCCCTTCTCCAGGGNTACTGTCTTTGCTTCTTTGTCAAAGAAAATTGAAAGTGTTAACTGTCACTCAGTTGTGTTGCTCTTTTCGATCCCATGGACTGTGGCCCATCAGGCTCCTTTGTCCATGGAATTCTCCAGGCAAGAATACTGGAGTGGGTAGCCATTCCCTTCTCCAGGGGATCTTCCTGATCTACGGACTGAATTAGGATATCCTGCATTGCAGGCAGTTTCTTTATCATCTGAGCCACCAGGGAAGCCCCTGTCAAAGATCAGTTGGTGATATTTGTGTGGGTCTCTTTATAGGCTCTCTCCTCTGTTCCATTGATCTATTTGTCTATGCTTTCATCAATACCACATCATCTTGATTATTGTAACTTTATAATAGATTTTGAAGTCAGGTAGTATCAGTCCCCTAACTCTGTTCCTCTCCAATATTCTGCTGGCTACTCTGGGTCTTTTGCCTTTCTGTATTAAATTTAGAGTAAGTTTGTCAATATTTACAAAGTAGCTTTCTAAGATTTTGAGTGGGATTGCATTGAACTTATAGATGAAGTCGGAAAGCACTGATTACCTTGATGATATTGAGTCTTTATCCATACATTTCTTTTTTAAAAAATTTTACTTTACAATACTGTATTGGTTTTGCCATACATCAACATGAATCCGCCATGGGTGTATACATGTTTCCCATCCTGAACCCCCCCTCTCACCTCTCTCCCCATACCATANAGCACTGATTACCTTGATGATATTGAGTCTTTATCCATACATTTCTTTTTTAAAAAATTTTACTTTACAATACTGTATTGGTTTTGCCATACATCAACATGAATCCGCCATGGGTGTATACATGTTTCCCATCCTGAACCCCCCCTCTCACCTCTCTCCCCATACCATACCTCTGGGTCATCCCAGTGCACCAGCCCCAAGCATCCTGTATCCTGCATCGAACCTAGACTGGTGATTCGTTTCTTACATGATATTGTACATGTTTCAATGCCATTCTCCCAAATCATCCCACCCTCTCCCTCTCCCACAGAGTCCAAAAGTCTGTTCTATACATCTGTGTCTATTTTGCTGTCTCGCATACAGGGTTATCATTACCATCTTTCTAAATTCCATATATATGTGTTAGTATACTGTATTGGTGTTTTTCTTTCTGGCTTACTTCACTCTGTATAATCAGCTCCAGTTTCATCCATCTCATTAGAATGGATTCAAATGTATTCTTTCTTTAATTAATAAAACTCAAAGTCATAACTTCCTTCTTGTAGCTTTTATCATCTTAGGTTCCTTCTTTCTTTCTCCTAAGACCATTTATTATGTCCTTTACCCCCCCCCCAATTTTCCTTTTTGCAGTATAAAACATGATTTCTGCCCAGAGCTTATAACCTAGAGAAATGAGAAACTCGGAGATGAGATGGAAAGGAATGTTGTGGAGTGAAAAATATGCCCTTTGTCCATGGAATTCTCCAGGCAAGAATACTGGAGTGGGTAGCCATTCCCTTCTCCAGGGGATCTTCCTGATCTACGGACTGAATTAGGATATCCTGCATTGCAGGCAGTTTCTTTATCATCTGAGCCACCAGGGAAGCCCCTGTCAAAGATCAGTTGGTGATATTTGTGTGGGTCTCTTTATAGGCTCTCTCCTCTGTTCCATTGATCTATTTGTCTATGCTTTCATCAATACCACATCATCTTGATTATTGTAACTTTATAATAGATTTTGAAGTCAGGTAGTATCAGTCCCCTAACTCTGTTCCTCTCCAATATTCTGCTGGCTACTCTGGGTCTTTTGCCTTTCTGTATTAAATTTAGAGTAAGTTTGTCAATATTTACAAAGTAGCTTTCTAAGATTTTGAGTGGGATTGCATTGAACTTATAGATGAAGTCGGAAAGCACTGATTACCTTGATGATATTGAGTCTTTATCCATACATTTCTTTTTTAAAAAATTTTACTTTACAATACTGTATTGGTTTTGCCATACATCAACATGAATCCGCCATGGGTGTATACATGTTTCCCATCCTGAACCCCCCCTCTCACCTCTCTCCCCATACCATACCTCTGGGTCATCCCAGTGCACCAGCCCCAAGCATCCTGTATCCTGCATCGAACCTAGACTGGTGATTCGTTTCTTACATGATATTGTACATGTTTCAATGCCATTCTCCCAAATCATCCCACCCTCTCCCTCTCCCACAGAGTCCAAAAGTCTGTTCTATACATCTGTGTCTATTTTGCTGTCTCGCATACAGGGTTATCATTACCATCTTTCTAAATTCCATATATATGTGTTAGTATACTGTATTGGTGTTTTTCTTTCTGGCTTACTTCACTCTGTATAATCAGCTCCAGTTTCATCCATCTCATTAGAATGGATTCAAATGTATTCTTTCTTTAATTAATAAAACTCAAAGTCATAACTTCCTTCTTGTAGCTTTTATCATCTTAGGTTCCTTCTTTCTTTCTCCTAAGACCATTTATTATGTCCTTTACCCCCCCCCCAATTTTCCTTTTTGCAGTATAAAACATGATTTCTGCCCAGAGCTTATAACCTAGAGAAATGAGAAACTCGGAGATGAGATGGAAAGGAATGTTGTGGAGTGAAAAATATGCCCTTTGTCCATGGAATTCTCCAGGCAAGAATACTGGAGTGGGTAGCCATTCCCTTCTCCAGGGGATCTTCCTGATCTAGGGACTGAATCAGGATATCCTGCATTGCAGGCAGTTTCTTTATCATCTGAGCCACCAGGGAAGCCCTTGTCAAAGGTCAGTTGGTGATATTTTTGTGGGTCTCTTTATAGGCTCTATCCTCTGTTCCATTGATCTATACAAAACCTTAGCACCATGCACAGTGTTTTGCCAAGGGACTTCATCAATATTAGTTAAATATGACTTGCAAATATAGAATCTTAAACATCTATCAGTAGTAAAGTAGCAGAGTCAATTGTGACATGAATAGAACTTCTTTGAACTAGTCTTTTTTCTAGTTATGTTTAGATTATTGACAATTCCATATACATCTATTTCTGTAAGTATTAATACAAAGTATGCTATTATATGGGCTTCCATGGTGGCTCAGTGGTAAAGAACCAGCCTGCTAACGCAGGAGATGTAAGAGACGCAGGTTCCATCCCTGGGTTGGGAAGATCTCCTGCAGGAGGACACAGCAACCTACTCCAGTATTCTTGCCTGGAGAATCGCATGGACAGAAGAGCTTGGCAGGCTACAGTCCATAGAGTTGCACAGAGTGGGACATGACTGAAGCGACTTAGCACGAATGCTGTTATATGGATTTCCCTGGTGGCTTAAATGGTAAAGAATTTGCCTGAAGTGCAGGAGAACCAGGTTCAGTTCCTGGATGAGAACATCTGCTGGAGAAGGGAATGGCTACCCACTCTAGTATTCTTGCCTGGAAAATTCCATGGACAGAGGAGCTTGGCAGGCCACAGTCCATGGGGTCGCAAAGAGTCCGACACGACTGAGCGACTAATACTTTCACTTTTCATTTTTTTCATGCTATTTTATGTTCCATCAGAAATACAAATTTTCTTTCTAGAATACATCTATCCTTAAATATAGCAATCAACAGCAAAAATATATTCCACGAGGCACATTTCTCCATGTACTTCTATTCTTGAGATTATCATTCACAGAATGGATATTTTGACAACAGTACTACACTGTGATATCTGTGTGTGGATCTGTGACTTAAAGACTGGATTTTCTTCTCACCAAAGGAGTTTTTGATGACATCTCTTAAAACTGTGAAATAATTTTCTCATTTTGACTAATTATTTTTCTCTTTAATGTACTGGGAATCCACTGTTTTGTCCTATTGATTCTTAAAATTTGGCTGGCCAAGAAAACATACTTACCAAAAAAATCTTGAAGAAAATTTGGAAGTAGGGAGGAAGGAAAGCAAAACAGAAAAGGGTTTGCCAGCATTGAAAAAATTATGCCAGCCTTTTAGCAGGCATATATATTGAGTTAATAACTATAATACCATTTTACAATTATAAACTTTGTTTTCCAAAGCACTTTCACAGATGTAATCCCGCGTAATTGTCACATGAAACCTGTTAAGGAGAGACCAAATGGCTTGCCCAAGATGAAAGCAGCAAGATGCTACCTCAAAACCAATTCTCATTGCTTTCTGTTTTTGTTGTTTTTCTTTTTTTTACCATTTCTGAGCTTTCAAGTGATTTAGTCATCACAAAACTATACATCTAGTAGATGAGAAATACATTTTAAGGCTCTAGATGAAAATCTTAAGTTTGAATTTTTTCTTGTATTATTTCAACTCCTCTGGCAAAAAGGAAAGTTATGCTTTTATTTTCTCAATTTGGTTAGCAACCAAACTTTTTATAACTTCGAAGTAGTAAAGTTTCATTGACCATTCTATGCAATGAGATAGATGGGGACTTGCTTTTCCATTTTTGATAAAAATGAGACATATGAGAAGAAATGTTATGATCTTTGGAAGAAAATTTCTATTTTTCTTGTACTATCTGTGCTCTTGTGACCCTCAACTCTATACCAATCTTCAATGCTAGAATGAATTGGAATTCAAAATTATGGAAGATCCCAACTACTAGGAGTGAAACGAGCTACTTCTCATCTAAAACATATATGTTTGTATGTGTGTGAGTGTATGATTGTGTAGTCCTTAAATTCTAATACAGAAAAACCTATGCTTTCATGCAGAACAAGAACAGAAAAGCCTAGACAGTTATATATCAACTCTTCAAAATTAAGATGAACTATAAAAATAAAAAGATTGAGTAATTGAAGAAATAGTCAGATGCCAGTTTTAAGATTTTGCAATTGACTTGATTTATGTATTTTAAATTATGTAACTTAAAAAAATTGCTCCCTTTGGACAAAGTATTATAATAATGGTATACTAGTGTTTAGAGAATTGGGTGCTAGTCCTGGATCCATTGCTAATAATCCAGTATTTTGCAGCCTTGCCATCCTCATTGGCAAAATGGCAGGTTCATCTCTAATTTTTTGCCACTCTAAACTCCTTTCCAAGGTCCTCTGGCCACTGACAGAAGCATGTCTTCATGCTTCAAGGAACTTCATCAATGTGGTGCTTATTCTTTAATACCACAATGAAATTGTGAATTGCGGGTAAAATAACATCCTATGAAACAGAGAATACTTGATCTTATATGAT
Source organism: Neotragus moschatus (assembly GCA_006410615.1). Classification (NCBI taxonomy): domain Eukaryota; kingdom Metazoa; phylum Chordata; class Mammalia; order Artiodactyla; family Bovidae; genus Neotragus; species Neotragus moschatus. The sequence continues at coordinate 371,804 of SJYA01000787.1, read as the reverse complement.
TACATATCAACAGTACAAAAAAAGTACAGAAAGGTAAGTGATATTTTCTTATTAAGAATGTTCGTATCCATCTTTTTACAGTCACTTAGAATGTCAAAATGCTTTCAATACATGTATGTGAATGGGCAAACCCCATCTAGAGATTTATCTTATAGTTGATCTTTTCATTGAAGGATTTCACTTCTGGTTGCCTCTTTTAATCGATTTCTTAATGCTGCATATTTTACTAAGAAATGTTTTGAAATGATGAGACACATTATATCAAACATCTGAACTGCACTTAAGTTTACAATGCAGTTTTTACATACTTCATCTTATTTAATCCAGTGATAGCAAAACTGAGTCAGGAGTCACATACAGAGCATCGTTGCCTTCTCCTACCTCTGCAAAGATTGAGAAAATGCTATTCATGGACTTTGGGTCTTTCTGGTAAACAGAAGTTATAAAATGAATGATCTTTTGCCTCTGGGAGCTGTATTTCAGACACACACAGAGAGGCAACTAACTCATGCATTGAAGGAAACAGGACATCAAATGTCCAGGATGAAGTTCAGTGTAAGAGGGAAAGCTCATAAAACTTGAGTCATAAATGTGTTGAATCATTTAAGATTTTTCTGGAGAAAATGATAACAATTTTCATATTAATTTATATAGCATTATGTGGAGTGCCATCAGTTCAATATCTTAACTTTAACAGTAGTGAATTTAAATATACTTTTAAGGGAAATATATAACACATGTTCAGAGAAGTACACAAGTCACAAGTCCACAGCCTGATGAGTTTAATACAGCCCAGAACAGCCCTTCTCCATGCCCTCTCCTAGTCCCTAGCACTCCAAGGCAATCAGTATTCTGGCTTTGTTTTTGAATTTTATGTAAATGGAATCATACTCCAAGTACTTCTTCTGCCCAACATAAGTTTCTGAACTTCAAGCATATGGTTTTGTGTAGCAGTGGTTTCTGAAATCTCACTGCTGTGTGGTATCCAATTACATAAATACATTTCAATTTACTTACCCATTCCAATGTTGGTAGACATTTGGATAGTTACTAGTTGCTAGCTATTGTGAATAGTGCTGCTATGAACATGCTTATGCATGGTTTTTGATGAACACAGCTACATATTATGTAACCCTTGCTTTGTCAGTGAGTATGCATATATTCAGCTTTGTATGCATACTAAGTTGCTTCATTCATGTCCAACTCTGTGTGACCACATGGACTATAGCCCGCAGGCTCCTCTGTCCATAGAGATTCTCCAGGCAAGAATGCTGGAGTAGGTTGCCACGCCCTTGGATCTTCCCGACCCAGGATCAAACCCGTGTCTCTTACGTTTCTTGCATTGGCAGGCAGGTTCTTTACCACTAGTGCCACCTGGGAAGCCCATATTCAGCTTTAGTAGGTACTGAAAAATGATTTTCTGAAGTGATCATATCAATTTATACTCCCATCAGCAGCATATAAGTGTTCAAGTTATTCCTCACCCCAGCCTTCCCACGTGGCGCTAGTGTAAAAAATTTGCCTGCCAAAGCAGGAGACGCAGGAGACACGGGGTTCAATCCCTGGGTGGAGAAGATCCCCTGGAGGAGGGCATGAAAACCAACTCCAATATTCTTACTTGGAGAATCCCATGGACAGAGGAGCCTGGTGAACTACAATGGGGCCACAAAGATTTGGATATGACTGAGCAACTGAACACACACCCCAGCACCTGGTATTACAAAAGCACTTAATAACATGTTTATTTTTCTTGTACACTTATAGTTATAAAAGCAAGTGATTTTGAAACAGTGAGCTTTTATATATTAAGGAAGAAAAAAATATGATTAACCTTTGCAGTAAAGTTAGATATGCTCTGTCTGTCCTGAAAGTCTTGAGAAAACTTTGAGAAAGACACAAAACATATGGGTTCACTTTATGTTGTTTGTATGACAAAGCACTAAGTGACATAATTGCTTTAATCTGTGAGTCAGAATCAATTTGTGATTTTTAGTTTGAAGAGACTTGATCTAGTTTGGAAGATGCTTGAGTTCAGCAACATGAGGAAAGTCTGGGTGTTTTGGAGCTGGTGGGGAGTGATGTAACTTCCTTGGACTAGCTGTATGAACCCTGGGAAGAATCTATTTTAAGACACTTAGGGTTTCTATGCAGTTTATAAGATGAAAATAAGTTGGTCAATATTAGCGTAAAGAACACTCAAACATTGATTGCTTGTAACCCCAGATGCCACAATTCTTTCCTACTTTCCTATCAATGAGCCAAACAATGTAACTTACATGAGAAATCAGTAAAACCAAAGATGCATTCACAACTCAAGTCATATTTTGGTTTAGAGGGAAAAAAATGGAAAAATTATGGTTTATCTTCATGCTTTAAAAGTTAGAAATGAGGAAAAGCTTTAGTTGATGTAAGAAATGCTTCAGCTGAAATGGAAGGTGCAGAGCTGTGAAAATCTAAAGCACTGTGTAACAGTGATGGTGGTAGGAAAACTCATTCCTGTAAGTCCCTTCTAACAAACTGGCATCTCGAGTTTCCCACCTTCCCTCACTGTCAGCTAATCTCTTATTGCCTTAGGTCTGGATTGTTACCAACATCAATGTTTCCCTCTTAGCTTTTACTGTTAAATTTCTCTTCTAAAAAGAAAAAACAAAAAACAATGCAATGGCATGCCCACATATTGTGCCATCTAGAAATCACCAAACTTAATTTAGTCATGATTCCCTTTATTCAAAAATATTTGTTGATCCTTATATAGAAAGCTACCAAAAGGAGTCTGAGGATAATAATATATGGAATCACTAATGTAATCTGATGAATAAATATTTTAAAGACCTGGTATAAAATTGAAATGAAATTTGAATGTATAAGATAGTCCTTCCTAAATAACTAATTTTAAACTGTATTTTTCTCTAGTAGAAAAAGTTGTGGAATACATATGCTTTCTGAATTTCTTAATTCAGTGAAGATTCAGCGGCACCATTAAGAAAATTTGTTTCCTCCCTGTGTTTAGGTGAAATGACTCATTCATAGCATAACATTTAAAGGAGACGATAAATTCCTAGTGGGAATGAAATTTTCTTTTTACCTATCATCTCACAATACCCCCCCCAAAATGACACATATAAAAAGTTATATGATGATAATCATCTGATTGTTAAGAAATGATGGGGCTTCCCTGGTGGCTTAGTGGTAAAGGACGAACCCACCTGCCAATGCAGGAGACGCAGGCCCTATCCCTGATTCGGAAAGATCCTATATTGCCACAGAGCAACTAAGCGTATGCCACAACTCCTGAGCCTGTGCTCTAGAGTCCAGGAGCTTCAACTACTGAGACCATGCGCTGCGACTCCTGAAGGCTGTATGCGCTAGAGCCCGTGCTCTGCAACAAGATAAGCCACTGCAGTGAGAAACAATTGCAACACAACCGGTGAGTAGCCCCTCGCTCGCCGCAACTAGAGAAAGCCTACAGGCAGCAACGAAGAGCCAGCACTGCCAAAAATAAATAAATAAATATTTTAAAAATCTATCTTAAAAAAAAAAAATCCTAAAATGTTAGTCCTATAACTGGAGTTGAAACAAAATTTTGTGGAAGTTCAGAGAAGGGAACTACTGTTTGAGCAGATGTTCTTCAACCTTCAGACACTCTGCTTAGCGCCCCTTTGTGATACTGCACCTGTCAGCTCTGGTTTATCAGGGAGGAATGATTAAAATAAAGCTCCTTCCTGAAATTAGGGTCTGGAGACCACACAGCCCATGGCAAAGACTGGGCCTTTAAGCCACAGCTGTTTTACCAATTTTTGCAATCAGGGTTATTTTCATGATTCCTGACACTATTCCTATCTCCACTGAAGACAGATAAAAGGAAGTAGATTTTAAACTTCAAGAGGAATGATTAGGCGCACAAGTGAAAAAAAGAAAAAAGTCCTGATAATAGTAATGACAGAAGTAGTCATAATTTATTGAGTACCTGCTGTTACCCAGGTACCATTAGGCATTTTATAAGATTTATTTTAATATCCATAAAAACCAACATGGGTATTTCCTCCATTTTTCAGATAAAGGTATGAAAGCTCACCATGGTAACAAGCTCCTTTAAGCTCAAGCAATTAATCGGTGGCTTTAATCACACTTGCCGCCAAGCTGACATAACTCAAAAAGTCACATTCTTTTTATCATAGGACATTTCTCAAGCTGTGGATTTTGGAACACTAGCTTTATGAAAACAATGAGTTACAGTGTTTGAAATAAATGCTTGGGAAGTACCGAGTTAAAGTTAAAGCAAGTTGCTTTACTACCAACTTGATCAGCTGGTAAAGAATCTGCCTGCAATGCAGGAGACCCCAGTTCGATTCCTGGGTCAGGCATATCCACTGGAGAAGGAACAGGCTACCCACTCCAGTATTCTTGGATTTCCCTTGTGACTCAGCTGGTAAAGAATCCACCTGCAATGGGGAGGCGACCTGAGTTCAATCCCCGCATTGGGAAGATCCTTTGGAGAAAGGAAAGGCTACCCACTCCAGTATTCTGGCCTAGAAAATTCCATGGACTACAGTCCATTGGGTCACAAAGAGTCGGATACGATAGAGCGATTTTCGCTTTCACTGGCCAAATGTACTGGTCATGCCCATCATGAATCCCCAGCAAACGGAGGATCTAGGGTCTAAGTGTCCAGTGGTTTCCAAATGTGTTTCATCACAGAACTCCTTTATTTCTGGTATAACAGGAAACTCCAAGAATTCATATTGCATAGGACAGAACTGAGGAAAATCTGTACTATGCTTATCTACTTCATAGTCTCCAGTAGAGACTTTTAAAAGATGAGTTAAGCCACAGAGTCACAGAGACAGAACAGTTCAGATCAAAACCCTGACTTCCTTCATCTCCAGCTGTGCTCATGCAATCCTGCTTTGTCTGTGCTGTGAACACTGGCTGGGTGACTAATTCCACCTTCATACCGTTCTTAACTGGCTGAAAATTCTCCACTTTCTGACATATCTCCTTTCTCCTCCAAGTGACTCTGTGAGGTCAAGTCTTGCCACCAAAGAACAGTAAAGCAAGTCTTTCACTGCACCTGGGTGTGGTCACCATATATCTCTCATGCTTACTGTGTCGTCGTAGCCAGCGTTCACTGACTGAAGGTTACAGTCTGTAGCAATCTAATTTCTCATGCGGTTTGGCATGAAAAATCTGGAAGCAAATTAGCGCTTCCTCAGCTGCACTTCATCCCAGGGTACAGTGAACGAGTCCTGTCCAGGTTTGCAGCACCCCAGGCCCTCTGCCCTGTGATATTTCTCACGCTCCCAGTCTTTGTATGGATGGAAAGAAGACACACTGCAGTTGCTACAGAGATAGGAAGCAATGCTCACCACACCTATGCAAGGGTTCTCTGAAGCTGCTTTGTGATGCAAAACAGCAGCCTTCAAAGGAGTGCTGACATGAACATCAGGCACACCCTGATGCCTAAGGATTAGTGCAAGTTGTGCTTCAAAATGGACATGGTTTGTGCATGGTTTCAACCCTAGCATCACCAGACTAAAGATGACTCCTCTCTGCACCAGAAAAACTTTCTCCCTGGTGATAAAGCATTACCCGCTATCAATACGGTCTTTTAAACAATGGCACGTTTCTTCTCCCTGAGTTGATATAAGTAGAACAAGGAGAAGAAAAAAAGAAATATAGTATGGAAATAACTGACATATTCTATTAGTTCTTTGAATGTCTGAATACTGTGAGCTGCTGCTGCTGCTAAGTCGCATCAATCGTGTCCGACTCTGTACGACCCCATAGACAGCAACCCACCAGGCTCCCCTGTCCCTGGGATTCTCCAGGCAAGAACACTGGAGTGGGTTGCCATTTCTTTCTCCAATGCATGAAAATGAAAAGTGAAAGTGAAGTCGCTCAGTTGTGTCCGACTCTTCGAGACCCCATGGACTGCAGCCCACCAGGCTCCTCCGTCAATAGTATTTTCCAGGCAAGAGCACTGGAGTGGGTTGCCATTGCCTTCTCCAATCCTGTAAGCATATAAACATAATCCTATACTGAGGGCAGGAATTGTGTCTCATTTATTTCTCTAATCTCCACAGTTCCTAGCAGTGATCTACAGTTAGTGGACACTCAGAAAAAGCAAAATGAATTAATTAGTTTATTCTAATTGCTTGATTAGAAAAAAAATGTAGAAAAAACCATGGTTTAAGAAACAGACTCTCACCATTTCACTGAGACCTCTTCTTGGATAAAATTCAGGGATACCTGTAGGATCATTAGTTCCTGGGAAATGTAAAATCCTATTTAGGATTTTCAGTAGGAATGTAGTAAAAGTGACTGTCCCTTAAATGCAGAATCTTCCCAAATTATCCTACAATTATATTCTCCCTCTTGGAACTAAACTCATAATGAAACTATCTTATATTCATGATTACTTAGAAATAAGCAGAGAAAAAAATCACTCGTGCACACAGTGTATAATTCCAAATACACTTACATGAGAATCTGAAAGGTGTTTCCAATTACTATTAAGCAGTATGTCTGACTTAGGTATTCATGCTAGTTCAAGTGCAGCTGAGACCATGGCATGTTAGGTTGGCAACTATCATAGTGATCTGCTAAAAAGCCTTACCTATCATCTAATAAAAAAGAGAATTGAAATCTGAGAGAAACAATAACATTGCCTAGCCTGGCCCAGCGTGTTACTGGCAAAGTCCAGGATTAGAAGCGAAGATTCCCAGTTCCCAGCCCAATACCCCAAATTGCTCCTCTCCAGAGTTGATCTTTTAGCTTTTCCATACTAAATCAACTCCAGGCCTGTGGACCAGGGAGCCTCTCCCAGTGGATCAGAGAAGCAGCCTCATCAGAAAAAAGGTTGTTTGCTTGTTTCTTGAAAACACATTTTTTTGGCATCATCTTCTCCTAGGGCTTTGGCTTAAAAATTTTTTTTCCTAATGGAGATCTTATTTGTGTTAACATATTTTGAGAGCTAACCAGTGTCATGGCTGTGCCTTGAGCAAGGCATTAAAAGGCAGATCTGTCTGATAACCACATGTGGACAAGATGCAGAGTTGTCGATTTAATAGTGAATTAATCCCTCAAGAATCTCACTTGAAGTTCATCAGCCTTTTCTTCTGTTGTTTAGGAAATTCATTCAATTAGCTATAATCACTTATAGGGCATATCCCTTAATGTGTTAGCATCATGAAATTTCTCAAGCAGGCAATCCTGGTGAAAGAATAATCCAATCCAAATTAGACTTTCTTAAAATACAGAACAACGAAGTTATGGATAGAAGGAAAACAAAACAGAAAAAAAAAACCAAGCACTTGGTCCAGGATCTAGACCCCAGCTATAACTCTATCCTTAAAAATGGTTCACTTGGCAGCAACTTAACTAGTGCAATAACTTACAAAGAATAGTAAATAGGCGTGTAATGGAAACTTTGGGTATAAAATATCTTTTCGACAAGCTTTGCTTATTTTATTTATGCATATTTGCTTTTTTTTTTGCCACAAAATGTAGCAAGTATTTTTTTCAAGTTTTGTCGGATAAAGAGAGCCCTAAAACAATTTCAATAACATCCAATCCTTAGTGAAGAAAAAACCTTTTTCTTAAATTATAGCATCTCCTGGCAGGATAGCAATGAGTTCTATTTCTTTAGGGATTTTTTTCCAGTTCTCCAGACTTGAAGGAATCAACAGATGGAGGAGGAAAAAGAAGTGCCTGGCAGAAGTCCCTGTGTCACACTGGGTTGGCACGGATCGCCCTGGAGTCCCTTCTGTCTGGGACAGGGGGAGGGTGAGGCTGGCTGATGCAGAGGAACAGGTCTCCTCTGTGTCTGGCCAGTTAACGTCAGCTGGCAGGGGCAGGACTCCACAAGTCAGCAGCTTATCAGCCCCGGTACTCTCGGGAAAGCGCACCACTGAAGGATGGGCCCTATGGGGGCAGGACTTCATCAGCCCAGCCATCTGAGTTCTGCTTCCTATTATAACTCCTTTTCACAGGAGAAATGATTTCCTAGTGGTGGGGCAGGTTCAGATTTATTGCTTTACTTGCTGGCTATTGGATTAGGAGAAAAATTCACCATCAGAATTCCTTAGCAACGCTGAAAGGTCATTTGTCTCATCAAATTCTGTCCTTTCGTTGCGCTCTTTCTATCTCAAATTTCTCTAATGGTTCCTTAATAATTTTAGCATTTGGTCTCAGCAGCCTTCTCTGCATGAAACACCTGTTTGGGCAAAGTTCAAAACGCCTCTGTATTCACTAAAAACAATCTGTTTGAGGGTGTGCATTTCTAATAATTCTAAAGTTCTTATTTCCATTGTCAGCATATCCACATTCAAGCTATCGTAAAACACACGTACACATTTTAGGTACCTAGGCCCTCAAGGGCTATTTTGAGGAAATTCTCTCACAAATCTACACAACTGGCACTGAAGCAGAAGAATACTGTAATATTAGGATATGTAGTAATAAAGGATATGCGTTACTGACATCAAGTTTTTCCAAAGAATAACGCTTATTTTGATCACTATCCATAATAATGGATAGTATTATGATTATTAGCTACAAAAGTCTACATTAATTTAAAAATCTGGTTCTAAGCAAGTCAGTATTTTAGTTGCATAATAGATTATACATATTCAGATAAATTTCTTACTGTTTGTTTAATTTCTAGAAACCCCAGTACATATATGATATTCTTATTCTCCTTATTATTAATAATATGCCTAGTCTGACTTTTTGACTCGAATATACCTCTCATGATTTATGGCTATCCACACATTTTAGCTCATTTTGAGACACTATGGTCAGTTCCATACTATAGAGGATGCCAGTCCTTTGAGTCACCATGGCATAAAGGAAACAAATTGTGACCTACAACTGGACAGGTTGGATGGACTTCAAGGCAAGGGTCCTCCTCTGGCCCCTACTCACACCTGGCACCCTGTGAGGGTCCTTGACCAGATGCCACCTGCCCAATAAACTGCAGATGCCAGTATGTGGCACAAGTATTTGGCAACATCTCAAATGAGAGGCAGCAAAGCACAGTGGAAGGTGGTTTTGGAGTCAGATTGGGTTTAAATCCTGCTCTGACACTTAATCTGTGAAATAACCTCGGGCAGCTTATTTTACAGGTCTCTGACTTCCAGAGAGAAAATTAATCATAAAGAGTTATAGTTGGGTTTTCATACAGTTGGCCGTCGAGAGTAGTGGTTAGAGGCATAGCTTTCTAAGTTGCATCCTGCGCTGCCCATTTTCTAGTTGCTCAACCTTGGGCAAGTTCACATAAATCACACCACGTCCTTGTTTCTTCACCTGCACATGGGGGTAATGATTGTAACTCTCACAGGGTTTTGGAAGGATTACATTTTTTAAATAAATGAAAAACCATCTTTCACAATACTTGGCATGTGGTAAGCACTCAATGTTAGCCTCTTATTTTTACGAAAGTGAAAGAAAGTGAAAGTGCAGTCGCTCAGTCGTGCCCGCCTCTTTGCGACACCTTGGACCACCAGGCTCCTCCGTCCATGGGATTTTCCAGGCAAGAATACTGGAGTGGGTTGCCAAGTGGATCTCAAATCCCTAGCATTAGTGGGCATGCCATCCTCTAGCCCAGTGTCTCTTTCATCCACGCTTCTATCCGTGCCTTCTGTTCTCTGTGTTCTAAGACCACAAAGCCATAACTGGGAGAATGAAAGTAATTGTTGCTGCTGCTGCTGCTAAGTCGCTTCAGTCGTGTCCGACTCTGTGTGACCCCATAGACGGCAGCCCACCAGGCTCCGCGTCCCTGGGATTCTCCAGGCAAGAACACTGGAGTGGGTTGCCATTTCCTTCTCCAATGCATGAAAGTGAAAAGTGAAAGGGAAGTCGCTCAGTCGTGCCCGACTTTTAGCGACCCCATGGACTGCAGCCTACCAGGCTCCTCCGTCCATGGGATTTTCCAGGCAAGAGTACTGGAGTGGGGTGCCATTGCCTTCTCCAGAAAGTAACTGCAGAGCTAGTGAAAGGAACTTGTAGTTAAAATTTCCATGAAAATATACTCTATTGTTCAACTTAGTTCTTAGTTTAAAGCTCTTAAGACAATATTTTTGAAATATCTAATCCTTAAGCCAGATTTGATGCAGAAAAAGCATACATCACTTGTCTTCTTCGCGGAAACATCTATGTTTATTTTTTAGTGAAATAGTTGTAGCTGATGGAAACACTTAGCAATCAAGAGGCTTCCAAAGTGTTTTCCTATTTTCATTAAATATTGTTTATCCCCAAAAGGAATGCTTTATGCTTTCAGCATTCCTTTTAGAATGATACATATTTATGAGATAACACACTACTTTTAGAACTTTTTTGCATTTAAGTTTCTAAAAAATATTTACATGAGTTTTCCTCAAGCATTTGTGAGTTCTCCCAAGTATACTCTTTGATGATCTTACAATACATGTTCCTTTCATCTCTTAATCACAGAGTTACCTCCTCAATCAGAATATTTTAGATGAATACTGAAATAATTATTGCCTTTTAAAAAATCATGTAATCATAGCTGGGTATGCATATAAATGATATACATATTTTAGTATTTTAAAATATACTCATTTTTTACTCCAAATTTCAAACAGATGGATTTTAAAATTACTTTCGATATATAGCTTATATTTATAAATAAAGGTGGCTTAACCCTGCTGTCATCTAAAGAAAGCTCATTTATAATTTATAAACTTGGTTTATAATTTATCAACTTTGAAAATGTAGAAGACTCTTCTATTTACTACTGGTACATAACTTATGCATAGATATCTGTGTATATGTGAACATACATGTCAAAATATTAAATATAAACATATAGTATTATGTGTTAAATTAGCAGCAGTATATGCTATTCATGTAGTCAAAGTACCATCTTGGCATTCTCTAATCATTATTTTCCGTCCTATCCCTTCTCCTGCCATCACTACTGGTCATGACTGATGTACCATCCATACCCATGCAATAATTATGATGGAAGAAGCCAAAGGACTCTGTTTCTGTGCTCTGCATCCCTTCCTTTTACCAAAAAAAAAAAACTATTTTACTTATTTGGCTGTGTCAAGTCTTAGCCTTGGCACAAGGGATCTAGTTCCCTGATCAGGGATCGAACACAGAACCCCTGCACTGGAGTGGAGTCTTAGTCACTGGACCACCAGGAAGTGAAAGAGAGAGTCGCTCACCCATGTCTGACTTTGCAACCCCATGGATTTATACAATCCAAGGAATTCTTCAGGCCAGAAGGAGTAAGAGGCCTTTTCCTTTTCCAGGGGGTCTTCCCAACCTAGGAATCAAACCCAGGTCTCCCACATTGCAGGTGAATTCTTTACCAGCTGAGCCACAAGGGAAGCCCAAGAATACTGGAGTGGATAGCCTACCCCTTCTCCAGTGATCTTCCTGACCCAGGAATCAAACCAGGGTCAGCTACATTGGAGGTAGGGGAAGCCCCAGGATCACCAGCAAAGTCCCCTTCTCGGAGTATCTCCATCCTCCCCCAGCTTCCACCCCATCCCAACACACCCGCATGGGCCATGCACTCCTGTGTGCACACACACACACATACACACAAACGTATGATGATACTTGATCAAGTCCATGCCTACTATGAGAGCTGCCTTATTTAAAATTTTATGTCATTTTCTTATGTTCAATTGGCTCATGGTACTTCTCAGGTCTACTATATTCTTCTATTTTTCTATATATTTATTCCATTAATTTTTGAGAGTCTGATATTGAAACTTCAACTAAAAATTTAAATTTATCCACTTAAAAAAACAATTATATTAATAATATATAGTGAAGGGATATGTAACTTTTTTCTGTATTTTCCAAGTCTCCTGTAAATGTATTATCATATTTTCATAATTTAAAAAATAAAAATAATTTTAAACATTATTTTCCATTGTATCAGTATTTGCACATAGGTAAATTATACATATATAATTAAAATAAACATTAACTTGCACATGCATTTATATCTTTACATATACCATATAATGTTATGTATTTATATATATGACCACACATAATTTTGTTTCTTTCTTTTTGGTCAGAGTGATTTTTCCTTTCAGTTGTTAGTATGGTGAATCAGTTCAGTTCAGTTCAGTCACTCAGTCGTGTCCACCCAAACCCATGTCCATTGAGTCAGTGATGCCATCCAACCATCTCATCCTCTGTTGTCCCCTTCTCCTCCAGTCCTCAATCTTTCCCAGCATCAGGGTCTTTTCAAATGAGTCAGCCCTTCTCATCAGGTGGCCAAAGTAATGGAGTTTCAGGTGCATTAGTNAAAAAAAAAAAAAAAACTGTAATGACAAAAGGGTCATTACTTTGGAGAAAAAACAACACACAGTCAGGACCAACTGTGACCTGGAGGCTGTCAGTTTAAGACTTTTGGACAAGTTGATTTCTAAGGTTTTCTCCCTACTCAAATAGTTTCGTGATTTTCATTAGGGGATCCTGAAGTTTGGATCACAGTGGCATGAATCCTATTAAAATCATAGCTACTGCTGCCAGAGTGAGTCTCAGTGTTACTTGCATCCTGAAAAAAAGAATTGCCTAAGAGAAGCCATTCATTACATTTAATAAAGTACCTGGTAACAAGAAGCTCAGAGGCAGTTCATTAAATTGTAATAGGAAATATGTATGTTTAGGTGCTAGTTATAATTCTCTTGAGACCTATGGAATAATAGACCATTGATATTTGATGGCATTGGGCTCTCCAGATGGCTCCAGATGGTGGTAAAGAATCCACCTGTCAATGCAGGAGACACAGGTTCGATCCCTGGATCAGGAAGATCCCCTGGAGAAGGAAATGGCAACCTGCTCCAGTATTCTTGCCTGGAGAATTCCATAGACAGAGAAGCCTGGTGGGCTACAGCCCATGGGGTCGCAAAGAGTCAGACATGACTGAGTGATTGAGTACACAACTGAGCACATACATTTGACGTAATTAATATTGACTGCAAGTTATGTAAGTTTCTGAAATGGAAATATCAATTTGGTATAGTATTGAACAAATTTTTACATCACTAGCACCCACAAAATCCAATGTCAGAGAGAAAGCACAAATTGGGTCCCTGAATGCACTCCCTGGGCCATATTGGTACCTCACTGAACCCATCACTAGTCCCAGTGGTCCCAAAGAAACATGGTTTCCATTGTCATACATGCACCACTGTGTCAGCTTAAGGATCTCAAATTAAGTAATGGTATCTAAGAACAGTAGTTCCAGAGAACATGAACTGACTTCTTGGCATGCCACTTCTTTGTTTTGTATGCTTCGACAAAATACTTAAAGTCTCTGGACTCATTTTTCCATCTGCAAATAGGGGTTTTTGTAAGGGTTAATCCAAACATCCTTTATAAAAGGCTGACATAAGGTAGATATACTCATTGAAGTGAAAGAGTGTGAGCAACCAATTGGTTTTACTGAGCGAATATCTAGGACAGGGTTTCTCATGAGAACATTCTAACACACTGGGGAGTTGCACCAGTGGTGGGAAAAGACAGGAGTTAGAGCGTGGGTGTTGGAAATAACACACGTAGCCCAAAGCTTATCTTATTTCTACAGCAGCGGACTCAACCTCGGGGTGTTAGGCATAGGAACATATACTCTAATAATAAAAGACACTGAGAAAAGACAAGGATACTTTTCACATTTTAAGAAACAAACTCCTTTATTCTTTGAACAGTTTGTTGTATTTAGATCATTATCAGAGTTCAATTAAAAAATGGCCCATTTTATCACATTATCAGAGCAGAAATTCAAGCAAAATTGATCAAGCAAAGGAGCAGGGCTGGAAACTCATGCTATCCAAGCTCAGAATGTGCCAAGAATTCAATTTGGTTTATGAAAATATCAGAGACTGTCTCTGTCACAGCCGCCCTGACCTCATGAGACACTCATTACCCACAAGGCCAGGAAATTACCCCAGGTGGCCAGCTTCTAGGCTACCACAACCCTTTAAGTTGTAGGTAAAACAAAACACAAGAGCATTTATCAAGAGTAGAATTGAAGGCTCAGAGGAAACTTTTGGTTGATGGATGCCCGTGATTTTTTTTTTTTCTTCTTTTTTTGAAAGCAGGAGGAGAGAGGGTCCTTTCAAAATAAGCCTTAATTTAAAGCTTCTGATATTCCAACTTAGTGTTAATATCTTGGACTTTGGGTAGGTTCCCTCCCAGTACTGATTTTTTATTCTTCTAGGACTTGCATCTAACCTTTGGCCCAGTTTGCAATCTCTTCTACCTAAAAGATAGTGCACAGATTGCCTGAGATATAGAATAACAGCTGTATTTTTTCTGGCAGTTCAAACACTTTGAATATAGGTCTTGGCAGTTGAAGTGCTAGCCTGAAAACTCTGCACTGAAGTTCTTTGAGAATTTATCAATTTGTGTTTAGGGACTTTTCAAATGGAAAAATGAAGTTCTTCATCTTTTCACAGGCAGTTCCAAATTCCAAAATGTGTCAAGGGTAAAATGTTTCTGTCTTTCAAAGACCAAGGCAGACTTACGTAAGACAATCTCATGCTACCCCAGAAACAAATCACAGAGCTTGAAAAATGTGCTATTCCATAACTTGATGAAACAGGAAGAGGTTCTTTCTCACCCCTTAAGCGAACTGAATTTGGTTTTCATAATAAACCCATAGGGCCTAGAGAATTAGAAATTCAAATCATTTTCATAAATAAAGAAGGTTTTGTTTTATATTTTCCATATTTGGGAAGCCATCTCTCTGAGGAGTTTTGCCAGGGGCATGCTCTATGGGTTTTTCCAAGTTGCCACTGGTAATTGTGATCTTTGTACTTTTTTCTTCTCTTTTTTTTTTTAAACAGTTGGGATGTCAGAGTCTTCATCTGGCTGCCACACACGTTTGCAGAATTCATTAGCAAGATATTTTTCCAGACCAGGTTCTTCTTACTAGTCCATCTTTCACTCATGGGTAAGCTATGGAATGAGAGGTAGACTAACTACTTGACAGTAAAGGATATGTACAGAAAAGTACAGAGTACATTAGAATTGTTAAGAAGTATGTGGAAGGTTTTCTGACCCACTAAGGGTTTATGTACTGGAGTTTATATGCAAGGAAGAGTTTCTATTGTTCAGTCTCTCAGTCAGGGCTGATACTTTGCGACCCCATGGACTGTAGCATGCCAGGCTTCCCTTTCACCATCTCCCGGAGCTTCTACAAAGCTTTATAGAGTTTCTACAAAGACAGTAGGCTGGCTAAACCAGCAACTCCAAGGGCACCAACAGCAAGTCCTTGACTGGTTTGGAACTGAGGGACTCAAGAGGTAAATTTGACAGAGAGAATTGAGGAGAGATGAAAAGGGGGTGGCTTGGTGGCTTGTAACTCCAAAGCCCATGGCTTTTCCCAAACATTGTGCTGCATTCTGTCTGTGACTGTTTCCATTTGGGAACCCAGCAACTATGACTTCCAAGCATAGATATATAGAATGGAATATTTGCAAGCTGTGAGCTCGGTGAGGAATGGTGGTGAGTGAAAAAGCACTATTCATCTTTAAAAGAATTTGATAAGACAACTATTTTTGGAGTTTGTATGCCAAGATTTTTTTGAAAGCTAACGTTTGTAATAGAAACTCTGGTACACACCCTAAACCACCACAGAAAAAGCACAGGATGTTGTAAGAAAGAATTTAAGAAGAAAATAATAATGGGCTGGCACTCAAAGTCTTCCAGAAGGTTCTTTCATCCATAGCAGGATAAAACAGTAAAAATGAGTAACCAAATACTTTGTTTTAAGGGTGAGACAAACTTTTTTTTTTTTTAGAAAAACAAATAAAAGCCAATCCAAACCTTTATTCAAGTTGATATGTGTTGTGAGTTTCTTGCTTTGTAGTGAGCACAGGTAGACAAAAATGTTCTCCACAGAGCCTGAAAATGGAAGATCATGTCGTCATGGTATTTTCTTTTCAAAGGGCAAAACCCCTTTCTACTACTCCTTACAAAAACTTAAAAGTCTGATAGAATGGATTAATAGGTATAATCTTAGAAAGGTCAGCGCACTGAACAAACCAACGATATTAACATAGCATCTCCCAAAATGATCATGCATTTCTATCCCACTTGCTTTCTTCTTTTCTTTCTTTCTTTTTGCCTAATACAGCCATAGAAACCATCTATGTTTCTTCCTTGCAAGTGCTTTACAGACCATATTTTTATCATCTTGCAATTTTCCAAAGTTCTTTCTCAATTTGGTTTTCTTAGCAAATGAGAAAAGCTAAGAAATCAGTAGTATATAGAATTTTATTATCTGCAAGGATTTAGTGTTTTGGAGTGAATATATTACTCAATTTCTATGCTGGAAAGTTCAGCATAATTCATGGAAGTCTATAATATCTGAAAAGCACAAATTTCAGAAGGCCAATTTTGCTTTTATTTTCACTCAATTTTTTATGTCACCATATTTTTTTTCTCACCCAATCAGATAAGAGCTTATCAATCAATTTATACTAAGGAAGTAATAACATTTATTTATTTCGTAAATATTTGTTAAACACCTGACATGCCAGGCAAAAGTTAGGCACCGGGATCAGATACAAAAATCTAAAAAAGAATCTTTGCTCTTGTCAAATATCTGAGGATCAAGCACAGAGGACAGATAAGCAAGAAATAAAGTAAAGCGCGCTAAATTACAACAGTTTTAATATGTGCTTGGGCTTCTCTGATGGCTCACTGGTAGTAAAGAACCCATCTGCAGTGCAGGACTTCAATCCCTCGATTGGGAAGATCCCCTGGAACAGGAAATGGCAACCAACTCACTCCAGTATTCTTGCCTAGGAAATCCCATGGACAGAGGAGCCTGATGTCCTAAAAAAATAGTGGCCATGGGTTCGCAAAAAGTTCGACATGACTTAGGGACTAAACAACAACAACAAAAACGTGTGCTTACAGGAGAGCACAAGTCAGAAGCACATCAGTTAGTTTAGATGGGACAAGGGAAAGCTGGCAAGAGGTAAATACTATGAACATATCCCTTGTGAATACTTATCAGTACCTAAAATCAACAAAGATCCGTCTAGTCAAGGCTATGGTTTTTCCAGTGGTCATGTATGGATGTGAGAGTTGGACTGTAAAGAAAGCTGAGCACCAAAGAATTGATGCTTTTGAATCGTGGTGCTGGAGAAGATTTTTGAGAGTCCCTTGGACTGCAAGGAGTTCCAACCAGTCCATTCTGAAGGAGATCAGCCCTGGGTGTTCTTAGGAAGGACTGATGCTAGAGCTGAAACTCCAGTACTTTGGCCACCTCATGTGAAGAGCTGACTCGTTGGAAAAGACTCTGATGCTAGGAGGGATTGGGGGCAGGAGGAGAAGGGGACGACAGAGGATGAGATGGCTGGATGGCATCACCGACTCAATGGACGTTGAGTTTGAGTAAACTCCAGAAGTTCGTGATGGACAGGGAGGCCTGGCATGCTGCAATTCATGGCGTCACAAGGTCGGACACGACTGAGCGACTGAACTGAATTGAACTGAAAATCGTTATTCACTTATTTATTTCTGTGTTTATTGACTGTGTCCTCCCAATAGCATGTAAGTTTTTACTGTATATCTAGAGCCTAAACAAGGTCTGAAACTCAATAAATATTTGCTGACCAAATGACTAACTAGTAAGAAATAATGCTGAAGAGGTGGATAACAGCCTTCTAAGTTATGCTGAGATGTTGACTTCATTTTCCAACCAGTAGAAAGAATGGAACAGTTTCCACCGAGAGAATGGCATGATCTGATGTTCAGTATCACCCTAAGTCGCATAAAAAATGAATTTGCCAGAAGAGGAAAAGGTAATGAGCTTCAGTGGGGGACCTACACCCAGTTAAGTTCAGTTCAGTTCAGTCCAGTCCAGTCACTCAGTCATGTCTGACTCTTTGCAACCCGATGGATGGCAGCATGCCAGGCCTCCCTGTCCATCACCAACTCCTGGAGTTTACCCAAAGTCATGTCCATTGAATTGGTGATTCCATCCAATCTGTCATCTCCTATCATCCTCTGTCATCCCCTTCTCCTCCTGCCCCCAATCCCTCCCAGCATCGGGGTCTTTTCCAATGAGTCAGTTCTTCACATCAGGTGGCCAAAGTATCGGAGTTTCAGCTTCAGCATCAGTCCTTCCAACAAACACCCAGGACTGATCTCCTTTAGGATAGACTGGTTTGATCTCCTTGCAGTCCAAGGGACTCTTAAGAGTCTTCTCCAACACCACAGTTCAAAAGCATCAATTCTTCGGTGCTCAGCTTTCTTTACAGTCCAACTCTCACATCCATACATGATTATTGGAAAAACCATAGCCTTGGCTAGATGGACCTTTGTTGGCAAAGTAAGTCTCTGCTTTTTAATATGCTGTATGGGCCAAATTTGATGGTCCGGGTGGGAACGGACAGATTCAGGAAATGCTTAGGAAACAGAACCAACACACCTTGGTGAGTGGATGGATATAGTGCAGGGAGGGAGATGATTAGTCAAGAAAGATTTCAGACGTAACCAGTAGACATGCTCAGTCAGTCGTGTCTTACTCTTTGCAACCCCATGGACTGTAGCCCACCAGGTTTCTCTGTCCGTGGGATTGTCCTGGCAAGAATACTAGAGTGAGTTGCCATTTCCTTCTCCAAGGGATCTTCCCGACCCAGGGATCAAACCTGCATCTCCTGCATGGCAGGCAGATTCTTTACTGCTGTGCCATGGGGGAAGCCATTAGATGGTTGTATGATATTAATATTTATTAAAATATTAATATCTTTTATTTTCTATAAATAAGAATATAAATATTGTAAGGTATATCTTATTTACCCCTTGGAAGAAAAGCTATGATCAACCTAAACAGCATATTAAAAAGCGGAGACATTAAAGGTCTATCTAGTCAAAGCTATAGTTTTTCCAGTAGTCATGTATGGATGTGAGAGTTGGACCATAAACAAAGCTGAGCACCAAAGAACTGATGCTTTTGAACTGTGGTGCTGGAGAAGACTCTTGAGAGTTCCTTGAACAACAAGGAGATCAAACCATTCAATTCTAAAGGAAATTAGTCCTAAATACTCATTGGAAGGATTGATGCTGAAGCTGAAGCTCCAATACTTTGGCCACTTGGTGCGAAGAACTGACGCATTGGAAAAGACCCTGACTCTGGGAAAGATTGAAGGCAGAAGGAGAAGGGGACGAAGAGGAAGAGATGGTTGGATGGCATCTCTGAGTTGATGGACATGAGCTTGAGCAAGCCCTGGGAGTTGGTGGTGGATAGGGAAGCCTGGTGTGCTGCAGTCCATGGGATCGCAAAGAGTCAGACACGACTGAGGGACTGAACTGAACTGAACTGAAGATATTACTAGGAAGTACTGGAGCAAGAAGAGTTTTTCGGGTAATATCAAGAACTCAGTTTTGAGGATAGGCATGTTGAGGTATTTGCACAATCTCCAAGTAGAGATGCCCAATAGATAACCAAATTCAGGAAAACAAAACTAAGAAGAGTGCCTGGACTGGAGACAGAAGTTGAGCATCTAACTCAACAGAGAAATTGGTTGCGTCCCAAACATGTGAGGAGGCTATAATCAGAACAGAACATTTTTTTTCTTTCCATTTCCATGACACTTGGTGTGCCACATTTGTTAAGCATTAGCTGATGATGCTGACAACTTCCCGGTGTCAGACTAGTCTTCAAGTTGAAGCGCCAAACTGCACTGACAGGGCCTGGCCTTGTGCAATTTCCAAATTGCTTGGCAGCTGAAAGAGGTGAAAAACTCATTACCAAGCCATCTGTCCTGAGATTCTGCCCTGATTTCTAGGCCAGAAAAATCTGAATAATTTCAAGAAATTTAAATAGCACACACAGATCAGTAAATTCCTTCCGTTATCAGCTCTATACCCTAGTTTCTTGGGCATTAGCAGAAACCTCAGAAAGTTGAGCAAGGTGGCAGTATTGGCAAGTAGATTGTTGTTGTTTGGTCCCTAAGTCGTGTCTGACTCTTTTGTGACCCTATGGAGTGTATCCCACCAGGCTCCTCTGTCCATAGGATTCTCTAGAAGAGAATATTGGAATGGGTTGCCATTTCCTTCTCCAGGGGATCTTTCTGATCCAAGGGTCGAACCCAAGTCTCCTGCTTGTCAGGTAGATTCTTTACCACTGAGCTATCTGGAAAGTCCATATTAGCAAGCTGATACCCTAAATGCAAAACATTATTCAATGAAAACATAATTGAACAGAGAATCAGAGATCTNTGGGTTGCCATTTCCTTCTCCAGGGGATCTTTCTGATCCAAGGGTCGAACCCAAGTCTCCTGCTTGTCAGGTAGATTCTTTACCACTGAGCTATCTGGAAAGTCCATATTAGCAAGCTGATACCCTAAATGCAAAACATTATTCAATGAAAACATAATTGAACAGAGAATCAGAGGTCTTTCTATTGAGTACACTGCATTTTTGTTGCTAATGTTTTTTTCCCCTCTTTGTGATGTTTCAGTTCAGTTCAGTTCAGTTCAGTTGCTCAGTTGTGTCCAACTCTTTGATCCCATGAATTGCAGCACGCCAGGCCTCCCTGTCCATCCCAACTCCTGCCCCCAGTCCCTCCCAGCATCAGAGTCTTTTCCAATGAGTCAACTCTTCGCATGAGGTGGCCAAAGTACTGGACTTTCAGCTTTAGAACCATTCCTTCCAAAGAAATCCCAGGGCTGATCTCCTTCAGAATGGACTGGTTGGATCCCCTTGCAGTCCAAGAAACTCTCAAGTCTTCTCCAGCACCACAGTTCAAAAGCATCAATTCTTCGGTGCTCAGCCTTCTTCACAGTCCAACTCTCACATCCATACGTGACCACAGGAAAAACCATAGCCTTAACTAGACAGACCTTAGTCGGCAAAGTAACATCTCTGCTTTTGAATATGCTATTTAAGTTGGTCATAACTTTTCTTCCAGGGAGTAAGCATCTTTTAATTTCATGGCTGCAGTCACCATCTGCAGTGATTTTGGAGCCCCCCCAAAATAAAGTCTGACACTGTTTCCACTGTTTCCCCAACTATTTCCCATGAAGTGATGGGACCCGATGCCATGATCTTCGTTTTCTGAATGTTGAGCTTTAAGCCAACTTTTTCACTCTCCTTTTACTTTCATCAAGAGGCTCTTTAGTTCCCCTTCACTTTCTGCCATAAGGGTGGTGTCATCTGCATATCTGAGGTTACTGATATTTCTCCAGCAATCTGTGATGTTTAGGCCTATATTAAGGTGGATGTGTGTGTGTGTTCAGTCATCCCACTCTTTGTGACCCCATAGACTACAGCCCACCAGGCTGCTCTGTCTATGGGATTCTCCAGGCAAGAATGCTGGAGTGGGTGTCATTTCCTCCTCCAGGGGGTCCCCCTGATCCAAAGATCAAACCTGCATCTCCTGCATCTTCTGCATTACAGGCAGATTCTTTATTGCTGAGCCACCAGGAAGCCCAATGTTAAGGTACTCTTGCTCAGTTCAGTTCAGTTCAGTTCAGTTACTCAGTCCTGTCCAACTCTTTGTGACCCCATGAACCGCAGCATGCCAGGCCTANCTGCATCTCCTGCATCTTCTGCATTACAGGCAGATTCTTTATTGCTGAGCCACCAGGAAGCCCAATGTTAAGGTACTCTTGCTCAGTTCAGTTCAGTTCAGTTCAGTTACTCAGTCCTGTCCAACTCTTTGTGACCCCATGAACCGCAGCATGCCAGGCCTACCTGTCCATCACCAACTCCCAGAGTTTATTCAAACTCATGTCCATTGAGTCGGTGATGCCATCCAGCCATCTCATCCTCTGTCATCCCCTTCTCTCCCGCCTTCAATCTTTCCCAGCATTAGGGTCTTTTCCAATGAGTCAGTTCTTTGCATCAGGTGGCCAAAGTGCTGGAGTTTCAGCTTCAACATCAATCCTTCCAATGAACACCCAGGACTGATCTCCTTTAGCATGGACTAGTTGGATTGTCTTGCAGTCCAAAGGACTCTCAAGAGTCTTCTCCAACACCAAAGTTCAAAAGCAATTCTTCTGCATTCAGCTTTCTTTATCGTCCAACTCTCACATCCATACGTGACTACTGGAAAAACCATAGTTTTGACTAGATGGATCTTTGTTAATAAAATTAAAACATAGTAGTAGCAACAAAACTAATGGAATGGCCACCATGAAGCTCTTCCTTGTTGCAGAGAAACTTCCCTGAATTCAAATTTTTACTTCCAACTTGCCTGAAGTCCTTTTCTCCTCTTTTCTTTCCATTCCTGATTTCTCTCCATTTTCCCTTTCTTTCTTTCCTGGGGTAATAAAAGAGCATGGCATACTGAGCCAGATAGAACTGGGTTTGGGTCAAATTTCTGCTTTATTTTTATTGAAGACACTGAACCTGATTCTTAAGTTTTAAGTAATGATACTGATGATTTAAAATATCACAGGGTTACTATCAGGGGTAGATGAGAAAAAATATATAAAATTCCATGCATAAAGGTGGCTTAAAATAGCTATTCCAAAAAGATAGTTTATATTCTATTTCATTTTCCTCCATTAGAAAGAATGTTGGGCCTTAGTATAATAAGACCCATTAAACAGGGTTACATTTGATTCAGTGAGTGATGGAAAAGAAAATTGGAGGGTTAGAGGCTCAGAAATGAATGAAAACTAATGATATATAGGCAGTAAGTGATATAATGATCACAACAAACTGTGGAAAATTCTTAAAGAGATGGGAATACCAGACCACCTTACTTGCCTCCTGAGAAACTTGTATGCAGGTCAGGAAGCAACAGTTGGAATGGAGATGGAACAACAGACTGACTCCAAATAGGGGAAGGAGTACGTCAAGGCTGTACATTGTCACCCTGCTTATTTAACTTATATGCAGCATACACCATGTGAAATACCAGACTGGATGAAACACAAGCTGGAATCAAGACTGCCAGGAGAAATATCAATAACCTCAGATATGCAGATGACACCACCCTTATGGCTGAAAGCAAAGAAGAATTAAAGAGCCTCCTGATGAAAGTGAAAGAGGAGAGTGAAAAAGCTGGCTTAAAACTCAACATTTAAAAAAGACCATGGCATCTAGTCCGATCACTTCATGGCAGACAGATGGGGAAACGATGGAAACAGTGACAGACTTTAATTTCTTGGGCTCAAAATCACTGCAGATGGTGACTGCAGCCATGAAATTAAAAGACGCATGCTCCTTGGAAGAAAAGCTATGACAAACCTAGACAGCATATTGAAAAGCAGAGACATTACTTTGCTGACAAAGATCCATCTATTCAAAGCTATGGTTTTTCCAGTAGTCATGTATAGGTGTGAGAGTTGGACTATAAAGAAAGCTGAGTGTCGAAGAATTGATGCTTTTGAACTGTGGTGTTGGATAAGACTCTTGAGAGTCCCTTGGACAGCAAGGAGATCAAACCAGTCAATCCTAAGGGAAATAAACCCTGAATACTCATTGAAAGGGCTGCTGCTAAAGCTGAAGCTCCAGCACTTTGGCCACCTGATGCAAAGAACTGACTCATTGGAAAAGACCCTGATGCTGGGAAAGACTGAAGGCCTGAAGAGAAGGGGATGAAAAGGATGAGATGGTTGGATGGCATCACCAGCTCAATGGACATGAATTTGAGCAAGCTCCAGGAGTTGGCGAAGGACAGGGAAGCCTGGCGTGCTGGAGTCCATGGGGTTGCAAAAAGTCAGCCATGACTGAGCAACTGAACTGAACTGACCTGGTGACACAGCTACTCTTTCAAGAAGTAAGAGGGTAAAGGGATGTAGGAACAATAGTATGGAGGAGAATCAGAGGCAAGGAAGCATGTCTGTGGGTAGTGGCTGGCTGTCTTTTTAGGGTAGAAGTTTATTATTATTATTTATTTATTTATTTTGGGCTGTCCTGGGTCTTCATTGTTGCACAAGGGCTTTCTCGAGTTGCGGCAAGTGGGGGCTACTCTTTACTGTAGTGCGTGGGTTTCTCACTGGGGTGATTTTTCTTGTTTTAGAGCACAGATTCAGTAGCTGTGTCACACAGGCTTAGTTGTCCCTTGGCATATGGGATCTTCCTGGACTGGGGATCAAACCTGTGTACCCTGCACTGGCAGATGATTAACCACTGGACCACTAGGGAAGTCCTGGGGTGGAGGTATAAGTGTCCCCATAACAACGAAAGAAAGAGACTGATGGAGAGGTAGAATATAAAAGTGGGAAGGACTAGTAATAGAGAAAATACCTCCCGGAAATAGCAGCATTGGTAAAAGTTACTATAGTTATAGAAACAAACTGCCAAATGAACACAAATCCCTTATGGGCAGTTCAAGCCGGAGCTTTGGAAATCTGGGCTCATTTCAACCTAGCATTTCAATAGACAGTTATTACAGGCCAGCAGTGCCAAGGACTCCATTGTGCATGGCTGAGGAGTACTGCAGGAGGCTCCTACCTGCAGCTGCCTCTCCCTTCTTTCTGAAATGGCAATTACTCATCATATGATTAATAGCTGTATAGCTTCTTAAGATACAATCTGTGGGAAGGGCAGATTTCAGTTTGAGAACTCCTTCATTTACTATTTGTATAAACTTGGGAAAGTGTTTAGATTTCTCTGAGCCTTAGTTTCTTGAACCCTAAGACCAGAATAATGTAATAGAATTGAAGATAATGTACACCAAGTAATTAACGATAGCTCAGCTGGTAAAGAATCCACCTGCAATGCAGGAGACCCCGGTTCAATTCCTGGGTCAGGAAGATTTGCTGGAGAAGGGATAGGCTACCCACTCCAGTATTCTTGGGCTTCCCTTGTGACTCAGCTGGTAAAGAATCCGCCTGCAATGCTGGAGACCTGGGTTTGATCTCTGGGTCAGGAAGATCCCCTGGAGAAGGGAAAGGCTACCCACTCCAGTATTCTGACCTGGAGAATTCCATGGACTGTATGGACATGTCCATGGACATGGGGTCTCAAAGAGTCGGACACGACTGAGCAACCTTCACTTTCACTTTCAGCATGTCTCTGTGTGTGTCTGTGTGCACACGTGCATGCACGCACACATGCTCAGTCTTTGCAACCTCATGAGCTGTAGCCTGCCAGGCTTCTCTGTCCACGGGATTATCCAGGCAAGAATACTGGGCTAGGTTGCTACTCCCTCCTCCAGGGAGTCTTTCTGACCCAGGGACTGAACCTGTGTCTCCTCCGCTGCAGGCAGATTCTCTGCCACTGAGCCACCTGGGAAGCCCAGTAATTGGCATACTATAAACAATTTTCATTGCAGGGTGTCAGAATACTGTAATTTGCCTATTTGCTTACTTTTGAATAATTTCTTTTTCTTTTCATAAAATTTGATCACATCTAATACAATGTGCTTATGGAGATTTGAGCTGAAATCACTGATCTTACCCTCAAGTGGTCAAATGAAAATACCATCACAGAATTCTGGATGACTTGAACGAGTAGAACTGTGACATCCCCCCAGCCTAGACTCTTGTGACTCAAACATGTGTGACACAAAAATTATCCATGGTATCCAGCTTCCAGAAGAGAACAGAAGATACATTTTCATTTAAATTTTCAGATGCTGAAGACATTAGCTTCGGGAATCTTCTCTAAGATGTTCGCATCTATTTACTTATTTTCTTCAGGATTAAATCAGTTTGATCCTTTCCCAATGTGATGGCAATTATGATATTGACAAAAAATGAAATATGGAAATTCGGACGTTAAAAAAAAAGTAATTATCATTATAGAGGTAAAGAACTCATTTTCTAATGCAGGAGCTATAAGAGATGTGGGTTTGATCCCTGAGTGGGGAATATCCCTTGGAGAAGGGCATGGTAATCCACTCCAGTATTTTTGCTTGGAGAATTTCATGGACAGAAAAGCCTGGGGAGCTAAAGCCCAAGGGTCGCTCAGAGTCGGACATGATTGAAGCAATTTAGCACATAGCACAGTAAACACTGTATTTAGCCAGGGGTTTTGACTAGACCAATACATTAATAATACATTTTAAATTAATTTACTCATTTATTTATTTGGTTGCATCAGGAATTCATTGCAGCATGGAGGATCTTTGTGGAATCTTTTCAGTGGGGTGCACGGACTCTCCAGTTGTGATGTGCAGGCTTAGTTGCTCTGTGGCAATGTGAGATTTTAGTTCATCAACCAGGGATCGAACCTGTGTCCCCTGCATTGCAAAGCTGATTCTACCACTGGGCTACCAGGGAAGTCCCAAGGATACATTTTTCATGCAACATCCTCAGACTGTCTAAGATTTAATATATAAATGTCCCAGTTTTTGCACTGTCATTTCTTAATCCGGAATTCATATTCTACTAGAAAAGGCAGAACCTAACCTGGAATCCCTATCCGTGGGTAATTAAATTGAATAGTGAAGAATATGGGGTAGCTTAAAGTAACAAGGGCAAAGGGAGAGATCAGCAAAGTCCAAATAGGATGACTCTTTGATACAGTACAGAAACACTTGTCAAACTTTCATGTGCCTAGAGGCCAGCTGGAGATCTTGTTCAAATGCAGATTCTGATTCAGTAAACCTAAAGAAGGGATCTGAGGTTTGGCATCTCTAGCAGACCTCCAGGTACCAAGGATGCTACTGATTCCCACCACACTTAAGTAAGGAGGAGGAATCCAGAATTTAGTAATGAGCAGAGAGGGACCATGGCATGTACCCTCTAACTCAGCATCACAGAAAACATCTGAAAGCTCAATCGCCAGCCACCTGCTGTTTGGAGCTCCTCATCTTCCAACAAAACAGCCCTCTGACATTTTGATGCTAAAAGCCAACTTATACTTATCCATGAGCAGAAGGCATAAACTCTGGAAACATTTTACTCTAGAAACCTGATGGACATTGATCAAGTAGCTAGAGAAGTAACCAAAAGAAGGCAATATCGCTTGTTGAGGTGAAAGAGCAAAGACAAGACCAGGTATCTAACCAACTGTCTTTATCAGAACTTGGCCATTCCATACACATGAAACCAATACAATATCATGTGTCAATTACGTCTCAGTAATAAACAGCTGGGCCATTCCTGCACGTATGCCAGTAGTGATTCCCAAGATAGATCCTTTGGGAAAATGATAACAAATCTTTCTTTTGAAATTTTTTTCTGATGGGCCTATCTGTATGAGACAGTTCCTCTCCACTTTTTCTAGTATAAAACAAATTCACATTCACATTCAATTTCAACAGATTCTCATTCTATAGTAAGCAATTATTTTAGAAGGAAGCACATGAGAAAAATCCTTGACTATATGAAAACCTTAAAGAGGTGGTATGCCCTAATTACTTGCAGAATTATTGGCTTCTCTAAATTCAAGAATTATGGTGGAAAACCAACACCTTGGTTTATCTCTTTTTAACAGTGTCTATTGTTCTTAGAATTTCTTCTAAAAGCAGTCACCTCCTTCAAGCAAGGAAGGCAGACTAACTGTCCCCAACTGCTTTCAGTGTGGTCAGAGGGAGAACACATCCTCTGATGACCTCAGGAAGGATTATCAAAGGTGTACTGTGAAAGAAGATGTTTACTCAGCAGTGAGCTAGTGCACGTATTTAGGCATTTTATCTTTAACAGCTAAAAAGAATGTCAGAAGCTTCATTTCCTGGCTAGATGATAAGCGTCCTGTCCTAAGCGTGGACAAATACAGAGCACATCATTTCNATGAAGATGTTTACTCAGCAGTGAGCTAGTGCACGTATTTAGGCATTTTATCTTTAACAGCTAAAAAGAATGTCAGAAGCTTCATTTCCTGGCTAGATGATAAGCGTCCTGTCCTAAGCGTGGACAAATACAGAGCACATCATTTCAATTGTGGCATGAGTGATGGCTTTAAGTATGACAGCTGACACCTTCACTAAACCATTATTCTTGGAAACAAGGCAATGTATACACCCAGAGAGGAAAATTTTGCTAGCTGGGTGTTTACATCTGTATTTGCCACCGAGGGAGAAGAGTAGATTTACTTTCAGAACCAGTATAGGCAGAGAAGTCTTTTCAGTTTTACAATGGAGTGGCCGATGCTTTTGTTTTTTTCAAGTCATTTGTTTTGTCTTCTGGGTATCTTAATGTAAAAACGACTCTCAAAGGCTTCTGCAAATTTATCTTCTTAAACTGTAACCATCCTCTGGGCTAAAGAGTTGTTGAATTGCTTCAGAAATGGAAGTCCTGATTTACATCCATGGGTGCTGTATTTTTGAAGGCACTGCAGCACAGTGGAACCTCCATCTGCTCGTATTCGTCCCACTGATAAGCAGCAAAGCACCCCCGGGGGGAGAGGCAGGGTCAGGCTGTCACTGAGAAGCTGGAGTTCGGGTTCCCCGTGAGAGCCATTCATCCTGTCACCAACACGATGCCTTGCTTAGACCTCCCAGACAAAAATAGATCTTTACTTGAGTTGGGAATGCGGGGAATGGAGAGGTATAGAGCGACGAGTTTCAATATTTCAGCTCTGTCTGTGAAAACGACTCCCTGTCTGCAGGTAACCTTGGTCAGGCTCAGTCACTTAAACTGCAGGGAATTGATCCACCTTCCCTGTCAATCAAGTGAACAACCACTTTTTAAGGTACTGATGAACACAGACAAAGACAGCAAATTAACTTGAAATACATGTATCATGTTGAACCACCGCTGATGACATTTGGATAGGGAAAAAAATACTGAATTAAAAGCACATTCTCCTTTATATTTTTATTTAAATGCTGTCCTTTTTATTTTTTTAAATTGGGGTATGATTTATTTACAATGTTAAGTTTCTGCAGTAAAGCAGCATGGATCAGTTATATGGATACCTATGTCCCCTACCTCTTGACCCTCCCTCTTACCCCATCCCACCCATCTAGGTCACCACAGACACCCAGCTGAACACGCCGTGCGTACAGCAGGTTCCCACTAGCTAGCTATTTATACACAGCAGTCTATATATGCCAATGCGACTCTCTCAGTTGGTCTCATCCTCTCCTTCCCTCACTGTGTCCACAATATACGAGCAGCTCACAATATATGCAGCTCAACATCAGAAAACCAAACAACTCAATCAAAAAATGGGTAGAAGACCTAAACAGCCACTTCTCCAAAGATAATATACAGATGACCGTCAAACACATGAAAAGATGCTGAAAACTGCTTATTATTAAAGAAATGCAAATCCACACTGCAAGGACGTATCACCTCACACCAGTCAGAATGGCCATCATCCAAAAATCTACAAAAAATCAGTGCTGGANAAAATGGGTAGAAGACCTAAACAGCCACTTCTCCAAAGATAATATACAGATGACCGTCAAACACATGAAAAGATGCTGAAAACTGCTTATTATTAAAGAAATGCAAATCCACACTGCAAGGACGTATCACCTCACACCAGTCAGAATGGCCATCATCCAAAAATCTACAAAAAATCAGTGCTGGAGAGGATATGGAGAAAAGGGAACCCTTTTCCACTATTTGTGGGAATGTAAATTGATACAAACACTATGGAGAATAATATGGAGGTTCCTTAAAAAACTAAAAATAAAACTACCATATGACCCAGCAATCCTATTCCTGGGCATATATCCTGAGAAAACCATAATACAAAAAGACACATGCATCCCAGTGTTCACTGCAGCGCTGTTTACAATAGCTAGGACATGTCAACGTCCACTGACAGATGAATGGATAAAGAAGTTGTGGTGCATATACACAATGGAATACTAACTGACCATAAAAAAAGAATGAAATTGGGTCATTTGTAGCGATGCAGATGAACCTAGAGTCTGTCATACAAAGTGAAGTACGTCAGAAAGAGAAAAACAAATATTGTATACTAATGAATATATATGGAATCTAGGAAGATGGCACTGATGAACCTATTTGCAGGGAGGAATAAAGATGCAGATGTAGAGAACATTTGCCCTTTAAAAAAACAAAGTGGCAAATTTTGAAACAAATAGCCAAGTTTAACTGATAATGATTTACTATATCATGCAGCTTTTCCTAGGATACGGCTATTAAATTAAAAGTCACAGTTGCACAATCACCTTTTCTTCCTTACTCTCCAGTAGTCGTATAAGGATTTCTAACTTCCCAGCTAGATGATAGTTGGGCAGCAATAATGTCATTTTGTTCATGATGGAGGGTTAATCGCAAGCTCTCTGTACTGCCCATGATCTCAACATGAATAGAGAGCTGGAGAAGGATTGTAGTCCCACTTCCAAGAAGTCCTCCTTGTGGTCTTGCGTCATTATCTATCTCCCTAATCACTCTACTCCTTACTGCTCACCATGGCGCAGCTGGATTGAACTAAGAGCTTCATGGGGACTTGGGGTGAGAAAGAGAAGGTGAGGACATTTGGCACCCTCGCCTTATCTTATGGAGGATGGCTGTGCTGTGTCACCAACTCATTTGCCCTGCTGCTCTTAGCTCTGAGATCTAGGTTACAGTAACCTTCCCTGGAGTTTAAATTTAAGTTTATTTTAATAATTGAAGTATCTCTGCATAGTGATTCTTGGTACAGCTATTTCATTTTTTAATATAAATTTATTTATTTTAATTGGAGGCTAATTATTATTTTACAATATTATATTGGTTTTGCCATGCATCAACATGAATCCACCAGGGGTGTACACGTGTTCCCCATCCTGAACCCCACTTCCCCCTCCCTCCCCCTACTATCCCTCTGGGTCATCCCAGAGCACCAGCCCCAAGCATCCTGTGTCATGCATCGAACCTGGACTGGTGATTCANTCTTTTCACTTTGCTTATAGTTTCCTTTGTTGTGCAGAAGCTTTTAATTTTTTTATTTTTTTGGATTGGGAGCTCATATACACTCGTGGCTGATTCATGTCAATGTATAGCAAAACGAATACAGTATTGTAAAGCAAAACAAACTAAAAAATAAAAATAAAAAAAGAAGCCTTTAATTTTAATTAGGTCCTGTTTGTTTATTTTTGCTTTTATTTCCAATATTTTAGAAGGTGGGTCATAGAGGATCCTGCTGTGATTTATGTTGGACAGTGTTTTGCCTATGTTCTCCTCTAGAAGTTTTGTAGTTTCTGGTCTTATGTTTAGGTCTTTAATCCATTTTGAGTTTATTTTTGTGTATGGTGTTAGAAAGTGTTCCAGTTTCATTCTTTTACAAGTGGTTGACCAATTTTACCAGCACCACTTGTTAAAGAGATTGTCTTTTCTGCATTGTATATTCTTGCCTCCTTTGTCAAAGATAAGGTGTCCACAGGTGTGTGGATTTATCCCTGGGCTTTCTATTTTGTTCCACTGATATATATTTCTGTCTTTGTGCCAGTACCATACAGTCTTGATGACTGTGGCTTTGTAGTAGAGCCTGAAGTCAGGCAGGTTGATTCCTCCAGTTCCATTCTTCTTTCTCAAGATTGCTTGCCACTTATTTTGTAATTATGGTATCACTAATCATTACTATTTACTGAGAATGTATTAAATAATTAGTACTCTAAGTAGACTATCTAATTAAATCTACTCAGCACCCCTATGTGATAGATATTATTAGTCCCGAAAGAGACTTAAGGGAACCGAAGCCCAGAGATCTTATCTAACTTCATATAACTTCTAAGAGAAGGAGGGAGTCTTTGAAACTGGGTCTGTCTGACTACAAAGTCTGCGCTCTTGATGTGGGAGTCATGAATATCTGCTACTTATTCTCATCTTTGAAAATAGGGCATCTCTATGTTTGTTAGATTGCGTGGTTCTGAATAAACTACAGGCACACACAACAGCAGAGGAATCGATAGAGCTGTCATTTGTTCCAGGGGCAGCTAAAATAGTACTATTAAAAAAAAATGTTCATAGATTCAGGGAGGAAAAAGGCTCATATATGTAATAACCAAAAAAAAGAAAAAAACAGAAGCAACCAAATATCAATTAAAAGATCAACCATAAATGAATAAGTGATATGGTAGAGCTGTGTGATAGAATATTATATAACAGTGAAAATAACTGAAGTACAACTACATGTAACAATGTGAATGAATCTCAGGGATTAAAGGTTAAACAAAAAACAAAAAGCTTTTGCATAAAAGGGCATAGTATGAGATTCCATTTATAAAGTTCTTTGACATGCAAGACTAAATGATGTAATACAGCTTCCCTGGTGGTACAGTGGATAAGAATTCACCTGCCAATACAAAGTACATGGATTCGATCCTTGATTTGGGAAGATTCCACATGCAGTGGAGCAATTAAGCCCTCGCGCTACAACTACTCAGCTCACATGATACAGCTACTGAAGCCCAAGCACCCTAGAGCCTCTGCTCTGCAACAAGAGAAGCCACCGCAATGAGAAGCCTGTGCACCACAGTGAGAGAGTGGCCCCGGCTCACTGCAACTAGAGAAAGCCCACTGGCAGCGAAGAAGACCCAGTGCAGCAAAAAATACAAAGTAATGAATTAATTAGTTAATTAATTAAACATAAATCAATGATACGACCAAGGAATAATAACACCATATTCAAGTCAGGACAGGGATGGGCTGTGAAGACAGAAGTGGAAGGATGAGGTCTTAGAAGGTATCTCTATAAAGAGCAAAGTTCAATAAAGTGTTTGTAAGCTTGGTGGTGGGCATCCAGGGAACACTGCATAACTATGCTTTTAAAATTTTTTGCGTTCTCTTAACAATTTTTAAGAGTTCGGTGGCATTAAGCATATTTACATTGTGTGACCATCATCACCAGACAAGAACTATTTTGTTAGTAAAATATTAGATTAAAAGAGTTTGTAGCAATACCTGCTGATACTTATATAAACTTCACATATAACTTTGGCAGATTTTACATGATTGTAAGAAAATCTCTCTTATTTTGTAGTGAGAAATTTGGTTTTTGTTGCTGAAAAAATACATTGGGTTAATATGGAGGAAATTAATATATTAATAACATGTGGAGGAAAGTTGAGATGTTTTATCTGAAACAAATAAAAAGCAGCAACATATTTTCAATGGGATCCAAAGGCTCAAGGATACTTTGAGTTTGAGGAGTTCTATCTACTACATGTTGGATCAATAGGAAAGCAAATTTTAAGTCAAATAGTCTTTTTATTGCATTAATTAAATTTCATCTCTCTTTCTAATTGTTATATTGCCCAGTATTTAAAAAAAAAAAAAAGATGACAGTTGCATCAGTATACTTCCAAATATACATAGTTAGAAATGGCAAGTCACTGTTTTATTAATGTTTTGCATATACCAGCTGTCCATGTGCTAAGTGAAGAGCAAAGATAAACAGCAGTTATAGCCTATTTCCCATGGAGCTATAACCTATTTTCTATCAGCTCACATTTTTGAGTACTATTGATTTCAAGTTTTTCTCCAATGCTAGCATTTCAGACCGAAGTTTAGCAATTTCTTGCTGCAGTTATTCATTTGCTCCCTGTGCCTGCTGCAGCATGACTTGATCATTGTTTAAATGCATTTGTAATTTCAGAAACTGAAAGCAGGAAAAAAAAAAAAAAGGGAGTGGGGCTGTTTTAGGCAAGAATTCTGTTTTATAATAAAAGAAGTCATTGAAAGCTGATTATGTAACAAATCCATCAAGGCTGCAAAATTCCACCAGAGAATGAAGCATGATGGGAATTTTCAAGTCAGATATAATTTCTTTTCTGCCTGCAGGAGTTCTTTGTTAAAAAGCAATATATTAACTTATTAAAAAAATATCTGGCAAGACTTCAAAAAAAAGTAGCTTAATCTGCTACATTTTATGACATTTTATAGCCAATTCCTGTTTTAACAAGTTCATTCATTTAATCATTACAATAGATTATCTGATACATTCTTCTTTTATAAACTAGATTTTTCCCTCATGAAGTATAGTTTGTTTAGATTTTCTTTAGAGCTCAATGTCTTTATGGCTAATTCATAAATATTCACATTGTACAATTTTGTGTTACACATTTATTATAAAAGGCTTAGCCAACAATGTACTGTGAATAATAATGACACACTTTGCTGGTTCTGCTGCTTTAGGATTTTAATTAACAGCAAGCATATGGCACTTACAAGGCAGCATACAGATGATTTGTGAGGAACGACAGGGCGAAGTAAATTAAAATTGTAAATAACTGTTTCATCGTCTAAATACCTGTTTCGCTGAATTCTGAGAGGCAGCAGGGTCCAGTGGAATTATTTGGATGACATAGCCAGGTTTCTGTTTTCTCAGTTGTAAGCTGTAAATGAAAATATCATCAACTAACTTAACTGCACAAAGAAATGAAACACCAGGTATACTATCTAAATCTAGTTATAATTTGTTGGGAGCATTCACTTAAGCATTTTCTGGAAATTCATTTGTAGGGAATACATATAGACCCAATCTGATAATGCTATACACAGTGCTGATTAAGTTTCTATAAATCTCTGAAATATTTTCTTTTAAAAAGTAACATGTAATGGGAGTACATGTAATGCACATATACATAATATACATTACAATAAACTTTATGCATAGAGATGTCTTCCCTCCTCCCCACTGAAGTTACCGGTGCCTTCTCAGTCTGTGAGATCTAGCCAACAAACTATTGTTCACATATTCCTGGCTAAAGAGTATTAGTTCACCATACTGCAAAGATCCTCAGTCAAAGAGCACTCAACATCATTTTCCTGAGTTGCATGGATTCTAAAACATGTATTGTTTGCTAGGCAACGGCTGTTCTTTCCTTTGTTTTCTTTGCAAAGGTTACTTGCAATATTTACTGACTATTTCCTGTAGTGAAATGAATACCACTCTAGACCAAAGCAAATGTTTCACTCAGTTCAGCACTTATGCTGCTATCAGAATACCTTGCTATTCCACCATTTATTGTGTGTTATGGTAAACAGTTTTGACCCGTAACATCTGACAAAAGTCAAAATGTATGCAAGCAATACTTACATCTAAAAAAGGTGGTGAGGGGATAAGCGAACAATAAGCGAACCATAAGGTGTCCTAAGAAAATGACTTAGGAATCAGAGAATAAAGATCATGAAAGTGAATGAGAAAGTGAAGTCGCTCAGTCGTGTCTGACTCTTTGCGACCCCATGGACTGTAGCCCACCAGGCTCAGACGCTTTCACCTCTGAGCCACCAAGGAAGCCCGAAGATCATGAAGCACTTATTTACTGTTAAAGCTCCTCTGACCTTCATAGGACTTCTCTGGAGGCTCAGAGTGTTAAGAATCTGCCTGCAAGGCAGGAGACCTGGGTTTGATCCCTGGATCGGGAAGATCCCCTGGCGACAGGAATGGCAATACACTATTCTTGCCTGGAGAATCCCATGGACAGAGGAACCTGGCAGGCTATAGTTCTGGGGGTCGCAAAGAGTCTGACATGACTGAGCAACTTGACCATCATAAACATCACTGCAAGTGGGAGGACTGATCAGCAAAGAGGGATTGTTGACTGTCTGGAGAGCATCTCCTTAAGGCTATTCGCCTACGAGCCCACATAGAAATGATCCTGCCATTTCTGGGAATATCCCCTGAATTAAACCAGATGTGCTATATCCCAAATTTTCTGGAGACATGGTCTCTCTTAGAAAGTAATTTAAAAGATATCGCTTTTTGATGGGACAAAATGTGTTCGGGAAACTGGCTGAATCACATGAGAAGCCTCATTGGGTGAAAAGGTGAACCACATCAGGTGAAAGTACAAGAGTAAAAAGGGTGAATATATGTCAAGAGAGAGAAAACAAATGATAAGCTGATATAAGAAAAGGAAATTTTGTATATCTACTTAGGGTAAAACTATGAAAAACCCAGAAGAGTCGCTTATGCCTTTTTTTCCAAATTCTTTTTTTATTGATTTGTAATATTGTGTCAATTTCAGGTATATATTGAGGTGAATCTTTGTGTGCATGCACATGCGCACATGCACACACACACACACACACACACACATATTTGTCTCAGGGCTTCCCTGGTGGCTTAGCTGTAAAGAATCTGCGTGAAATGCAGAAGACATAGGTTCAATTCCTGGGTCAGGAAGATGCCCTGGAGAAGGAAATGACAACTT
The DNA here is from genome assembly GCA_006410615.1 of Neotragus moschatus. Classification (NCBI taxonomy): domain Eukaryota; kingdom Metazoa; phylum Chordata; class Mammalia; order Artiodactyla; family Bovidae; genus Neotragus; species Neotragus moschatus. The sequence continues at coordinate 335,830 of SJYA01000787.1, read as the reverse complement.
ACTCCAGGATTCTTGTCTGGGCAATCTCAAGGACAGAGGAACCTGGTGAGTCCATGGGTCACAAAGGAATAGAAAACGACTTAGTGACTAAATAGCAAAAACAAAATACCTCCACTTTTTTTTTTTAATTAATAGATCATTTTTCCATATTGGCCATTAAAGAGTATTCAGTACAGTTCCTGGTGCTATCCAGTAGGTCCTTCTTACCTATTTTTCCCAAATTCTTAACAGTGATGTATCTTTTACTAGGCTCACTTTACATGAAATGGGTGCGTGGCAATCAATCATGACCCTGCCTCCAAAGACATTTAATTTTCATACTTTCTACAAAAGATTTTTCCTTTTCATTTCTACCTCTCACAAGTTGGAAAGAAAATGTGTGAATCTTTCACACTCTTCCCTACTCACATCTTTCCTACACACACATATATTTGGGGGGAAGAATAAAAATTTTTTTAATACGTAAGAAAATCCTTTGGGCAGCAAATAAGACAGTTTAACTTCTCTCAATCATTTTACCTGCTTCTAGTGAATCTGCAGAGGCTTGAAGGCTGCAGTTGTGGAAGACCCAGAGGAAGTTGGAAGGACCTCAGGGAAATGACACATTGATTCTATAAGCAGTGACCAGGGGACTGACAAAGTGGACAGACTACAGCCACTAAGATGCAGCCCCACTGTCATGGAACTTTCATTCTAAAGGTAGAAAAGCTAACTAACAAACAAACAGTAATAAAATAATTTTAAAATTGAAAATGTTATGAAAGAAACAAACAAGGGCTGAAAGGTAATAATGGCTGATGTATATTGGGGGTGGACACCCACTTTAGTTAGAATATATGCATGATCAGTAGTATCCGACTCTTTGTGACCCCATAGACTATAGCCAGAGAGGATCCTTCATCCATGGGATTCTCCAGGCAATAATACTGGAATGGGTTGCCATTTCCTTCTCCAGGGGATCTTTCTGACCCAGGGACCAAACCTGAAACTCCTGCATTGGCAGGTGGATTTTTACCACCGAGTCACCAGGGAAGACCCCCTTTAAGTAGAATTGTTCAGTTGCTCAGTAATATCCAACTCTTTGCTATCCAATAAGACAATAGCATGCCAGGCTTCCCTGTCCTTCACCATCTCCTGGAGTTTGCTCAAACTCATCTTCATTGAGTCAGTGATACCATCCAACCATTTCATCCTTTAATATCCCCTTCTTATCCTGCCCTCAATCTTTCCCAGCCTCAGGGTCTTTTCCAATGAGTCAGCTCTTTGCATCAGGTGGCCCAAGTATTGGCGCTTCAGCTTCTGCATCAGTCCTTCCAATGAATACTCAGTACTGACTTTCTTTAGGATTGACTGGTTGGATCCCTTGGAGTTCAAGGGACTCTCAAGAGTCTCCTCCAACATCACATTTCAAAGGCATCAATTCTTTGGTGTTCGGCCTTTTTTGTTCTCCAGCTCTCACATCTGTACATGACTACTGGAAAAACCAAAGCTTTGACTATATGGACCTTTGTTGGCAAAGTAATGTCTCCTCTTTTTAGACATTTTTTCTAGGTTTGTCATTGCTTTTCTTTCAAGAAGCAAATGTCTTTAAATTTCATGGCTGAAGTCATCATCCACAATGATTTTGGATCCCCCCAAAATAAAGTCTATCATGATTCCCATTGTTTCCCCATCTATTTGCCATGAAGTGATGGGACTGGATGCCATGAACTTTGTTTTTTGAATGTTGACTTTTAAGCCAGCTTTTTCACTCTCTTCTTTCACTTTCATCAAGAGGCTCTTTAATTCCTCTTCACTTTCTTTAGTTTCTGACTCTTTCTGGTGTCATCTGCATATCTGAGGTTATTGATATTTCTCCCGGAAATCTTGATTCCAGCTTGTGATTCATCCAGCCCAGCATTTCACATAATGTATTCTGCATAGCAGTTAAAAAGTAGGGTGACAATATACAACTTTGATGTAGTCCTTTCCCAATTTGGAACCAGTCCATTGTTCTATGTCCGGTTCTAACTGTTGTTTCTTAACCTGCATACAGGAGGCAGTTAAGGTGGTCTGGTATTCCCACCTCTTGAAGAATTTTCCACAGTTTGTTGTAATCCACACAGTCAAAGGGTTTAGTGTAGTCAATGAAACAGAAGTAGATGTTTTTTCTAGAATTCTCTAGCTTTATTATGATCCAACACATATTCACAATTTGATCTGATTCCTCTGCCTTTCCTAAATCTAGATTGCACATCTGGAAGTTCTTTTCACATACTATTGAGGACCACATTGAAGGATTTTGAGCATTACTTTGCTAGCATGTGAAATGAGTGCAATTGTGCAGTAGTTTGAACATTCTTTGATATTGCTCTTCTATAGGATTGATCCTGCATGGCTCAGAGGGTAAAGCATCTGCCTGCAATGCAGGAGACCTGGGTTTGATCCCTGGGTCAGGAAGATCCCCTGGAGAAGGAAATGGCAACCCACTCCAGTACTCTTGCCTGGAAAATCCCATGGACAGAGAAGCCTGGTAGACTACAGTCCATGGGATCGCAGAGTTGGACACAACTGAGTGACTTCACTTTCACTTTCTAGGGGATTGGAATGAAAACTGACCTTTTCCAGTCCTGAGGCTACTGCTGAGTTTTCCAAATTTGCTGGCATATTGAGTGCAGCACTGAGTGCAGCACTTTCACAGCATCATCTTTTGACATCTGAAATAGTTCAGCTGGAATTCCATTACTTCCACTAGTTTTGTACAGTGATGCTTCCTTAGGCCCACTTGACTTCAGACTCCAAGATGTCTGGCTCCAGGTAAGTGTTCACACCATCGTGGTTATCTGAATCATGAAGATCTTTTTTGTATAGTTCTTCTGTATATTCTCGACACCTCTTCTTAATATGTTCTGCTTCTGCTAGGTCCATACTGTTTCTGTCCTTTATTGTGCCCATCTTGGCATGAAATGTTGCCTTGGTATCTCTAATTTTCCTGAAGAGACCTCTAGTCTTTCCCATTCTATTGTTTTCCTCTATTTCTTGGCATTGTTCATTTAAAAAGGCTTTCTTATCTCTCCTTGCTGTTCTCTGGAATTCTGCATTCAGATGATTATATCTTTCCTTTTCTCCTTTGCTTTTCACTTCTCTTCTTTTCACAGCTATTGTAAGGCCTCCTCAAGCAGCCATTTTGCCTTTTTGCATTTCTTTCTCTTGGGGATGGTTTTGATCACTGCCTCCTGTACAATTTACAAACCTCCATTTGTAGTTCTTCAGGCACTCTGTCTATCAGATCTAATCCCTTGAATCTGTCACTTCACTGTATAATCATTAAAGGATTTAATTTAGGTCATACCTGAATGGCCCATTGGTTTTCCCTACTTTCTTCAGTTTAAGTCTGAATTTGACAATAAAGAGTTCATGATCTGACTGGTCTTATTTTTGCTGACTGTATAGAGCTTCTCCATCTTTGGCTGCAAAGAATATAATCAATCTGATTTCGGTATTAATCATCTGGTGATGTCCATGCGTAGAGATGTCTCTTGTGTTGTTGGAAAGGGTGTTTGCTATGACCAGTGCGTTTTCTTGGCAAAACTCTGTTAGCCTTTGCCCTGCTTCATTTTGTACTCCAAGGCCAAATTTGCCTGTTACTCCAGGTATCTCTTGACTTCCTACCATTGCATTCCAGTTCCCTATGATGAAAAGGACATCTTTTTTGGGTGTTAGTTCTAGAAGGTCTTGTAGGTCTTCACAGAACCATTCAACTTCAGCTACTTCAGCATTAGTGCTTTGGGCACAGACCCAGATTACTGTGATATTGAATGGTTTTGGAAATGAACCAAGGTCATTCTGTCATTTTTGAGACTTTACCAAGTACTACATTTCAGACTCTTTCATAGACTATGAGGGCTACTCCATTTCTTCTAAGGGATTCTTGCCCACAGTAGTAGATATAATGACCATCTGAATTCAATTTGCCCATTCCTGTCCATTTTAGTTCACTGACTCCTAAAATGTCAGTATTCACTCTTGCTATCTCCTGTTTAACCACTTCCAATTTACCTTGCTTTATGGACCTAACATTCCAGGTTCCTATGGAACATTGTTCTTCTTTACAGCATTGGACTTTACTTTTACCACCAGACACATCCACAGGTGGGTGTTGTTTTCACTTTGGCTCAGCCTGTTCACTCCTGGAGTTATTTCTCCACTCTTCTCCAGTAGCATATTGGACACTTACCAACCTGGGGGTTCATCTTTCAGTGTCGTATCTTTTTGCCTTTTCATATTGCTCATGGGGTTCTCAAGGCAAGGATTCTGAAGTGGTTTGCCATTTCCTTCTCCAGTGGACCACGTTTTATCAGACCTCTCCACTAGGACTGGTCTGTCTTGGGTGGCACTACATGGCATGGTTCACAGCTTCATTGAGTTAGGCAATGTTGTGGTCCATGTGATCAGTTTGGTTAGTTTTTAGGTAGAAACCCTAATGTCTGGCTCCACTTCTGCAAAGGTCACTCCGGTTGACTTACAGAGAACAGATTGAAGGAGGACAAGAGCAAAAGTGGAGCCTCGGATGCAAGAGCTCTGGTAAGAGAAGTGGGCAGCTGGACTAAGATGGGACAGAGTAGACGGACAAAAGTGGAGAGATGTGGCTTGGTAGTGGAGGAGGTGCCGGGAGGCAAGAAAAAGGAAGACTCCACGATGAATCTCATGTTCTCATGCTGCATGTCTGGGTGGCCAATGGTGGCATGCATTACACGAATAAGATGAGAGACTGTGAACAGACTTGAGGGAAGGACAGAGTGGCTGAAATAAAAAATGCCTGTTTAATGCACTTTTTATGAATTGACTTGGATTTACTCTATCAGAAGTGGCAATGAGCCTAGATCTACCTACAAATAGCCTTATTGCCGATCCTGTTTGAACTATGAAACATCTGCTTTATTAATTGAAGGGATTACAAAACTAAATGCTGTAATTATTCCTCTCAACCTGGTGTAACAGTAACCATGTGTGAACTATAATGAGTCTCACTTAAGGCACAGCATATTCTGAGCTTCTCAGAGGCAAGTACTGAACATGTGTTGAAGACTTATTTATTTAGTATACAGGAATGTGTTGTTAGATGTTCCAATCAGTCAACTCTTTGCATGAGGTGACCAAAGTATTGGAGTTTGAGCTTTAGCATCAGTCCTTCCGGTGAACACCCAGGACTAATCTCCTTTAGGATGGGCTGGTTCAATCTCCTTGCAGTCCAAGGGACTCTCTAACACCACAGTTTAAAAGCATCAATTCTTCTGTGCTCAGCTTTCTTTATAGTCCAACTCTCACATCCATACATGACCACTAGAGAAACCATAGCCTTGACTAGATGGAACTTTGTTGATAAAGTAATCTCTCTGCTTTTCAATATGCTGTCTAGGTTGGTCATAACTTTCCTTCCAAGGAGTAATCGTCTTTTAATCACCATCTTGAGCATTACTTTGCTAGCCTGTGAGGTGAGTGCAATTGCGTGGTAGTTTGAGTTTTCTTTGGCATTGCCTTTCTTTGGGGTTGGAATGAAAACTGACCTTTTCCAGTCCTGTGGCCTAGCTGGGGTGAAATACCTGTTGCACAGCACTGGAGAGAATCACATGACACGGTGCACATAAAACACTTAACACAAGGCAAGGATTCAGTAAATTTCCCAGTTGAGCTATTTCAAATCCGAGTTTGTTCCTTCATTTGTACAGTATTTCTCTGCCTTTTCATTATTTTTTTTTAACTTATTTGCTTGAGGTCTTCTTTTCCCAGGCTTCTAGATTGAATTCTTTCTTCTTTTGATTTCTGCCCTCTTAAGGTTGGTAAGCTTCATATAGGGTGAGATTGTGCTGAGATTTTTGGTTTGGTTTGTTTTGTTTTTTCTCTGATGGGCAAGGCTGAGTGAGGTGGTAATCCTGTCTGCTGATGACTGGGTTTATACTTCTGTTTTGTTTGTTATTTGGATGAGGCGTCCTGCATAGGGTGCTTCTAGTGGTTGGGCGACACCACGTCTTGTATTCAAGTGGTTTCCTTCTTGGGAGTTCTCACTATCTTATACTCCCAAGGGTTAGTTCTCTGGTAGTCTAGGGTCTTGGAGTCAGTGTTCCCACTCTAAAGGCTCAGGGCTTGATCTCGAGTTTTACATGGTTCTGTAATCATCTTTCTGCTGATTAGATACCCCTGTTCGCTCTCAGCTGGTGTTCTGCATCCACTGCTGTGTCTGAAGGTGTATTCCTGATATATCCGTGGAGAGAGATGTACTCCATGTCCACCTACTCCTCTCTTGTTTACAATATGGAACTCTTCGTGTCTGGATTCTTTGATTTAGTGTAGTGTTTTAGAGGTTCATCAACACTGTAGCATGTATCAACACCTTGTTCTGTTTTTAAATTAATTTTTCTTGGAGTATACTTCCTTTACAATGTTGTAAAACTTTGTTCCTTTCAATGGCTGAATAATACTGTTCATATATATCCTAAGCTTATTTTTTGAGAGTGGACAGAGAGTGTTTTTCACATTTTAGCTATTGTGAATAGTGCTTCTATGCACATCCATTGTGTACAAGTGTTTTTTCAGTTCTTTAGGTTATATATATACCCAGGAGTATAATTGCTAGATAATATAATTCTGTGTTTAACTTTTTGAAAAACAACAAATTGCTTTCCACAGTGGCTGCACCCATTTTATATTGCCACCAGCAGTGTACAAGGTTTCCAATTTCCCCATATCCTTGCCAAGATTTATTCTCTGTTTTTGTGGGTTTGAGAGCTGCGTTTTGGTTTTTGTTTTAAGCTGTGAAGTGCGCTATGTGAGATCTTAGTTCCCCAACCAGGGCCCAAACTCGTGCCCCCTGCTTTCCGAGTGTGGAGTCTTAACCACTGGACCACAGGGAAGTCCCCTGTTTGTTTTTAAATAAATAGTCATCCTACTGGGTGTAAAGTGGTATCTCTGTGGTTTTGAGTTTCATTTCCTTAATGCCTAACTATATTAAGCATCTGTCAGGTACATATTAGCCATCTATCTTCATTAGAGTAATATCTAGTCAAGTGCACAGTATATGCTTTAATTAGGTTGTCTCTTTGGTGGTGTTATAAGACTTTTTGTATACTCTAAATATTACACTTTTATCCTATATATGATTTGCAAATACTTTCTCCCACTGTGTAAGGTGTCTTATCACTTTCTTGATAATGTTTTTTGATGAGCAAGAGATTTAAATTTTGATGAAGTACAATTTACTTATCCTTTTTCTGCTTTTAGAATCATACCTAAGAATGCATTGCCAAATGCAAACTCACAAAGATATAAGGGCTATATTTTCTTCTAAGAGTTTTGTGGACCTAAATCTTGTATACTAAGTTGTTGTTTCATTTTACATTAATTTTTGTATATGGTGTGAGGTAGGGGTACAGCATCAATCTTTTGCATCTGGCTATCCAGTTTACCTCAACCCCATTTGTTGAAGACACTATTCTTTTCCCACTGGATTGTCTTGGCTCCCTTGCCAAAAATCAATTGACCATAGATGTGTGTGTTTATTTCTAGATTCTCAATTCTAATTCATTGGTCTGTATAGTGTCCATCCTTATGCCAAGACTCAAACTCTCACTTCTAGAAGTGGAGGTGGGTAAGGGCAGAGCAAAGTTCATACTAAAAATACACACAGATGAAAAACACAGTTGCAACCATTGAGGAGTTCACAACCTAAATCAGGGACGTCTAATTCCTTGAAATTATACCAAAAAATTCCTGAAGGTACAGATCACATTTCTCTATGGAGAAAGATAAGCCATCAGCTAAGTCCCTCCTGGGTTCCTGAACCTCAGACTATATGAGATAATAGATGTTTGGTGTTCCAAGTGACAAGTATGGGAGTCCTTATGCAGTGACAGACAGCAATATGGATGGTAAATAAATACCAAACAGCAATTATCCTCCAATTTAAAATAAATTTTAAAAATAATACAAGAAAAAAACACATTACTAAAAATAAGCACCCTCTCCATGGGTGCTCCCATATATAGAAGAAAGACAATGGCTGGCCTTGAGGTCAGGAACTTTAGGTGAGACCCATCAAGTTTTTTGTGAAATGGAAATAAAAATTCATGAAGGTGCCGATCATTTTTATCCATAGTTGTCCTTAAATCCCCAAAAGTTTGTATAACATACACACACAAAAAAGAATTAATTATGAGAATAACTGTTCTCAATTCTAGATATTTTTTAGAATCTCTTGGGAAGCTTTTTAAAAGCTAACGACTTGGGGGACTCATACCTAGAGATTCTGATTTAATTGGATGGGAGTGGGGCCTATGTATGAATATTTTGTGAAAGCGCCTAAGTAATTATAATTTATGGCCAGTGTTGAAGACCCCTGGTCTAAAAGGAGAATCATCATTATATATAACAATATATGTTATTACATATTATGTAAATAACTGCATTATAGTATGATAAATGCTAAATACAGACATTTACAGTAACTGTTCTCTTTTCCCCTAAGATCTCGCAAATTACAATAGGGAAATTTCTGATACAAAGACTGTGAAAAAATTTAATAGAACTTTTAACCCAAATCCCTGTATCTTTATTTTTCTCTGTTTCTGGAAGCTGCCATCAAATGTCTTGGCACTGAGCCAAGTATGACTGCAACTATATGAGAAAGCCTGAGCCACGACCATCAGCTAAGCTCTTCCTGGGTGCCTGAACCTCAAAAACTGTGTGAGACAACAGCTGTTTGCTGTTGCAAGTGACAACGTTTGGGGATTGCTATGCAGCAACAGGTATTACAGATGGTAAATCAACATTAAGGCACATTATTAAAAACATGCATCCTCTCCCTGGGTGCTCCCATGTACAGAAGAAAGACAACAGCTGACCTTGGGGTCAGGAACACAATTTAGTTTCATCACTTATTCTGTGAAATGAGCATAAAAATATTTTCTCCTTGGCCAGAACTGCGTCACACATCCATAGCTACATCAACCATGACTCATTCGCTTCAGTTCAGATTGGGGTTGCTCATGAAGTGCATGACTGAGAAGAGGAAAGTTGAAACAGTATGCAACATCAGAGTTGGAGAAAAATTAAATGTTTGTGGAGTAAGTGACGGAAACCATCTCCTGACATCACATGGTAACACAATGACCTCGAACAAACAGCCTCTCAAAACTTTCTCTGATGGCTCAGCAGGAAAAACTGCCTGCAATGCAGGAGATGCCGGAGACCTAGGTTAGGAAGATCCCCCCGAGGAGGAAATGGCAACCCACTCCAGTATTCTTGCCTGGGAAACCCCATGGACAGAGGAGCCTAGTGGACTACAGTCCATAGTGTTGCAAAGAATCGGACATGACTGAGCGACTCAAGGGCTTTCCGAAACAGAAACAGCTGATGACTGGAGTACTTACACTGGGATAAGGAGAGCAAGGAAAAGAATCTTTGTGTTTACAAAAATTAAATTTTAAAAATGTTATACACCAGAAGACTTATTCACATGTTTCCTATGTTTTCACCAGTGGAATGTTCTTCTGATCATGTAGTAGAAAAGAATGTGTTGCCAAACCTCGAATGGTATACAAAATTAAGTTTATAAAACGGAATTATACAACTTCCAAAAAAAAGGTCATATGACAAAGCAAGTATGGAAAGGCAATCTTGATGATGTACCCTCCAAAATATTCTCTATTTGTTATCTATAATTTAGACGAGAAGCTCTGGCCACCCTAGTGTAACCATCTATGGCAACAGTAGGCATGAAACACGATGAATGTGATGGCAGCTACTACACTGGAAATTGATAGTATCCAAAATATCTTCTAGACAGTAAAAAACCCAGAAATACTTTTCAGAAGTTGAAAAGTTGTAATTCAGAAGCTTAATTGGGATCTTTTTGATTCCTGTTCAATGGATAACATGATACCAATAGAGAATGATTTTCTTATGCCAACAAATAGACACCAATGAAAAGGAAACAGTGACAAAATTCTTATTTTCTTCAGCATATGAACAAATAGTGAAACAGCGGAGGAAAGCTTCCTATTGATAGGAAATTGAAGCTGAAAGCAAATTATAGGAGAGTTCTATCAGACACTTAAAATCTTCCATTTCTATAGAGTCCCAAGTTTGCTGAATAAGTACTTGGGATCCATATTTTTTTTAAATAGCATTTTTTTCTATACCACAAATGATTTTTCATCAGTATTTTTTCCAAAGGTAGTGAAAAGTTACTAGATTTCTCTGCCCCTTGACATCTATGTTATATAAAATGGGCTAAGAAAAAAGCAGTAACAATAACCATTTATGGGCTTTGTGTATAGTAATAGAAAGAGATCATTGGGACGGTATTATTTTACAGCTTTTCTTAGATATTTGATAGTCCCACAGGCAATGCACAATGGAAGCAAGAGTTTGTTTTAATCTTTTATACTAGCTTCTCCCCTGGGTCCCAGTTTGGACATTCAAATTAGTGCTCACACTTGAAATCATATAATATGGGCAATGAGGGTTGTGGGCAATACTCGTAGAGTAGGTGAGACTCTCGCAAGTATCAAGATATCACAGGACTAGATTGTGGAGGTTTTGGTTTTTAATTTGGCTGTGACACACAGCACATGCTATGTGGGATCTTAGTTCCCCGGCTAGGGATCAAACCTGCGACCCTTCCATTGGAAAGTCAAAGTTTTAATCACTGCGTGGCCATGGAAGTCCCTCTGGAGGATTTTAATTCTAAGATCCAAATTTTTAATTCTAAGGTTTTTTGGGGAGGGTACACTGGGTCTTTGTTGCTGTGTGCGGTCTTTCTCTAGTTGCTGCAAGCAGAGGCTACTCTCTGTTGTGGTGGGCAGGTTTTTCATTGCAGTGGCTTCTCTTGTAGTGGAGCACAGGCTCTAGGGTTCGAGGGCTTCAGTGGTTGCAGCTTGTGGGCTCAGTAGTTGTGACTCATGGGCTTAGTTGCTCTGCAGTATGTGGGATCGTCCCAGACCAGGGATCGAACTCACATTCCCTGCATTGGCAGGCAGATTCTTCCACTGTACCACTAGAGAAGTCCTAATTCTAAGTTTTTAATTCTATGTTGTCTTGGTAGGCAAAACTTGAATGATACACTTGGGTTAGTTTAAGATAAACTCTTCATGTAAAGACTGCCAGGCTTTCTGTTACACAATATGTCCTGATTGTTTCTCCGTCTAAATCTAAGTATAAACATAAAGATATTTCATTTCATTTTTAGTTCTAAGACTGCTTGAGTTAGAATCCTCAACTTACCACCCATCACTGAACCATCTCATTCCTCACTGAAGTAGCATGACTTTGCATGGCTGTTTGCCCTCTGTAAATGGGGGTGATAACAATATCTACAGGTTTCTCTGGTAGCTCAGTGGTAAACAATTTAGGAGACGTGGGTTTAATCCCTGAATCCGGAAGTTCCATTGGAGGAGGAAATGGCAACCCACTCCAGTATCCTTGCCTGGAGAATTCCAGGGACAGAGGAGTCTGGTGGGCTACAGTCCATGGGGGGTCAAAATAGAGATTGGGTACGATTCAGCAACAACAAAAATAACAATAATACCTCCCTCACACCTGAGGTTTCTGTGGGGATTAAACGATATCATACATGTGAAGCACCTAGGACAATGCCAGGCACAAAGAGCATTCATATGTCTAAGAAAAGAAATGAAAACATACTCATTATTTCTCATCACTCTTTTGTGCAAAAGCTACTGTTTTTTTTTGGGGGGGGGAGGGTTTGGTTGGTTTTTGGTGTGATTTTCGTTTTTGTTTTTTAAACTGGATTGGCTGCTATGATTCCTAACCTTGGCATGGACAGTTTATTTACCTGAGCAGGGGGAGTTCATGGATTATGTGGCTCTGATCCCTTCATCCACAGGCTCTGGTTTACACTCCCAGCTTACCACAACAATGACTCAAAACCACTGCCATCCAACTGTCCTGGATGCTTCTAGGAAATGGCTTAAGTTTTCTGTGTCCAGCTCACAGGGAACAGATGTGAAAGTGAAAAAGTAACACCATAACAGTTTCCTTTAATTAGCACCTTTGTGAGTAAACTGAAGAAGAGTGAACCGTTCTAGAAAACCAAATTATCCTCCCATCTGCAGGCGAATCTTCCAGCTCCTCCGATGAGTCACCAGGCAGTGGAGATAACTCCTTCCAGCCTCCTCTGTGAATAAATGGGGCCTTTAGTCTTGGGGCTATAAATCTGGCCATTTTTAAGAGCACTTTAACCATTCTCCATTTTTTAAAAGCTGATGTTTTCATACAATCTTTATCTTTCTTTTCCTCTTCCCCTTTGTCAACACAAAGTGAGACAACTGTGCTCTTCAGGTTGTCACTGACTCAGCAATTCCTTTGTTTTTTATGAGCTCCTATCAGGAACTCATAAAAATATTACCAAATTAAGAACTAACTATGTAACCTCTAGGGCAAAAAACAAAGGGACGTGCAGGGAGGGAGAAAATCTTGTTTTATCATAAGGAATTACCAGCCAATATCAAATGATACAAAATGATGATTTTTGTTGTTTTAACATGAAATCAAATATTCATTTGAGAATATATTTTTCGGCTTCACATTCAGCATTCCCTGGGAGGATTAATTTTAATATCATGAGAGCAAGCTCCAGCATCTCAACTACATCATCTGCATACTATAATGTCTATATGATTCAGATTTATAACAATTTGAATCCCAGGAGTTCAAAATAGATATAGCATTATCACTGAATTGCAGCATTTTCCTCTCTTTATAAAGATGAATTTATTCTTGAAATAAATGTATTCTAACCCAGTCTGACCTATTTAGGCACTGCTACAGATTCTGGGAACTGAAGAAAACTCAAGGGGTTCTCTAGACTAAGCCAGACCACTGGTGGAATCTATCAGGTAGAGGAGTTTTAAACCTTACCTTATGATTCTCCAAGAAAATAAATTTTGTAACACCTCCCAATAATTTCTTCCTTACCTTTGACTATACAGGGTATGACCCTAGGGTAATGAAACAAAACATATTTCCACAAACCACTGAAAAATTTTCATTTCTCAGTCATATTTCACAAAGGGAATTTCTCACATCATCAGACTAACATTTTATGTTTTGCATAATTTTATTAGTACAAGTTGTTAGCAGGAAATTTTTTATTAGTTCACCATCTTTTTTTAGCCTCTTATTTTCTTTTGCCTTTAGTGCCTTTTAACAAATGACGTGTTGCTGTTTGGTGCTGTTTAGTTGCTAAGTTATGTCCGACTCTTTGTGACCCCATGGACTACAGCCCACCATACTCCTCTGTCCATGGATTTTCCAGGCAAGAATACTGGAAAGGGGTGCCATTCTTTAAAAAATTTAGAGTTAAGGGATTAATAAACCAAACTGCCTTTATGATGATCACAGATAACATCGCTGCCTACAATGTCCTGTAAAAGGCAGCCATATTCTTTATCTGATGAACAACAACAACTAAAGGCCCACACAGACACACATAGGTGATTGGCCCAAGGTCATGAATCGCTGGAATATTTTTACTGCAGGAACACTAACCAAATCAGTCCTTTTAGAAATTAAGTACAAATGCTCGTTTATGAAAGCCTATCAGTGTTTATAGCTTATAAGATGAACATTCACCTTCAAAAGGGCTCATAAATGTTTTTGTTTCACAAAGAATGTTTATCTTCCTGGGTGTCTTTCATATGCTCCTAAAGAGCAATGTGGTTTTGCGTAGTGGTTACTTTTTCATACCTACTATTTACCAGATACTGTGTTCAAGGATGAGAAGACAAAGATGAGGAAACCAGGCCCACACCTGGTGGAGCCTGCAGTCCTGCAGGAACTACTAACACAAAGCACACACCATCTCCATACTGGAGGACAAGGGGCTGCAGAGACGTGGGACCAGGCAAGACTTCCTGGAAGAGCTGCTGTACCTAGCGCGATTTCTAAGTTTTAAGAAAAGAGTCTGTATAAAGAAAACTTAAAAATACTCAGTGTTTATCACAGAAAATCTAGGAAGACAAATACTGGAGGATGCGAGTAAGGGGAAGGCAAGATGTTATTCAACTGTGTGACCAAAGGGGAAGACTTCCTCTCTAAAATGCTTAAGCAGAGGGACTTCCTTGGTGGTCCAGTAGTTAATACGCCATGCTTCCAATACAGGGACTGCAGGTTCAATCCTACATGGGGAAACTAAGAGCCCACAGGCCACACAGCAAGGCCAAATTAAAATAATAAAAATAAAATGCTTAAGCAGAGTTGGTGAACATCCACAGGCCTGCTTCTAAGATTCTGAAAAAAATTCCAATGTGTGAGTTTTTTTCCTTATGCCAAGCAATTCTCTGACACAAGCCAGGTGTCCCTACAACTCCACTCAATTCTGACACTGTCTACCTGGAGGTAGCCCATCAGATTCTACATGTTAAAGTCTCACAAGACAGCCCCACCCATCCTATCCCACATGCTTAACATGCGAATTTCTAGTTCAAGCTGTCACTTGTGATTCAACTGACCAAATATATATAGATTATAGGCTTCCTCCACCCCCTCCAGGGATTTGATTAATTTGCTGAAGTTGCTCACACATTTCAGAAAAAAAAGAAAATTTTCCTTCTGTTTATCAGTTAACTATAAAAGGATAATACTCAGGGATAGCCAGATGGGAGAGGTGAGTAGGACCAGGTAAGTGGGAAAGGGCACCAAGCTTCCATCCTCTCTGAGATGGCCATAGCTCTAGAGAGAGGGAGTCTAGAGGGCAACCCTGGATCTATAGAACCCCAGATGGTTGTTCCATAACAAACTTTCCTCTTCCAGCATTTGGGAATCAGCTTCTAAAGACTCTCAAATTTTGATGCATTAAAGAGCAAGTGGGGCTGGGGCTTCCCTAGTGGCCCACTGGTTAAGAATCCTCTTTCCAATGAAGGGGGCTATGGTTGCATCCCTGGTTGGGGAACTAAGATCCCACATGCTGCAAGTCATGGCCAAAAACAAACAAACAAACAAAAAAACAGAATAAGTGGCATCTCTGGCTTTTGTCTGAGAACTTCCCTGGTGGCTCAGATGGTAAAGCATCTGCCTACAATGTGGGAGACCCAGGTTCAATCCCTGGGTTGGGAAGATCTCCTGGAGAAGGAAATGGCAACCTACTCCAGTATTCTTGCCTGGAAAATCCCATGGAAGGAGGAGCCTGGTACGTTATAGTCCATGGAGTCACAAAGAGTCGGACACAACTGAGCAACTTCACTTTCTGGCTTTTGTGTTTGGAACTGTTTTTCTCTATGAGATTCTCACAGAAATGTCCAACTAGTATAAGAAGTCTTGATCAACAAAAGATTGATCTTGATTGACTTGATTTTGGTCTCTTTAGGTGCCATGCACATGCTGTATAGGAAACTGGAGATCCTTTATATATTTTATAATATATAAAATCTATTTTATATATTATGTAAAATAATAATACTTATAAAGCACACCCATAATTGGTGTGTGTGTGCTATGTGTTCAGTGGTGTCTGACTCTTTGCAACTTCATGGACTGTAGCCCTCCTCTGTCCATGGGATTCTCCAGGCAAGAATACTGGAGTGGGTTGCTATTTCCTTCTCTACCATAATTGGTAAAAGCTTCTAAACACAGCAGACCTTGTCCTTGCCTGCCTTTACTCTTTGACTTCTCAGTGTGCTTGGGCCTTTTCCAACTGCCAATATCTGCATCTTTGGCCTAAGGACTGAGGCCCAAAAGGCCCATGTCCCTAGCAGAATGGAAGGATCAGAAATGAACAACCTCCAAAGCAGTCCTCAACCATGTCCCAGCTCCCTGCCTCTAGGACAGGTTAATTCTGATGCGTGTGTTTACACTATTCACTAGGGTTTACCAAGAGAAGTAAGCAGTAGTCATTTACTCAGTAGCTGACTCAATAATATACCTTTGATGGGATGCTTTACTTTCTCTGCATCAAATCAGTCAATCCTAAGGAAAATCAACCCT
This sequence comes from Neotragus moschatus, assembly GCA_006410615.1. NCBI lineage: Eukaryota > Metazoa > Chordata > Mammalia > Artiodactyla > Bovidae > Neotragus > Neotragus moschatus. The sequence goes on along the minus strand of SJYA01000787.1, from coordinate 319,852 downwards.
GAATATTCATTGGAATGCCTGATGCTAAAGGTGAAGCTCCAGTTTTTTGGCCACCTGATTCAAAGAGCTGACTTATTGGAAAAGACTTTGATGCTGGGAAAGATTGAGGACAGAAGAGGGCAACAGAGAGTGAGATGGCTGGATGGCATCACTGATTCAATGGACATGAGTTTGAGTAAATTCTGGAAATGCTGAAGGACAGGGAAGCTTGGCATGCTACAGTCCACGGGGTCACAAAGACTCGGACACGACTTAGCGATTGAACAACAATGATACTGAAAAATACTGGGGGACCACAAACCTACTGACCTTTAAGCTGACTGATCAGAACAGAATAGTGAATAAATCATGACACATTGATGTGCTACAACTGGCTTGGACCAGCTCAGGAGAGCCTGAGAGCTGACTGTTAATTTCAGGAATTTTGCAAGGCAGATGACTTCATGCTGTAGCTTGAAACAGACCATGGTGGGAGTATTTATGTCACAGGAATGGGCAAAAGCTATAAATCAAGCTTTCTTTTCCCCTCAAGAGCCAGTTGTTAAACATTTACCAGCATGCCATTGGATCCTGACATTGTCACTATTCACATGTTTATTTATTAGTCACCCTGACTTCAATAAGGAAACCAAGGACTCAAGAGATCGAGAGTCATATCCTTGGTGCCCTGTAAAATCGTAAGAGATTTATAAGAGACAACGGAAGATAATGCCTAGATAATTGGTTTTTATACTGGACTTTGCAAATTCTTAAGAGTCTGTATACACAATTAAGCTCAATTCCTGGTCAGGGAACTAAGATCCCGAATGCCACAGGGTGTGGCCAAAAATTTAAAAAATAAACACAACATTGTAAATCAACTATACTTCAGTTAAAAAGAAAATGAAAAGAAACTTTTCTTTAAAAAAGGTGGTATTTTAGCCCATAATTTTTCTGAATTCAGAACAATTGAGGAAATGTGTCAGAGACACTGATTCTTTTTATCGTAGTTGGAGTGCTTTGCAGGACTACCAAAAATTTTAAGATACTTTGAAAAACCCCCATGGCTATAAATTTTACATGCCTTGTTTGCTGTTCAGTATGCTTTATTTCATAAGGTAATTAAAATATTAAAATGTATTTCATCAAACTATATTGTGAAATATTTACCCAATTACAGTCAAGCCTCATTTCATTTTACAAGATGTTCAATACTTTCTATCTCCTAGTAACAAAAAAAAATTTAAACACAATTTTAAAATGTATAGGTCTCAGTGATAAAATGACTGAAAGGTACGTAGTTTTTTGTTTGTTTGTTTTAATTTCTTTAGTCAGGAGCAAAGAAGTCTGGCACTGTGGCCTGAGGTTACTCTCACAGTCCTTACCATTAGACTGGAGAGTGAACATTTCTGGAGGAGGATTAGACAGTGGTAAGCAAACCCTTACGGAATACCCAAAAATAAAGAAGAGAAAAAAGAATCCCTTTGAACAGTTTAATGACTCACTGCAAATGTTTCATTAAAGTTGTTGTTTAACAAAATACCTTCACTGAAAAGTGAAACTATTAGTTGCTCAGTCATGTCTGACTCTTTGCAACCCCATGGACTATAACCTGCCAGGCTCTTCTGTCCACGGAATTCTCCAGGAAGAATACTGGAATGGGCTGCCATTCCCTTCTCCAGAAGATCTTCCTGACCCAGGGATTGAACCTAGGTCTCCTGCATTACAGGCAGGTTTTTTACCATCTGAGCCACTAGGGAAGCTCTGATGTGTGTGTGTGTGTGTGTGTGTGTGTGTGTGTGTGTGTGTGTAGGTGGGGGTGGGGTGGGGGTAAGTCTATGGAAAAGGAATCTAGAAAGCAATAGTTTTAAAACATGGTGAACTTCTTTGCAAATGATTATATATGTGTGTATATATATACGCATATATAAAAGTCAAAAACTGACTTGTTTCTGCTTAAGAAGATCTTGAGCAGAAAAAAATAAAAACCTTTGATATCTATAAACAGTCATTAATCCACAGTCTACAGTGTATCTCATGGTTTTCTTTTTCAGGTATACCCCAAAGTCAGCTTTTCTTAGATCCTGTGATCTAAGTATGCTTGATGTGAGCTCTCCTATGGAGTCATACCGGATAGTAAATGTCTGTATTATTAATAGTATCAAAGCAATAAATGTGTTCCTGACATCAGCTAAACCTGGGTATTTACAAGGCACCTGCACAGCCTCTAAGGCTGCTGGCAGAATATGTCAAATTGTTTCTTCTAAAAGCATCCACTAAAAATAACCCTTTTTCTTCTTTATTAGGAATTCCAGAAGTTATGGTCTCTTATAAAATCAAAAGCATGTGGGAGTAAAATTTATACCATTCCAGAAAGCTCCTTCGAGCATTCAAGGTGATGTATTTGTGACCCTTCATACAGGGATGGCAGCAGCTGTCTATGTTGATTGTTTCAATAAAACTCTCAATTTAAAGGTCACTTATTTTGGCAACTTGATGATTACATTTAGCCAGGTTGGAAGTAGGAGGTGGGATAAAATTTCCTTGATCAAGAAAAGAGGAAATGTATTTTTTTTTAATCAAAAAAGTAGGCAATCTCAGTGGCAACAGTTTGTCCAAATAACTATAGACATTGCCTTAGTCTTTTGGCATCAAACAGTATAAAGAATGGCAAGAAATAAACTCTTTCTGCTTTAGTGAAAAGAATCTATAACTATTCTGTTTTCTAGAAAAGAGAGGAATAATCTATCCTACCAGTTCATCTGTTTTCATGCCTAGGAAAACTTGTTTAAAAATTCTTTTCTCTTGCAAATGTATTCAGTAGTATTGATTTAGCCACTGCCTCTTACATCCAGAGCATGAAATCAACAGATAACTTATGTGCATGGAGGGAAATGAAAGGCTTAGAAAATAATGCTTGTTAAAATACTTTTTTAAAAAAAGTCAAAGGGAAGACATTTCTGAGAGCAAGGGAAGGGGAGCAGAAATGATGAAAGATTTTGCTGATGAAAGGAACTATGCATGTTCAATCTATGCACCAAACTATGCATGCTCAATTCAAAGAAAAGACACTTAAATGACAATTATGAAAGGGAGCAGCCACTGGTTTTGGTTATTAGGCAAGGATTAGACGTAGCACAACAGATTGAAGAACACCCTCTTCACTCAGACGCCATTGAGGGCAGCTTCACAAATTCATTACTAAAGTTTCAACAGCCCTCCACTTGGGAGAAGCCAAGAAAGCTATACTGCCTGCCTTCCTCCCTCCATCTATTTCTTTTCTTTCTCTCCCTCCCTTGTTGGAAGCACTCACTTTGCCTGATGCACTGTATTCTTTAAGCTCCAGAATCTGCCCAGTCAGATCAGCTCCAGTTTACTGAAGAACCTCCATTTGCTCTGTGCATAAACAAAGAATTTCTTCCAATAAGCAATGGCCTCCAAACATTTCTGTCAACTCTCTCCTTTCTCCCTTGCTTACCAACTCCCTTAAAAACGTTTTCAACTATTTTACTTATTAGAATAGTCTAATTCCAGTGTTTAGGATGTAGTATTGGACATCCCTGGTGGTCCAGTGGTTAGAGGCCCACCTGCCAACGCAGCAGACAGGGGTTTGATCCCTAGTTTGGAAAGACTCTACATGCCGCAGGACAACTAAACTCGTGCATCGCAAGTATTGAAGCCTGTGTGCTGTAGAGCCAAGCTCCTCAGCAAGAGAAGCCACCGCAGTGAGAAGCTCAGGTATCATTACTAGAGAGCAGCCCCTGCTGCTGCTGCTGCTGCTAAGTCGCTTCAGTCGTGTCCGGCTCTGCGACCCCATAGACGGCCTCCTACCAGGCTCCTCCGGCCCTGGGATTCTCCAGGCAAGAGAGCAGCCCCTACTCGCCACAGAGAAAGCCCGCGCACAGCAGCGAAGACCCAGAGAAGAAAGAAAGGAAGAAAGAAAAGCGAGGGGAAAAAAAGAAATAATGAAAGAAAGAAAGACGCAGTACTCCTTGTTTGAAAACTCCAGCGCTGCTGGATTCAAGCATTGTTCCTTTTGCCTCCTTAGCTCCCGCTGGGCTCTCTGTACAGGAACATGCGCAGTGGGGACAGTGGTGGGTCTCAAGGACGTGGGAGTCTCTCACCTGAGCAGGACTCCTTGCTCTCCCCTTCTCCACACTATCTCCCCCAGAGTCAGAGTCCCGAGCAAATGAAGAATCGGGCCTCTGCACTTGACCCTTGACTGACTGCGACTGTTGTCCTGCTGCTCCTCTGGCCCAGAATGACTGGTTTTGGTGTTATCTGTGTGTCAGGGAGTCAAACACTGATCTGGAAACACATGGGTTTTCTGCAAGGCCAACCCTTTCATGGCAAGTTTTCTAGATTTGGAAGGAGACCACTCACTCACTTTCAGCTCCCTCCACGGGCCCCAGCCTCTTGCTTCAGAGAACTCCTGTTTCAGAAAATAACCCAGTCGCATCTAACTCAACTCACATCTCCTCACCCCAGATGGTGGGAGCGCCAGTGTGTCTGGGAGACCTGCTGTCCCAGCCTCTCTCTGCTGACCTTTCTCCAGGTCCCAGGAGCTCTAAGCTCAGCAGGCCCAAAGGGTCTCAAATTTCAAAGGAGAGATCCTTACTCTTACTCCTCCCTGAGAGGGGGGCTGGGAGGGTGGAGGGGGTGTTGGAGAGACCAGAAGAGTTCAGGTACCTCTTCCCCTCCCCTCCCCATCCCCACTCCACCCACCCCACC